>OW052045.1:19956075-20274029 GCA_932526495.1 Bombylius major
CGACAGGATTATTAAAAGAATTTATTAAAATATTTCTTAAATTTTTACCTAATAATTCATCGACAATATAAAATTTTGGTAGATAAATTACTGAAGATATTCTTTGTTTGAATTGTTTTTGTTTGTCCTGTAGAAATAAATTATATTATTATTTTTTTAATAATATACACTGATTACCGAACAAAAAATTTATAAAAAATCAAAAACAGCTGTCATAATACAAATTTTCCTGTCATTAATAAATATCCCTGTCACTGGTACTTTTACTCTCTACAGACGACTACTGCGATACGAAAATTTAGACTATGTGACAAGAGAGGTGACAATTGTCTACAAGTGACGCGACTTCGCCGATAAGGGCCAATGTCTTTTTTCTGATCGAATAAAATTCTTAAACAAAAATTTAAAATCATAGATTACTAGATATTTTAAATAAAATTCTTATAGCATATATTAGCATTTGTTTGAGAATGACACAAAATATTGTGAATATTTGTTCGATTCGATCGAATTTCGATCGAAATACATAATAGGGCCCTAATTAAAGAAGATCCGCGATGGAAATACCAAACGATAGAGGAAACACTCGGCGTAGGATCCGCAACGGTACATACTATCTTACACGAACACCTTCATTTAAAAGAAGGTTGTAATGAGATGGGTACCACATTATCTTACTGATTTTCAAAAGTCAGAATGAATAGACGTTTTAAAGGGCGACTGACTAGAGGCACTCCACTTGTGGAAAATTAGAATGCAGAAGTGCTTTGATGTTGGAAGGGAGTATTTTAAACATCAATAAAGTTTGTTTTTCAAAATCATTAGTAGTTTTTCTGTATCTCAAAACTTATAAAGTGACCTACGTATAAACAATAACATAAAATTGAGTATTCTGTCTTGGTACTATGGAGTCGTTGATAATAATACTACACAAGAAGATCACTACGTTATGTAAAACATGCGCAATGAACCTTTAACTGAAATAATTTCAGCTATATTTGAATTTTTCCACGTGAAATTATACTATTATTCAAATCTTACTTATCAATTATCTGATTTTCGATCCAATGGAGTTGAATTTAAGAAATCTGTAGTTCCTCCAGCATTATTTATTTTTATTTTTTATTTTTTATTTTTTTTTTTTAAAAAAACACTTTTATATTTAAAAGCACTCTTTTGTGCCTACTTATTTTTGAATTCAAAAATATTTTTATTTATTTTTATATCGACTCACTATTCAACTTAATAGACTATTTGTTAAGAGAGTTTTCTAACCTCAAATATCTATTAATTTATTTTAATTTTCCTGCAGAACTTTAATTGGTTTTTCAATAATTATATTCTACATTATACTTATCACTTTCAACACAAAATTAAAAAATAACCTAAATTAAACTATACTAATATGTATATGGGGACATACAAAAAATTGGGAAATTTTTTTTATTCAGATGCTTTCATTAACGGAAAATGGACGAAAACAAAAGTTAAATTTAAACCAATTTTTGTTCGCAAAAAAAAAATGCTTGGTTAGTTTGCTACTGGCCTACTGCATAATTTATGTGATTCTACAGTCTTGACTCTTGAATATAGTTTCTTGCCATGAAAAATTTCTTTTCTCATTGCCCTAAAGTGTGCTTCACACTTAACGATTTATCATTTTATTTATCATTTGACTAATGTAATTTGTTGTTGTTACAAAAACAAATTACACTAGTCAAATGATAAATCATTAGATAAGTCGTTAAGTGTGAAGTACACTTAAGTGAAGATATATTGTATCAGCAACTTAAATAGAGCAAAATTATAACATTAACAAGTGCTGAAATATTTTTATGCTTCTCTTTGGTTTTTTTTCCTTTAACCTTTTAGTTTTTACTGGGAAATAGTTAAACAAAAAAAAATTAATCGAATTATAAAAAATTTGTTTTGATCTTAAGAGATTAACAATAAATTTTTAAGAGAAAAAAATCTAAACTACAAATTAAGATGATTAACAATAACAACGTAATATGTACAAAAATTTCTCACATTTTGATAATTTACTAGCATTGATCATTGAATAAACTTAATTAGGTATCGTCTTTTTATGACCTTGAACAATTTTTTATACCGAAACCGAACTGCAGAGATATTGTGTATGTTTTATAAGCAAGAGATAATAATTATTATTCATTATTCAAATTATAATAATGTAATCATACTTTAGAAATTTATAAAAACTCTATGTTAAATTAAATAAATTTTGCTATGCACAAAAATTTTTAAATAACACTTCTCCAATTTTACCACAATAATAATTTTATTATTTTTATTATTATAAATGTATAAAAGTAGGTAGGTAATTCCACTTTTGACAAAATTATTATTTATTGCAATTTAACAAATAAATTATCGAAAAACAAAAATTCTATCCATCAATAAAATAAGTTGAAATTCCTGTTTAATAGGAAAATACAAAATATCATGGGATTTTTTAAAATTTTATTTTTTCATCAAAATTTTTTTTTTTCATTTACCTTTGCCATAATTTTATCAAAAATGTTTGGCCATAACATTGCAAATACTAGTCCTCCAGCGGCTAATATAACACCAATTATACTTAAAACGCATTGTTTTCGTTTGTCATGGAAATGTACGTTACCTTTTGGTATTTTTACAGGCATATTTGTTGAATCTACTTTTTGAAAAATACAAAAATTAAAAAAAAAAATAAACGTTTAACAACAACAAAATTATTGAATTGAAATACTCGTAATTCTAGAGGATATTTTATCAGCAGCGATCTCACTTAAAATTTTATTCTTTGGTGCACGTGCACTAACATATCAGATACAATTTCTTAAGCTTTTAATTTTTTTATTAATTAAGAAAAATATTTTGCAAATTAATTTCGTTTATTATATTTTTCATTTGATGTGAACTTCAACTAATTTAGGTTTTACACTTATTTTTTTCTTATTTAGAGATATTGTTTAAAATAATTTAAATCACTACATACATACATATGTATACTAAATTAAAAATATAATAATAAACCGTATAACTTAGAAATTCATTAATAAAATGAACCTTCTACAATACAATATTATGTACTACTAGACCTGGTAAGTTGATCAATTGAAATTGTCGTGAAAATTTTATTTGATTGTTGAAAAGACTTTTTATGTTCATTCTGAGGAAAAGAAAAGTGATGAAATAAAATACATACATATGTATATGTAACAGTATATGTATTATATATTAAGGGGATTCACTCTTTGGTGCAAATAGGTATTGCATCGTAGCATTCGGTGTATCGTAGCACGAATTTGCAACGATACAACAATTACTAAAAAACTAATTTTGCTACAGTCTTGCACATTTGCAATACCTAAGACCTATTGCAAACCATTGCAAACAGGTGTTGCATATTGCAAAGTGAAATGTCAGTCATTACTACGTATGCATGCAGGGTTGAATCTGAATTTAATCCGGTCTGAATCCCCTAAAAATACATGTAAATGAAGATTGAGTCCATATTGGATCCAACCGATCCTATCATTCTCTCCTGGAACGAGTTAAAATCGTTTAAGGTTATGTTATTTATCGAAATTTATAATATTTATGAGCGTTTGTGTTATTTAGAACTAAATTAAATTAGTTAAATACATAAAAAAAAAATAAATAATAATTCGATCTTTCAATCCTTTAGACTTTGGATCCGATCATGTATATGTACGTAGTGCATGTTAGCTTTGAAATGTCATTAGTGTTGGTGTTGACAGTCATTATTTTAATTCAGGTTCAAGGTGCGCTCATTCTTCGTTGCAAATATTCGTAGTAAAAGTGTAAAAAAAGTAAGTTTGCACCAAAGAGTGAATCCCCTTATTATAAAAGTAGAAAGAGATATGAAAGGAAGTAAATGAAATTGTATATCAATGTCCAATGATAATGTTTACACATGCATATACATACATATGTATGTTCATTTGTAAATACATAATACAACATATACATATTATAATTACGTATCTACATTTTCTATTTTCTCCGTGCATTTTACGATCAAATACCTATTTACAATATAAAATTATTAAACCAAAACATCCAAAAATTAATTTTTAAGTAATTCATTTATGTCAATGAATTTTTAATTTTATTGGCTTTGAAGTTTGTTGAATTATTCTTTCTTGTTAGAACTTTGAACTTAACAGTTAACACATTCACATCGGCAAACGATATAAATATAGTTCTCGTTTTTAAAAAATAAGCGTTGTCGTCGGGAAACGAGAATAATACCTCAAACACAATACAGCGGTTATTCGCGACGGCAAGCGGCGACAGCAAGCTTTGCATGTATTTTGTTATTGTTAAAATAACATTTTTTTTTTAAAATATAAAAAATGTTATTTTAACAATAACAAAATACATGCAAAGCTTGCTGTCGCCGATTGCCGTCGCGAATAACCGCTGTATTGTGTTTGAGGTATAAGTTTGTGTTTTGTTGATAAATTTCTAGAAAACGGGTGGGATTATTTATGTATGTACATATAAATAAGATAGTGGTACGTTACATTGTTACACTTGCTGGTGAGTATATTTACATTATATTATATGAGTCTTTCAAAAAAAATCAGTTACATCGCAGTGGTAAATTTTTAAGCTTAATTTGGGTTTTATTTCTTCTGAATAAATTTGATGAATTAGACTACATTATAAACTAGATTTCTGATAAATTATCATACCAAAAAACAATATCAATTCTACTTATGTTTTATGTACAACTATCCTCAAAAAACAGTAACAAAAAATCAAATAATAATCTGATTCTGTAAATGTGTCTATCAGTTTCAAAAGGGGTCTTTGTCATGTTAAGTCATTTTGAGTTATTAAGCAAAATTGTTTCTGAAATTTGACAAAATGTACTGTTTTGCAACTGCGCTCATATTTTGACGATCAAAATACAGAGGCAAAGGTATCTTTTTTTCTTTTAAAAGTACATAAAGTAAATAAGTAGATTTTTAAAAGACCTTTCAAATGACGTATATAACTCATTTTTTCAAAATATGGAAAAGATCCCTTTTGCAACTGATAGACACAAATATGAAGTCTTGATCGAAATCCCCAAAAACTAACACATTTTGAAAGAAGGTAAATTGTGTTTTTGTCTTCGATTACTGATTAAAAAGTAAGCGTCAACGCGTTAAATTATAGTTTACACCCAAGAACACAAAAATAAACTACCTACATATTTCCAATGATTTATGAAAAAAATAAACTACATATTATTTATTTTAAAAACTTCTTCTATGTACATATTTTCATTTTTCAGGCTATTATTTTACATAAGAACAGTTTATGCTATAACATTAAATAAAACAGTTTCATCATACTTCCAGCGAAAAGCCATGTTGTGACCAATGTAAAACTAAATTTATAAAGTATGGACACTCGCCACGTGATTTTTTAAACAAATACATATGCAATTTTTGCGATCATTGAACTCCAAAAAATTCAAAAAATTCCATAAGCAAAAACAGTATAGAAGCTATGACTTGTTTCAATACAATATTCTTCTAGAAATTGCAATGAGAAAGAATGCATACAAAATAGTACATTAAAATAAAAAAAAAAAACATATATTTAATATGTATACATATTTTTACCACGTATTTTTAAAGGCGACCTGGAACTGTCGTCACGTATGTGTTTTTCATTTTCATAATGTTTCAGGTCGCTATGAACAATGTAAACTATACGGACACTGAGAAAAGAAACGAAATTTAAAATTTACTAATACTCAAGTGAAGGAAATACGAATACATTTTTTATCACGTATTTTTAAAGGCGACCTGGAACTGGTTTTCTATGTGTGTGTTACCTGAAATGAAATTTCAAAGGGTGTTGTGTTATTATTTTTTCTGATGGATTTTCCGTTTTTCAAATTCTAAGAAAAAATTATTAATCATTAATTTTTTAAAGACTTAATTTTATCTGTAAAGATGTAATTAGTAAAATTTTAGTTAACTTGTGATATTTTAAGTTGAAGAAATTTAATAAAAAAAATGAAATTCTTAGTGTTTCGCACATGTAATTTTTTTTTTGTAAAATTTGTATTATAATGTTAAAATAAAAATTTATTTTGTAGTAGAAAAGTTTTAATTCACAATGTTTAACAGTGAACATAAAAGTTTTGATTATTTTCCAACGATTTTTTTTAGCATACATAAAATATTTATAAACTTGTATATTTTTTCTTTGCACCCCATAAACGTGTTTCAATTTCTTAATCAGTGTTGTCTCGTTCAGGTGTTCAAGGTATTTTATTTACAATAATATCTATGGCCAGTATCAGACCTGTGTTCTTTCAGCTTCAATAACCGGTTTTTTATCCCCACTTTTGGATAAATTGTACTACAACTCGCCTTCTGTCTTCAAAAAAACCTGTTATTGAAGCTGAAAGAAGACACTGAAGACAGGTCTGGTACTGGCCAATTATACTTCATTAAACCAAAATCCGTATTAAAAGTACCGTATAATACCTCAAACACAATGCAGCGGTTATTCGCGACGGCAAGCTTTGCATGTATTTTGTTATTGTTACAATAAAAAAATACATGCAAAGCTTGCCGTTGCCGACAACCGACAACGAAAACCGCTGTATTGTGTTCGGGGTATAAACCTGTACAATGTTGGCTTTTAAAATCTAAACATAAATACGTACGCTTTTGTATTACAAAGTTGGTTCTGTAAAAAGTTCGAAATAGACTTAAAACTCCTCAAAGTTACGCCACAAACACTATACAGCGATTTTCGTTGTTGGTTGTTGGCGTCGGCAAACTTTGTATGTTTTTTGTAACAATATGTGTTTTCAGTATTAAAGATTGTAGACAAGACAACATGTATAGAACCAAGAAGATTAAGAGAAATACGTTAATGTGAAACGATATGCTTACCCAAAACCATCTATAATACAAGCCCTGAACTGGGGTTTTGTATGTATTAGTTAGAAGTGTCATGTTTTGTTTTGACATTTTAGTTTCTTATGGTTTCTTAATAAGAGTGCTGAAATAGTAGTGTAAAAAAATAGTGTTTTAGTTAAATATTTTTGGTTTTTTAAATAAAATATTTTTTAAAAAAGTTTTAAAATATAATAAATTAACAGTGTTATTATTTTTAAAGTGCACAATAGTCAAAAAATAAAACAAAAAGGTGGAAAATATTGTGCGTTCTTACCTTCTTGTAAGAGAAAAAATTGGCGTGGTGAGGTTATATTATAAAATGAATAAATTGATTTGATTAAAAACCATCTATTATATATAATAGATATAGAAGGAAAAAGTTTATATTATTATTCTTCAAACTGTAAATATTTATATAAACACATGTATGTATCAGAATTATTATAAACTCAAAAATTAAATTTGACTAAGTCAAATCAATTTATTCACTTTATTACATATAATATAACCTCACCATAGGTATGTAGTCATACATCAATTTTTTCTCTTACAAGTAGGTAAGAAGGCACAATATTTTCCACCTTTTTATTTTATTTTTTGACTATTGTGCACTTTAAAAATTATAACACTGTTAACTTATTATATTTTAAAACTTTTATAAACCATATTTTATTAAAAAAAAAACAAAAATATTTAAGTAAAACACATTTTTTTTACAGCACTGCTGTTTGTACTACCAGCAGTGTTGTTTTGAAAAATTGACACTTCTGTCGTGTTTGATTGTTGTTAGTGCAGAAAACCAGTTCAGGGCTTTCTATATAGATGGTTTTGGCTTACCTCATTCAATATACAAATGAATGTATTTTTTACAGATTTTTTGTTAAAGTGTTGTAAAACTTTTGTCATTCTTGATTATTTATATTTTACCTAATTTGTATTTATGTATTTATTCGTCTATTAATTTGATCAATAGCAATACATGCATATATGTATGTAATGGTCACAATAGAAATTTTTAATAAGTAGGTACATATATCAAAAATGTTTTTACTGTCGTATGATTTCTTCAATCAAAGACTTAAATTAATTAAATTCATAATCGATTGTAGAAAATTTGTTCAATTATTCTACAATCAGATAATATATTTAGTGTATTACTATGTACACACATAGTATGCTACATAGCTATGTTTACTTTAGCTCTTAAGCGTTTGATATACCTATACTTGATTTATTAATAGCAGTCAGTATTGTGCTTATGGAGGCAGTACCCGATGAGTGTTTTGCCTTGGTAATATTTAATTTAAAAGATTTCCCTCGATTGAAATTGAGATATGATCACCCCACACACGAGACAGATTTATACAAACGAAATGTAAAAGAGTATATAGAAAAGTATGCCTATCTTGCCTGTACTGACTTTAATTGTTAAAAAAAGTATAATTTTTTGTTTTTTATTTTGTGATATTGCTGAATCGTTGTTGCTTGAATGTCCATGTTCTTCATCTGTATGCGTATCTACAGTGATACCTCCTGGAACTTTTGCAAATTCAGGATTTTCTTCAACTTCAAGCAACTCAAGTAAATCTTTATAAGTTTACTGTCTGTTTTTCGTTTAATTTCTGTTTTTATATTATTAACTTTTTTTTAATTTGCACACAGTTATTTCTTTCCCAGCTTTTTTTATTAAATTTTGTATGAAATTCAGTCCAAGCTTTTCTGGAGCCATGCCTCTTTGTATAATAATTGAATGTTCTTTGTTCTTTGAGGAGCTCAACAAACACTAATCGATTACTAAATCCTCTCACTTCCTTTTAAGAAATCATTTCTGCTTTCTAAATTCATTAAGAAACATTAATAAAATTTAACATGAATTTTATTTTTTAAAACTTACCAGCAAATCAGGAAAAATAACAAAAATCAAGATGCATAATTATCTAACACATCTAACAGCTAAAAGTAGCTTTATACTACTTGATTTCTCATATCACTTTACATACTATATGTATGTCACTGGTAAAAGTTTGATAGCGTTTACATTGTCTGATTTTGTTGAGAAACTTTCTCATACGACTTTACACTTGACATATCATGAAAATAGATTTTTTCTAATTTCGTATGACATTTGATTCGACTTCGTAATATTTGAATTTTTTTATTTCAGTGGATTCTCAGCATTATGAGAAGTCGTATGACAATACATATGTAAAATAACATACATAAAGTGATATGACAAATCAAGTAGTGTAAAGCTACTTTAACTACATACTTTAAAGCACTTGCTAAAACTATGATAGTTCACCACAACCTCATTCAGTAAAACATAAGTACCTATTTACTTGAAATAATAAGTAAATACTGATCAGCAATAGCTGAATTTTTCCAGCAAATACTAATAAGTAAAAGTTACCTTTTATTCACTTGTAAAAACGCTTTTGCTATTACTGATCAGTAATACTTATCAGTGTTTACTTATTTTTATTCACTTCGTCCAATGTGTATGTGTAGCTTTAGACAGTTTCTAAACTCCGGTCTGTCGTTAGTATAAAGCTATACGGCTTATGCTGATAAAATGATTTCGTGGTTGTTTTTTTCGACAGTCGCCGACTGTCAGTTTAAATGATAGTGTAGTGTGTACCTTACTTTATGGTAAGTCGTAGGTAGTATCAGTTTTAAGTGAGGTACACATTATCATTTAAAATGACAGTCGGCGAGTGTCGAAAAAACTGAACAACCACGAAATCATTTTGTCAGCATCAGTTTTACCATCAGTTACACATATACAGTCTTTTTAACTGACACAAGCAAAAGACTGTCAGACGTTTCGGCAGTTTCTCAGTAACTTTCTCCGTTCTTTAAATTCATATTTTTCGAATATTCCATCATATTTATACTATTTTTCTTTTTGGAAGTCAGGAGTGGCAGCACGTAACTTGTAACAGAAGGTTTGAAACGGGTTTTTTTTAAGTTGACAGCACGTAAGTTGTTTCGACCAAATTAAAATTTTGTTTCGATAAAGTTGGTAGCACGTAAATGTTGTTTCGAGTGTTTTTAGCATCTGTAACAAAATAATTTAGTCGACAGTAGAGGTGTTATCGACAGTAATTTTAAATCGAGAATTAATTAACTTCAAGTGATTTTATTTTGGAAAAAACTTTTTTTTAAAGTAAATGATTTCATAAAATGTAAGTACATATTAAAAAAAATAGTATATTACATGTTTTGAAGTTGTTTTAATTTTTTTTTAAGGGAGGAAGAAAAGCAAGGTTTAAGCATTAATAAGAACCAAATGAAATGCATGATTGAATTCATGCAAAATAATAATGATTTGATAATGCAGTTTCACGGGTTGTTTCAATATTTATAGCTTCTAAGATCATTAGGAAGCACTCTTTATTTACTCTAAAATTTTGAATAAATCTGGAAAAAAACAAACCATAAAAATTGTTAGAAAAAAACCTACTCTGCTGTCGGGAAGTCAAAAATATTGCTGTCGCATCCCAACTTTTTGCGTGAGAGCTTATTTAGTACTTTATTTTCTTCTTCAGAATTGCTGGAGTCCTCAAAAAATGTCATTTTAATCAATAAATTCAATATATTATAAAAATATTTCACACTATCTCTACAAATATTCAAACTCGTTTTGACGTTAATGACAGCAAAAAAAAAATTTTCTATGTGGCAACGTCAATTCAAACTCGTTTCAACTTACGTGCTATGAAACCAAAGTTGGAACGACTTCGACTAAGTCGAAGAAAAAATAGTCGAAACAAGTTACGTGCTGCCACTCCAGTATTGTGCTTATGGAGGCAGTACCCGATGAGTTTTTTGCCCTTGGTATATTTAATTTAAAAGATTTCCCTCGATTGAAATTGAGATCTGATCACCCCACACACGAGACAGATTTATACAAACGAAATGTAAAAGAGTATGCCTATTTTGCCTGTACTGACTTCAATTAATAAATCAAGTATACATATATTTCAATGTTAAAAATTAGAATAACGGGATTCTGGATTTTTTTTCCTTTTTTTTTAAATACACACACAGCGATATTTAACTAATAAACCGTTTAGTTTGTAACTAATTTGAAACTAATTTCATGACACACCGGTTTCAATAGTTATTTTTGACGTTTTTTCTGATTTTTAATAGTTGCATATAGAAATATGTAGAAAGTAAGAGAGAAAAAATAAGTTTATCAAAGAAGATTCAGAGTTTTAAGTATCTCTTAATTAGTTATTTTTGGAAAAAAGAAGAAAAACGGTCATATAAAATTTAAAATTGAATTTACATTTTTTTTTAAAGTATTTTCATATAAACAAAGTAAGTTTGACAAGAAGTTCGACAGTTTGATGCAGGTTCGACATACTGTTTGATTGTTTGACGTTAGTTATCTCGGTAACCACACTAAACGAAGTGGTTACCAACTCGGTGTGTCTAGACTATTACACGTTTACACCGACTTTGCGATTCTTCAACTACGAGTACATAAACATAGTCAAAATAAAAATATTTTTTGTGTAAAGTGAATAAAATCCCCTCTATTCTCTATATAGGGCTAATGGGGCACTGCCCCACCAAGAATTTCAGCCTAAATTGCATAATTTCATTATAATAAATTTAAAATTAATTGTAAAAAAAAATTTGAAAAAAATCGAAAATAATTTGGTGTAAATTATTTTTCAATGTATGTACATGCAATATGGAAAGAGAAGTGATATATATACTAGCTATATATATAAATATATAACAATTTATGTATAACTATGTACATACAATATACATGGTTAAACAAATTTCAAATTATCTTTGTATAGACTATAGGTATTGGTATTGATAGGTTTTACGTTCAAATTTTTTTTGTATAATCAATAAGATCATACTGATACTCTATGGGGCAGTTCAACAACTGCCCTATAAAAGAGTAAAATTTCATATATTTTGTGTATGAATCATTCTCTCTCTTTATTCATTTTGTACTGAAAAAATTTATGTTCGAAGGGCAGTTTCAATTCAATTCTGTTCTGCCCCTAAAGTGAGAAAATGTTTTGTCTTATACATACATAACAATACAACACAAATTTTTCTCTTAATTTTTTTTCTCATAGGATTCTTCATGGTTAAAAATGTTTCTCTCATAATAAATTTTTCGTTTTAAAACTATTTTTGTAAAAATTGTTATAAATTTTAGAAACAATAGATATTCATATTGTTATTATTCATTCATGATATTTATTTTATTATTATTATATTATTTTTTATAATTAATTTTTTTTTTCAATGTTAATTAATAATTTTACATCATTTATAAAATTCATATTTTACAATGAGAAAATATAATTTTAAAACAATTTGTTAAGTTTTATAAACATTTTAAATCAATTTTTCATGAATTTTGTTACAGCTTAGTGATTAATTAATATTTTACATAAACATTTTTTACCATGTACGTAAATGTTGTAATAATACATCTTCGTTTTTTTTTTCGTTTCATCTATACACTAGTCTATGATCATTTTATACTACGGGGCAGTTGGTTGATTGCCCAATGTTGTAAACCAACAAATAAAGTACATTTCTTCTTTCCTATCAATACAACATATAATGTTCGTTCTCATCTAATTTTTTCCAATACATCATATGTATGTGCTTATTATGATTTTCGATTCGTAGGCTGATCGAAGAATCTTCTTCGATTCGACTGAATTTAATTTCGGTATTATGTAACTCAATCGAACGAACCAAAAATCGTTACCATACAAGTTGGATACATGTGTCATTATAATTGTTTTAAGTTACTAATAGCATTTTTTTAAAGTCGGATTTAGCAAAAGTCGACTTTAAAAACTGAGTATGCTATTTTACAAAATATGTTGAAGATTTTAATTTTTCAAGTGTGTAGGTATTCGTGTACAGAACTTCAGTGCATACTCAGTTTTTAGAGTCGACATTTGTTAAATGCGACTTTAAAATAGTATTATTAGTAAGGCAGATATTTTTTTTGTTTCAGAACAATTTTTAGGATTTCTGTGAGAAAAATTATTTTAGTAAATTAAAATGATCAGTATAAAGTTTTACAATATTTTGATCCTGATTTTTTTTAAAATGATTTCTTTCGCTATGTCAGAATTTTCATGATATTCACAAGCTCTTCTAATTGCTTCTTATTACCTGTATTTTTCCTATTAAAATAAATAATGTATAGTAATTAATAAAAACACATTTAATTAGTATTATAATTACACAAGCGGACCCGACAGGCGTTGCCCTGTACACACGTCTTTAATTCAAAAATTTCAAACTTTTTTGAATAATCTGTAACAATCTGGACCGTTTTGATGAAAATTTTTATTAAAAAGTTATTACAATATCTAACGTCATTACATGTACATTTATCACAATTCGACCAATCGATAGCGTGTGAATATGTGTATACTATGAGTGAAGTGAAATGTAGAGGTTCTGTTAAATAAAAACTTAAACTTATTTTAATTTAAGGTAAAAAAGTTGAAACTTAAACTATTTTATAACAGGTATATTTTTTCAATTTACAAAAAATTAATTTATCGTAATGCCATTGGTATATTGCGAACACTTTTTCAAGATGATTACATGAAAATGTAATGATTATGTATTTCTCCGTACCATTAACAGTAAATATACATTTTAAACTAACTAGAAATCGAAGTCAATATAGCATTTATGGAAACTGTATAGTCTTGCCCTCTTTTTTCCTAATATCTTCCTAGTTCCTATACAATTTTGGGTTGGGAAATTTCAATCGATATATCTTAGTTCTAATATCTTCCTAGTTCCTATACAATTTTGGGTTGGGAAATTTCAATCGATATATGTATCTCAGTTAATCAAAGTTATCAAAGGTACTTTTCAACATATAATAAAAGGGTATACCTAACTATTAAAAAAATTATTCGAACTTATTTACAAATACATAATTCTAAAACAGCAGTTTCTGTACAAGTTTCAATTAGTTCAAGTTTAGTATTTCATAAAATGCATCACTTTGTTTAAAATTTTGTAACACAGAATAATTGAAATACATACATATAGGTAAGGTATGGTATGTATGTATGTACATATATGTATATCGTCATATTTCACATGTAGAGAATATAAAAGGAAATTATAAGTTATCTAAGTACTGCTTAATTTCATTTTCAATAAAATTATTATATTAGGTATGTTCGAAATATTAAATTGAGTGTTTAATATAAATTTTAGAGCCCATATATGTACATATATACATATGTATGTATACAAACATGCATATGTTTAGATTTTTCTTATCTTGTTGTTATCTAATTGATTTCATTAGAAAATATTTTGTTGTTTTCTTAAACTAAAAATATTACTTGCAATCCTCTGTGCAATGTTCAATTTTCAATTTTTCAAATCAGCCGGTGATTTAATGATGTACAAAAATTAGTGCAATTGAAAAAACTTATTCAAAATACATAATATTGGATAGAAAAACATAAATACATCAATAGGATGCAAGTTATAGTGTACCAAAAAAAACTACGCGCATCAATGCTTAGGTTCCGAAAGTTGTGCAGAAAAAATGTTTTTTCTGAAGACAACTTATTTGGACTTCTGTTCTGTTTTCAACTCTTTTGAATATTTAAAAAGCTGTATGTTTTTTTTTTATTAAGGAATTGATTTTAAAAATTCGTTTTTTAATTTTGTTTTTTAACTTTATTTTAAAACTTAAATAGTTGTGTCAATCTAAAGTTACGTTTAAATCCTTTTAAAAAAAAAAGAAATTTATAAAGAGAAAAATAATATTGAAGATTTTTTTAAGGAAATATGTATTATTTCCTCAATTTACGGTTGGAAATTTGCATTATGTATTTTTGAAAGCCTAATAAAAACACGGGTGAAATGTTTCCTTGAATAATGCTTTTTATTTGACTTAAATTGATAAAACATAGCCCAAGATATAATATCACAAAGTTGGCTAGTCACATTCCTTCCATATACATACAAATTTAAAAAAAAATGCAATAATGAAATGCATACAAAAAAAAAAAACAAGCAACAAAATTTAAACATTATGGCCCTTATTATGATTTTCGTCGAATGATCGAACAGCGTTCGATTTCATATTTTGGTATTACGATTTTCGTTTTTTTTCTTTTTGTTCGATTAAAACAGCTGGTTCGATTACTTTTTTACTGACGAAACACAATTTTTAATACGAAAAATGTGCAAAAAAAAGATGGACATTTCAAAGAAAATGTAACTTTCAATGTTTTAAATCTTTATACATATATATACTAGATGGCCCGGCAGAAAAAGAAGCATTCAGGCATAGCTGAAGTTTTGAAAAAATGTAAAATTATTATATGGGATGAATGTATAATGGCCCACAAGCATTCGCTTGAAGCTCTCGACAGGTCCATGAAAGATATAAAAGATAATACTAGGTTTTTTGGTGGTGCTCTACTGCTGCTGTTTGATGATTTCAGACAAACATTACCCGTCATTCCACGTGCGACATATGCGGACGAAATAAACGCATGTTTGAAAGAATCTTATCTATGGCGAAGTATCAGTAAATTATACCTTACTCTTAATATGCGCGTTCAACTTCAAAATGATCCATTAGCGTCAGGATTCTCTGAACAATTGTTAGATATTGGCAATGGTAAAATTCAATTGTATGAAGATACACAATATATTCTACTCCGAGTGAAATTTTGCAACATGGTGGCTACCAAAGATGAGTTAATAAAAAGTATCTTTCCAGATTTGCGACAAAATTATAGTGTATCTTCAAAAATGAATCGTTGCTTTGTTGATGCGATGCTGATGCGTTGTCACATATTCAAAAAAGCATCGCATCAAATCAAGTATTCGAAGTTCCTTGTAATATTCAGCTGTCATGTAATAGCGTTGCATCGCCAACTAAAAACTTTGCGTTGTCATAGAACAAGTAATGTTTTCGCATCACGAACAAAAGAACATTAGCATCACCAAAGCAGCGATTCATTTTTGAAGATACACATACTAATCATGCATTGCTACGTGAGCGAGCTATTTTAGCCGCAACAAATTTAGATGTTGACGCAATCAATTTTAAAATACAACAATCATTGCCTGGTAACGAAATTACATTCAAATCGATTGACACTGTTGTTGATCCTGATGAAGTTGTCAACTATCCTGTAGAGTTTTTAAATTCACTGGATTTACCTGGAATGCCACCACATAATTTGCGATTGAAGATTGGTTCACCTATAATTTTGCTTAGAAATTTGAATGCCCCGAAATTGTGTAATGGCACGAGACTGGTCATAAAAAAAATCATGGGCAACATTCTTGAAGCCACTATTTTGATGGGAAAATTTCAAGGTGAAGTTGTACTTCCACCACGGATCCCAATGATCCCTTCAGATTCGCCTATACCATTCAAACGTTTGCAATTTCCAATACGCTTGGCATTTGCTATGACTATTAATAAGTCACAAGGTCAAACAATGACAATTTGTGGCTTAGATTAAGAAAATCCGTGCTTTTCTCACGGCCAATTATATGTAGCGTATTCTAGGGTTGGAAAACCATCGAATTTGTTTGTGTATACTCCTGAAGGATTAACCAAAAATATTGTACATCCAATTACATACATACATACACATATGTATATCAGGGTGATTCCGTTACGGTGTCCAACCCGGAAACTACGAATAGGTCTCAGTGAGGCGAACAAAAAATTGTATAGGAGGGAGGGGGCAGCCAGGCGTTACGGAGTTAGAGGGGGGCAAAGATTTTTGGTACTTTTTTCTTACTTTACCCTATAACTTTTTACAGGGGCGCGCTAGGCTCATCTACTCTTTTGCAAAATTGTAGAAAATAGGGTAAAATAAGGAAAAAGTACTAAAAATCTTTCCCCCCTCTAACTCCGTAACGGTTGAGAAGGGGTAACCCTTCCCCCCACATCTATACGATTTTTTGTTCGCCTCGCCGAGACTTATCCGTATTTTCCGTGTCGGACACCGTAACGGAATCACCCTATATATGTATGTATATTCAATGTATGTATTTATAATCAGGAGGCCAAGGCTCGATTGATTGATTGATGTATGTATATAATATATATGTGGTGAAAAAATTAAAACTTTTTGAAACTTCAATAGTACAAAATATGTCGATCTGATTATTATTGAGAACTTGGCAGGTAATTTTAATTTTAAATTTCGTATTGATCTGCAAATGGTGATAATCATCTATCCTTGTTTTCTTTTAAATAAATTTAAATTTAAATGCTAATTGCTAGTTTTTAATATATTTTAAAATATACACACAAGCAAACAAACCAAAATTTCATGTATATATTTCTCATATATGTATCCCTTCTAAAAACCAACAAAACACAAAAATATACCAATAAAGTGAAAAAAAAAATGTACACGATCGTAAATAATATGTATGTGTTGACGACATATTACGTTTTAACTATACGCATATTGTATTCAATTTATTCCTTCAAGAAATTTCTTTTAAAAAAAAAAAAATTAGTGTGAAATTTTTTGGAAAATTTTTCTCAAACACATATACACATTTTTTTGTACGGTGATTAACTATATTTTTGGTCTTTTGCATTGAAAAATGTAAAGAGGTGAAGGATGAAGGGTAATAAGGAAAGAGAATGTTTTTTATTTATTATTTTGAAGTGAAATGTATAAATTCGTTATTCAAAGCAATACATATCAATAGTAGTATCAATTTGTCTGCTTTACGTATAGCCAATAGGATTGTTAGATAGGATATAATGACGATATATACAAAAAATAATTATACTATTTTTCTTTTTGGATGTCAGTACAGGCAAGATGGGCATACTTTTCTATACTCTTTCACAAATTGTTTAAATAAATCTGTCTCGTGTGTGGGGTGATCATATCTCAATTTCAATCGAGGGAAATCTTTTAAATTAAATATTACCAAGGCAAAACACTCATCGGGTACTGCCTCCATAAGCACAATACTGACATCCAAAAAGAAAAATACTATAATTATTTTTTGTATATATCGTCATTATATCCTATCAAACAATCCTATTGGCTATACGTAAAGCAGACAAATTGATACTATTTCCTATATTAGAGATGATTTTGCTGAAATTTTTGTTTGCTAAGAATTATGATTTCTTATTACAAAAACGATTTTTAGTACTGTAAAATTTAGGATTTTTGATCGAATTTATGAATAAAATTATTTTTAAAAGTATAATTTTGATATTCAATCTGATAAACGATACGCAAATTAATAAATTTTATATAAAAATCATTATCAGGAATTTTAAATGTGGTAATATGCAAATTAGCAGTCTTATAATGTATGTTACATGATCATTCGTTAACTGTTGGGCCAGCAAAAGTAATGAAATCTGCATTAATGCCAAGTTCAAAGAACTTTTTCACATACAAAATTTCAATACAGAACGTATTAATAATTATGAATTTGACCTACACATGTACATTCCCATGCCCATTCCTATACTCAATTTTGTATATTTTTGTATATCAAATGAATATATTAAAAAAAAATATAAAAAAACCTGCTTTCACAAATACATACTTTATATTCCCATTTAAAATGTACAAAATATACATGTGTATGTATGATACATATACTGAATTTGAAATCCTTTAGAATCACTAAAGAAAAATACAACAATTCCTTATCCTCCTATATTGTACAGCAATTTGTATATAACTTGAACTTCTTTAAATTCTGATTGCCTGGTGCAAAAATAATTTTTAATGTAAGAAAATTAAGAATTTTTGATTCGAGTTTATCAATAAAATTATTTTTTTTCAATAAAATTATTATCATTTTATATCAACATTATATTTGGCCTGAGAAACGATCAAATTTGATATGTAAATTGTCAGCAGAATTTATAAGTGTGATCATATGCAAATTAGCTACTTGTATACTTCTTCTTCTTGAAATACTTGAAATATACCCTCAAATCCTATATTTTCAATTTCTCATACAAATTGGTAAAATTATTTTTATATTGAACCAAATGGTAGTATACTGAATATATGGAGAAAAGCAAAAGCTGTTTCCATATGATTCTGTATATTGTAATGCTTGAAACATGAGAATAATTGTGTTAAAAATGTTAAAATTTCTCAAATTTTTTAAAAAATTTTTGTATGTATTGTATAGAAAATAGATATAAAAGAGAATATATTTTAAAATAAGAGAAATTAAGAAAAAATCCTGAGAATAAGAAAGAGCTTAAAACAGCTTTAAGATTGGAGGCCAGCTTTGAAGATTGGAGGCCGTTTTGCTGTTTTTAAATTTGTTATTTCAATGTACTGGGATAAAATGTCTGTTGGTAATTTTATAAATAGTCATTGGTTATATTATCATGTGGATGAAATTTTATCTGTTCAGCATCAATAGACACTGACCTGTGAGGTTGCCAAAAAAAGCTCTAAACAATTCATGTGAATAGTGCATGATTTGCGTGCGGCCGGTGTTTTGATATTGAGAACTTGGCCTGTACACTTCCCTGCTCTTACAATTAGAAACTTAGAAAAGTATCAACAATCAGGGAAAAAGTATGTTGGTAAAGGAAAAAATTGAAAGAAAAAATGGGGCGGCAATTTGACGAACTCCTCAATGAAAGTGTACAGAATAGAAAAAAAATTGAAATCAAATACTTAATTTGAGTATATATCAACTGGTAGTGCTTCGACTTCGTAGAAATTGGTAGACTTCGATGGAATTGATCTAGAAGAAATTTAAAAAAATGTACTCCGAATGTTAAGAAACCAGAAACCTGGTATGGACTATGGTAGACGAGTTAAACAAAACAGGTGAAGATATAATGGCTAATGTAATAGTTTGTAAAAGAAATATGACAGAAAAAGATTATACCTAAAGAATGAAATATGAGAATAATTTGTCAAATATAAAAGAAAAGAAGACCAACTACATACATGATATGTAGAATGTGTAAATTACCAAGGAAATATTTTGATAAATGCACTATGCAAGGATATAAAGTATTATCAAGAGGTTTTGTATAATAGATTACTGCCATATGTAAAAAAAAATATATCCAGCAATACCAATGTGGTTTTATGCGTATGCTTGTGTTGTCGTTGCCTTAGTAGGAAAATCTATTACAAAATATAAAAATACATTTTTGTGCCTAAATCAAAGTGCTTTAAAAACCAAGCTCCGCTGATTTTTAGTGATTTTTTGACATATTTATTTCTATTGGCTATTATACAGGGTGATTCCGTTACGGTGTCCGACCGGGAAACTACGGATAGGTCTCGGCGAGGGGAACAAAAAATCGTATTGGTGGGGGGGGGGGGGCAATCTCAACGGTTTAGGAGTTAGAGGGGGTTAAAGATTTTTGGTACTTTTTTCATATTTTACCCTATAACTTTTTACAAGGGCACGCTAGGCTCACCAACTCTTCTACGTAATTGTGAAGGACTCCTGTGCCTTTCCATCAACATCTTACCTGCTGCTGTGTATCTGACCATTCAGAAGTTATAAGGCCTCAAATCCATAATTTTGTCATTTTTTCACACATTTTTGGACTTTAACCCTGCTTTACTCAAAAAAGGCTTAAATTAACCCTCATTTTTTATTGCAGAAAATGAAGGCTCAATTAATTCTATATCGATTTGCTATCTTCTTTTTTTTTAAAAAATGCATAAATAATAAAGAGATTTACATTTCTTCACCTCTGATTAGCACTTAGCTGCCACCTAAGTTTAGGTGGCAGATGAATTACTGATTATTATTTATTTAGGTGTTACCTAACTCAACAATATTCAAATAATACGTTACAACTTAAAAAATATTCAAATACAACAATAACAGCTGACATAAACTCGACATTACTAAGCTTTAGAGTCTCAATTAAAATTTGATGCTTTTTAGGGTTGGGAATCAGAAATGTAGCTGACAGCTAGTTAGCAGAATGTTTTAATAAAGACATCCAAACCTCTAGCTAACTCTCACCTACACTTAGGTGATACCCAGCTAGCAGAGACTTCTGAAGAAATTGGGCATAAGTATCTTTTTTTCTGTGCACGTTTTTCTACTATTAGTATAATACGATTCCTCAACTTTTTTGGTTTTGCCTATATTGAATGTGATAAATGTCCAAAATAATATTTGACTCAGAGATTAAGTTTTTTTAAATACAAATACATGAATAAAATAATGTTAAATAAAAACTAATTTAAAATTATTAAAAAAAGAATGTTTCAATTAATTAATCGAATTAGGCGACAAGCAAACTAACTTTAATTATAGTATGTATAAAAATCGTGTAACGAAAACATACACGCCATACAAAATACATGTGTGTGAATGTTTGGTGTAATAACAACTTATGCAAAATTCGTTATCAACTTTATTGACCTATGAATGCATGATCACCATATATGTAATATTTATTTCGATTTGATTTGAATTATAACTAATATTTTATATTTGTCCAATTATTTTGGCCTTTATTCTTTACGGGTCAAATAATTTAGTTCTTTAAAAAAAATATTTTAGAAGTTTTTACATAAAATCATACACTGAAATCAAATAGATTTTTTTTTTTTTAATTCATATTTATGTATATTTTTTTATATGAATGTGGTATATGTATACATATACAACGCCCACATTTATTTATTTAAGTAAAATGCGACATATAAACGAAAAAAAAAAACATAAATTTATTCAACTATAAAATAAGAAATATATTTAATTGACCTCACTTATTGAAAAGTTAATCTATTATTCTCAGCGTATAAAAAGAACACAAATGATCACTTTAATTGAATCTTCCTTTAAAAATGCACGAAACAATTTGGGTAACTGTTCCGACTTTTTATGCTGATTAAGAATAGTATAACAAATTCGTCGCAAAACTCAAAATGATTTATCAAAATCTAACAAGCTTCTATTAAGCAAAATGGAATCGAATAATAGCATTCATTTCAATATAATTTTTTTTTTAAATCATCAAAAAACCTTATTTTTCCACAAAATATTTAAAAACTAATTTCCTTTATTTCAATCGACAAGAAAAAAAATGTAAATATGCATTACTATCGAATTAGGTAGCACGTAAATAAATAATCAGTACTTCATCTGTCAGCTAAACTTAGGTGACAACCAAGTGCTAATCAGAGGTGAAGAAATGCAAATCTATTTATTATGTTTCTGCTAAAGTAAGCTACATGATAGTTGAGACTGAAGAAATTGGCCCGAAGACTAATTGCCCAATTTCTTCAGACGTTTCTGCTAACTGGATATCATCTAAATGTAGGTGACAGCTAGCAAGAAGTTTGGTTCTCTTCGTTAAAACTTTCTGCTAACTAGCTGTCAGCTACATTTCTGACTCACAATCACAACCCTGAAAACATAAAATTTAAATCGAGACTCTAAAATTTAATACATAAATGCGTATTATATCGCCTGTGCACATTTCATTTAATATTTGTTTTTTTTTTCTTCTTTTTTTTAAATTTGTTTCAACGGTCAGTATAATATTTTTTATTTATTCATCCATATGTATGTGAACATATTGTATTGTACAGTAATATAAATTAGAATTTGTTTTCTCATAATATGGAAAATTTACACAATTATTTTATTTTTTTTTCTAGTTTTTGAAGCTATAAGAAATTTTACCGACATCCAGATCCCATTTTTTGTTTGTTTTTATTTTGTGTACCTACATATATTTTTTTTAATCCTAGAATAGCCTGATCTATAATTTTAAAAATTTTGGCCGTGAGTATACAAATGTATACCATACATTTTATAAGGAAATTTTGAATTTTTTTCTTCTCATCGTCTCGTTGACCAAAAACCGTAATTTTTTGACTTAATGATTTGATGAAGGGTCCTCTTTAAAATTGTCTCCCACGGTTATCCTGTAACTATCATAGTTTTTGAGCAAAAGGACGCAATACGTAAAAAAACATAAAAAGACACAAATTTGACCGTGAGTATACAAATGTACACCATACATTTTATATAGAAATTTTGAATTTTTCATCAAAGAAGCATGGTCTCAAATGGAACCGGTTATACTGCATAAATTGATAGATTGATGCCAAGCAGGATGATCTAAGTAATTAAAAACAAAGCAGGATCGACCAAGTACTGAGTTCTTCGACTTTTAAAATCTTATCTTTATTTTGATTAATGTTTTTTTGAGTTTCCTGAAACTTTTGTTAAATTTTTCAGCCAAAGATACGAAATGAACCTAAATTTATTTGGCGCATGAATTTAGGTTTTTCTTAAACTGAGTGTTCTTATTAATTTATATTCTTCAATTAAACTATGTTTTTTGTTAATTATCTTAAAAATAATTATTAATTACAATAAATGAAATAAATTAATTTTACAATAAACATTTTTTTATGTCACAAAAACAAGGTGAACCTATCTTTATTTCGGTGACTGTATTTAACAATAACATATTTGATCTTGATAGTATGTATTATTTGAATTAAATAATCCTAAAATACAATGCAAAATTTAATGAAGATTATTTATAAAATTATTGAAGTAAAATAAAACATGCAACAATTATGAAAAAAAAAACAATCTTTTCAAAAATAGTTTGAAAGTGCAAATTGGTTTCTATCCAATAATTTGAACTGTTTTAAAACTTCAACAAGACCGATTTTAATCAGTTCAAATTATCGAGCGCATACTGTAGGAATGTATAATTTTTGCTTCTTTTCTATTTAATGAACATTAACAAGTGCAAGTTAACACTTCGTTCTACATATTTCTAATTTTACACCCTCCAATCAATTTTAAGTAACAATATGTTACATTTTTTGACTTCTTAGAAAAATACATTATGTCTCCGTGGGATTAGGGAGCTGAAATTTGGCCAGGATATTCCTTGAAAAATTTTCTTTTTCTCTCTATGAGGCCCTCTTTAGTTTATAAATTGGTCGTTGAAAAAAGTTTACATTTTAATTCTTGACCAGTTTTCTGACCTACTTCATTTTAATTCTTGAACTGTTTTCTGACCTATACTTCATCAACGACTCCTATAGTACCAAGACTTAATGCTCAATTTTATTTTGTTGTTTATGTGTGTTGGAAGTACCAAATTAACATTACAATTTATTGTTTTTAATCAATTATAACTAAGTTGTGATTAAAATTACATGAAAATTATGTTCAAATGAAATGTAGAGAAGATCCTTGGCTTTATTTTCACCGAATATATTAAATATCTATGAGCAACGTAAATCAAAGAAAAAACGTGATAAATATTTAGTAACATAAAACAGAAAATCAATTTTTCCTTAAATCTCCCAAATTACTAAAAATATCAAATTATAATGTTCTACAAATTTGTAGATTTTTATTAAATAAACATTTTTCCCAAACATTGTTATATCATAAAATTAATAGAAATTAAGTTATTAAAGAAAAATGATATTTTTTTATTAAAATCACAATTATCTCTCTCATTTCTCATTTTTAACAGTCACCTCTGAAAATGTGGTACCACTTGAAGAATTTTTTTATTTATTTGTTTATTTTTTCTTTCAAAAATATTATTCATAAATTTTTATGTTTTCATTTAACGATAGATTGATTTTGCATTGTAACTACTGAGTTATTGAATTTTTACTTTTTGGTATTTCGATAACATAACAAACAACAACAACAAATTTCATTAGTCAAGTGATAAATCAAATGATAAATCGTTAAGTGTTAAGTACACTTAATAAAATATATCTTTTGTCGTTTGATATTATTTTGATATTCAATCTTCTAATTGTATTATCTCAATAAATAAAATTTATTTCTAACTATTATTGTTTTTTTTTCACAATTTACACAATTTATATAAAGATCCAAAAGCAAATTACGTTTTTTTTAAAATAATGATAAAAATATTGTTTGATTAAGAATTTCGAAAAAATTCAAATTTAAATACTAATACGAAGTATTCGGGCTTGAAAAATGTAACGAAATTACAAACAAGTACGTACATAAATGAAACAAAATATCATAGATTAAAAAGGATAATTTAAGAAATACGAGTATATTATTATTATACTTATGTATAAGCATACATTTAATTCAAAATCAAATTTATATTGAAAACATAATTTTATAAATCAAACATAAAAAAAAATATTTATTAAAAATAAAATATAAAATAATAATTACGTAGGAATATTAAAAATAATAGATTTAAAATTTACAATAAAATTAAAAATACTGAATATCATTATTATTATAAATTAATTTTTTATTTATCAAAGCAATACTTCCAATAGCTACGGCAATCCTGAAATTTATTCATTTTCTTTTATACTCATCTTCCCGCTGACACGAATCAAACAACATTTATTTACTACTATTGAAGTTTCGCATTTTTGCATTTTCCGATAATTGAGTTGGCTCGTATGCATTTCTTATATTCAAGTACATGAGAAAAAATTCGGTTAATTGCCTTAGGGAAAAAACTGATAGAATCGATTTAATGATCCAGAAATGTACTTAAAAAAGTCACAACTCTGGTATTTTTAGACATGTCAAAAATTTTACTCACAATTCTATGTTATTGCATTGCATATATTGTTATGTTTTTGTTTTTTTTTTTTGGTAGAATGTATGTACACGAACTGAATTACACATGCGTACATACATATGTATATTTTATTTTATGTTATTTTTGTATTTTTTTAAAGTATTTTGAAAATAAATACGTCAGAACTGAAAAAATGTTTATTTGTTTTTTTTTTTTGCTTAATTGCCTCATTGAAGCAATTAAGTGAAAATCGGCCAATTGCTTTTTCGCTTAATCGTCCAGAATATCCGGATAACTTACAAGACGCAATTAAACGAAAACTACTGTAGTTACATAAAATAAAATTAAAAAAAAGCGGGATCTGGATTCTGGATTTCAGTAAAATTTCTCATAGCTTCAAAAACTATAAAAACAATAAAAATAATTGGATAAATTTTTCATATTATCATGCATTCAATAATCAGAAAACAAATTCTAATTCATATTCCTATACAATGCAATATATTTACATACATATTGGTATTCTATGGATGAAAAAATAAAAAATATTATACTAACCGATGAAACAAATTTTAAAAAAAGAAGAAAAAAAAACAAATATTAAATGAAATGTGCACAGGCGGTAAACACGCATTTGTGTACATGCAAAAATATGTACATACATATATATATGTATATACATTGTTATATATATTATATAAATATAGGTATACACAAAGTTATACTGGAAACTGGTTTGATTTGGTTATACACAAAAAAAAAAAAAAATAACAAGAGCATGAGCGAATGGATAATAAAAAAAAATCACTCGATCATTTTTTTAAAGTTTGAATTTCAAAACGTTAGTTCTATTTTTGCTCGCCAGATAGGACAGACAAGAAGGTTTCGTTTAGGAGCCTTTAATGAAATAGAGTGAAAATACAAATGTACTACGCGAAATATCTATTGTGTTAATCTGTAATCATTGATAGATATTACTGTCTGTGGTACTACCAACCCATTATTCTGAAAAAATAGGGTACCGTGAGAAAAGAGCAAAAAAACTTCAACGCACTCTAGCGGCCAAACCGTTGGGTTTGATATCCCCCCATTTATATGACTTTTTGTTTGTCTGGATAAGACCTATCACTAGTATTAATCAAACCAAGCGGGACACCCTGTATAGTGATAGAGCAAACTGTTAACTGTTGTTCTCTTTCGCCTAAGAATAAGTTTATAATAGTTCAAAGCAAGGTATATAGACAACTACAAGGTATCCTCACCTCATCCGCGCTTCTCTCTCTTCTTTCAGCGTGTGACGGCACTTGGTTAGAATATGTATTTGAAGGTGATATGGATATCTATGATTATTTTACGTTAAAAATAAACTTATGTTTAATTTATGTACAAAATTATTTTATTTTATCATTTATTTTATAATTCAAAAGATATTTATTAACGTTTTCATTCCAAAATATAACCTAAATCTAAAAAAAATTAATATACATATTCTAATTGGGATCAAAAATTTGATTCATCTAGCAAATTATTGTCAAAATTAATTTTATTTAAAATAAGATATAAATTTTCTTTAATTATCACAAAATAATACTAACAGGAACACAATAAAATTTCAACGAAACCATTAAACAAATTATAACCAAATGACGTCAACAATCAGCTGAAAAAAGAAAGAAATTAGTTTTCATACACGGAAGAGGATACCTTGTACATAGTTGGCTACCTTGAGTTCAAAATACTTTTATAAGCATTTACACGTGCATATATCTATGGAAATATGTATGTTATATATGTTTGATTTTTCGACTAAAGGTTCAAGCACTCAAGGTTAAATTTACATATTTATTTTATCAATATAGAGTGGCATTATTTATTATTATTCAAAATTTCACAAAATGAGAAGCATTCGATTTTAGAATGAAACAAATCATATATTATAAAATTTTTACTAAATTGTTTTCCAATTCAGCTTTCTGCTGGAAAATAAAAAGAATAAAATAACAAACAAGTATGTAAGTATGTTTATGTATATATTTTGGTTTTTTTTATACTTGACCATCTCTTAAATTATCTTAAATCAAGTTTACTGTAGAAGGTCAGTTACCGTCAGTCATATATTAATTTTATCCACAAGCTAAATAGGTATATTACTTTTTTTTTTTATTTTAATTAATGGGGATTTCCATTTTAATGTCTGATATTGTGACACATAAAATATCGAATAAATATCATATAAATTTTTTTAAAGTATAGTCAGGTTAATATTTTTAATTTTTATTCACTACATCTACCTGACAGCTAACAAAAGTGTAAATAGTAAAAAACATTGAAATTAATTGTTTCAAAATCAGTTCTTGAAAAACGTAATCGGTAATGTAATTGTTAATTTGTTTTAGGATCTCGTAAAGTGCTCGATATTAACCCTCATTTTTTATTGCAGAAAATGGAAGTTCAATTTATTCTTCATCAATTTTCTATCTTCATTTTTTTCGAAAAAATAAACTGAACTTCCATTTTCTGCAATAGAAAATGAGGGTTAATATCGAGCACATTTCGAGAAAATTAGGGTTAAATTCAAAAAATGGGTGAAAAAATGACAAAATTTTGGTTTTCTAACTCCGTAATGATTGTGATTGGCCCATCACCCCTTCCTCTCCAATACAATTTTTTGTTTATCTCCCCGAGACTTATCCGTAGTTCCGGGTCGGGCAGCTAAACTGAAACTCTGCATATATCGCTATTGAATATTTCAACCAAGTGACGTTATATGCAGAGGAGCAAATTAGGTAGTTAATTAAACCGGTCCTTAGTAGAAAATTTGAGAAATATTCGCAAAAAAAACTTTATTAGCGATTTTCATCCTTTTCTAATGATTTCAAAAACCGAATTAGCGGGTTTAAACCAAAATCCGTATAAAAATTGGATTAACTTTAATTTTTGAACCTGTACAATGTGACAGCCTTAAACTTGAGGAGCCTGAATGTGTAACTGTAGATGTAGTGTGTAGTTGTAGCGTGAGGTTGTAGTAAGCAGTAGGAAAAGTTTCTACTTCCAGCTTCAGCTGCTACTACAACTTCTACTACAGCTCATATGTATATATATGAGGGGTCTAAAAGCAAAGTCAGCAATCTCCACTTTTGATAAAAAATGAGTAAAGAGTGCAAAAAACATGAGAAACGTATGATGGCAAATCTGTCTCAAAAAACCCCACTTTCTAAGCCGGTACATACAAATAAAGTAGAAACTGAAAATCGTTAGAAAAGAAAAATAGCGTTTACTCAAATTTAACAAAAGTTGAGATTGCTGACTTTGCTTTTACACCCCTCATATTGTCATATGACAGTACTACTGTAGTGTAGTACTTTTGACACAATGATTTTTTCACTTTCTTCAGTGAGGAACTGGTGACACATTTCATTTCTTCATTTCCTCGGTATCAGTTTACCAGCTCTTTTGTTGTCAAAGTAGGTATCATGAATTGAAGTTTGGGGTTATTACGTGATTTTATAATTTGTATTTTAATATTTTCTTTCCCTTGTTCAGATTAGTTTACCAGCTATTTTAGTAGGAAATATGGAACATATGGAATTTATGTTTTGGACTATGACGTGATTTTGTAATTTTTATTTTATATTTCGTCTTAATAATATTTCGTGTCTTGTAATCAAGTACGTAATTTAATTTTTAACAAGTTTTTTTGGACACTTAAAGTGATGCTATTTTCAAGATGAAGATAAATGATCTGAGAAAAACCGAAGCGATCACATATCTATTCCTCAATTCCAGTTAAACACATCTAATAAGTACTCTCTGCTGAAAACTGTTCAAAATAACACTTGAAAAATTAAATTACATTAAACACAAGACAAATCATGAAGAAATACATACGAAATAAAAATTTCAATATCGTCATATTCCAAAACATCCATTCTATATTTCCTATCAAAATAGCTCGTAAACTAATCTGAGCAAGTATGTATAAATGGGTGGAGTGAATAAGAACTGAGTGCGAGTGTTCACTCAACTTTTTTAAAGAAAAACTCAGTTTAGAGTGAATAGAAAATTAGATTTCCAATACTGACACTACGATTGAGTTAACTAAACATATTTTAAGTGTCTTTTTATTCACTCCAAATGAAATGTTTACTTTTAACGATTCACTTTACTCAACAAAGTCCACTCCGAGTGTTCACTCAGTTTCATTCACTCCACCCAATATTTTGGCTCATTTGCTTAATGGGAAGTGAAATTTTCCATAGCGACCTCTATTGTCGACTAAAGAAAATAAGTGCGAAGTGAGGAAATGAGATATTTAAGAATTCTCAATTCCTCAGTTCCAATAAAAAATAGCAAATATTCCACAAATTTTTATGGTTTCTGTATTTTATTGAAGTTGAAAGTTAAAGTTAAATAATTTTTCTGAAGGTTTTCATACGAAAATGATATGAAATTGTGCGCACTACAGATTTATTTACATTAAACTGAAGTTGAATTGAATTGAATTTTTTATTGAGACTTCATTATATAATTATATTATATACAGTGTCTTATAGGTAACTTATAACTACTTATATTATTACTAGGATATTTATTGACTGATTTTGAATCACCTTGTCACTCTTTTTAACAAAATAGGGTGAAAATAAATATTATTCACTAGGTACATTACAAGTTCTACTTAGAAAACAAAATAAAAAGTTAAATTTGTATAAAAAGTTAAATTTGATTAAACTGAAGTTGAAATTTTCAATTCATAATTTTTGAAGAATTTCATTCTAGAACAATAGAATTAATTTTGAAGGTCAACAAACTGTCAAATCAAAAACAAAACAAATAAACACGTAGAATGCAAATTGAAAATAATATGCAACTTACTATGTATAAACCAACTTTAAACTATTACATATAATTTATTTCGTTCACAAATCACATACATATGTATGTCCAATCTTTAACATTTATTTTTTTTCATCTTTTCATTTCATCAACACACTTTTATATTTTTTTCTGCATGATTAAAAAAATTTAATCATCGATTAACTGATTAAAAACGGCTATTTAATGAATTTCATAAATAAATGAAAATATTCGTAAACGAATGATTATTAAATTAACACCTGATTTCTACTACTGTACTGTCACTGTGAACTGTCGCGCCAAAGAAAAGCACTGTGTCAAATAAAACTACTACAATTCAGTGTTGCCAGGTTGTTGTCCGCGAAATTCCCTCAACTGTCTTCTGTTTTTCCCTCATTTTCCCACACCAATGACAAAATTTCTCTTTTTTTTCCACTCTAAGAAAACTACTTAATTTTTGTATTTTGACACTTTTATTACAAAAAAATCACATAATAAAAAAAAAAAGCAAAACAACAAAAACAATGAAAAAAATTATAAATTTCCGTCATTGAAAATTGTATTTCTAAAATTAAGTATTTAATGAAAACAAAAAATACCTTCTGCTGTCAATATCAAAAATAAATAAGAAAATAATTATATTTTTTTACCTTCTTTTAAAATAATTACAAAACAATTAAAACAAATCAAAATGGAGCTGTCATTATTATAAAAAAGAAAAAACGTAAAAAATAGCTAGATATGGTATAGATAGTGTGCTAAAGCTAGACTAGATTTAACTGCTAAAGTGCAATCATAATGATAAGTAGCAGCTGCAAATTACATACTTTAAAACTTATTTAGATATTTAGATTTTATTCATTGAAATATTTACGTTTGAACTTTTGATTTCAGTGTTTTATCACTTTGTTTTTCACATATTGAATTTTCCCTCGTTTTTATTCTAGCCTACTAAAATTTTCCATTTTTTGAATTTTTGGGTTTAAAATTCCCTCAAAAAGGGATTTTTCCCGCGGTCTGGGATCACTGCTACAATGCAATATAAGCTGTGTTCCTTTGGGCTACTCCGGAGTAGATAAGCGTAGTTGGGCGTAGTTAGGCGTATTTGGTGAATAGAACGCTTACATTTGGTTCAAATTCTAACCTGTAAATTTGAACATCAAAAAATAAATTTCTGTTTTGTGACTGCTTCTGCAGCTGTTTTCTGACAAAATTAATAATATCTGAAATAAAAAACACTGTTAATTGCACAGAAAAGTAGATAATTAATTAATATTTAATTAATTTAATTATTTTATTTATATTTATCACTAATATGTATTTAATTATGTAATTTAATTAATTTATATTTTATTTATATTTATCTCTATTCACTAATAACCAGTTTAAATATTAATTAATTAGTTTATATTTTATATATTTATCACTTATTACAATTTTATTAATTTTAATAATTTAATTAATTTTATTTATATTTATCACTAATTAACAATTTAAATAATAATTAATTCATATTTTATTTACATATACATATTTATTACCAATAACCTAAAATTTAGAAAATGTAAACAAACTTTATAACCTCTAAAATGAAAAATCCATCTATTGGATAAGAGAATAAGTAAAAACCTGCTGTGGTGAAATATATCAACTACGCCAAACTACGCTTGCTTTCTACACCTAGGGTGACCATATGAGTAAAGGCGTCTAAGAGGATTTTGTAAGATTAAAAAGAGGATTTTTAGGATAAAAAGAGGACTTCAAATATCAAACTTTTGTATTGTATTATATGTCTTTTATATTTACAAAAATAAAGTGTACGTACTAGGTAATACGTGAACAAAACTTAATTTATATAACCAAAAACAACTTAAAAATATTCAGTCAACAAAAAATTACATTTTTTCCATTTTATTTTAAAGTTAAAAACATTTTGTCCGTAACTTTGAATGTTTTCATAAAAATTCGTTTTTAAAGTTTTAAACTTATAATAACCTATAGGTTTTCTTATAAGAAAAGTCATACTTCTCGGAAGTTTTCGCAGCCTTAAGAGTTTCTTTATCATTGATAACATAATCATAAAAATCAAGACATGACAGATGTGTCAAGTCATATTTGATTAACAATAAATTTTTCACCATTTTTATGTCAAGTCTATTTCTCTCATGTGTTCACTGACAGACTAAAAATTGGGATAGCGAAGAAAAATTGGCAAATTTTTAAAAATACTAGTTGCTTTCGATTTGCCACTTTCAAGTACTTGCGAGTAGATAAGGTGGAAGTCTGTGCTAAATCATCTACACGTAGCTACTCATGTAAAATTTTTCAAGTAGATACAAGTAGTTACGCACAATTTTTACAACAGAGGGCTTTATAGTTAAAAACTAAGAGCACTAGATGTGTTTTTCTTTTTTGTATGAATATATGACAAAATAAAAATTATTTTTAGGTTTTGACACCTATCAAAATTTTTGTGTCGTTCGATTTACCCATTTATCCAAGACACATTTTAGTACTCGCAAGTACTTGGAAATGGCAAATCGAAAGCAGCTACTGAATTATGTTCCTCATTGGGTACTTTTTCAAAAAGCAGTTACCACTTTTCATGCGCCAACTTTTCTGAAAATTCAGAAGTATTTGAAAATTTATTTAAAAAAATTATTAAGCTAGTATTTTTCTTTTTGGAAGTCAGTATTGTGCTTATGCAATATGCAGGCAGTTTGCCTTGGTAATATTTAATTTAAAAAATTTCCCTCGATTCAAATTGAGATCTGATGACCCCACACACGAGACAGATTTATTCAAACAATTTGTGAAAGAATATAGAAAAGTATACCTATCTTGCCTGTACTGACATCCAAAAAGAAAAATAGTATAGGTAACTGATATTTTTTAATGAATCATTATGTTCAATGTTCGTTTTCACTTGAGTCTGAATCACAATGGCTGATATGGCAGCAGTGAACACAAACGGTGAAAATAATTTTGATAATTATAGAGTAAATTCGTGTTTCATTTGTAAGCTCTGTTTTGTCAGAAAAGAGGACGAAAAGAGGACTCATTTACAAAAAGATGACGAAAAGAGGACGATACTTTGAAAAAGAGGACATGTCCTCTAAAAAGAGGACGTCTGGTCACCCTATCTACACCTGAATATGAATAGTGGTAGTTGAGTGTGGATGGGAGTAGATTCATCTACGCCTGAAATCCCAAAGGAACGCAGCTATACTGATAAACAGTGCTATCGTTCCAAAATTCTTAGAGTAGTACAAATGGCCCAAACCAAACCAGTCTTCTTTCAGCTTCAATAACCGTTTTTTTCATGCGAGAAGGCGAATTGTAGTACATTTTATCCAAAAGTTGTGATAAAAAACCGGTTGTTGAAGCTGAAAGAAGACTGGTTTAGTTTGGGCCAATGAGTTCAAAAGAGTAGTATTTTGTAGAAAAAAGTAGTATCAGGATAACCATTCACAGAAAGTATTATAAGCCAAATTTTACAATAGGACCCAAATCTTCTCATATCAGGGGTTGATAAATAAAATGTCTATACTCTATCCAACAAATTTCTTCACTGCAGGTCTTATGGATAAGTTCATTTTTATCCAGTGTCATTGCACTTAATACTTTTAATAGTAGTATACTAAGGTACTCATACCATAGTCCATACCCCAATCTATTATATGTGCAATGAGACGCTGTATAAAAGTGCTGGTGATGAAAATAAGAAACACATTTATGTAATTACTCAAAGAAGAAACAAGACAAAATATGTCCATAACACTTGCAGTGAAGAAATTTGTTGGATAGAGTATAACCGTATAGGTACGTATTTCAAATAAATTTTTATAATTTTTATAATAAATAATGACATGATACTACTTTTTTTTGTTCCAATTATTTATTTAAAACAGAAATAGAAAATTATCAAAAAACAACAAAAGAAAACTAAATTCAAATATAAAACATTGCTTTAAAATAATACAGTGTATTTTCAAAAACGCATCGCTGCACAGTTGATGCAATGCTGATGCTTGTCACAAATTCAAAAATGCAACGTAACTTTTATGATGCGATGTCACATATTCAAAAAAGCATCAAGTATTCAATATTTGTTAACATAATGTTAAGTAATATTTCCTGCAACACATTTTTACTTCGTATTTTAAAATTAGTACTACCAGGAGATTTTAAGCTACGGTCAGACATCGCTACTTTTGGTGCTGCGCAGCGCAGCATAAACAACTGGGTTGACAGAAAGTAGTGAAGTGTGATCAATGTAAAAACCTTGAAAACTATACTTTTCATTTTATTTAATAGTATCGGCCGATACTATCGCGTATCGATACTTTTGTCCCGATACTACAGAGGTATCGATACCATAGATCCGATACCGATATCCAGTATCGATACTTTTCAAAATTTCGACGTCCCTAATGCTGTTATGACACGGTTTTAATACTATTGGAAATTTTAAGTACTTAAAGAAAGAGACGACAGTTTTGAGAAACAGAGACACACTATCAAAGTCAGCTGACATTTTCTTAAAGTTGTGTTGCCGGTATCTCTGTTAAAAGTAAATGGCAATTATAATTATATAATTTAGTAAATGAATGTTCGTGATTATTATTTTATTTATTATTTATTTATTTATTTATTAGTCTAAAAAGAAAAAGACTTTACAATTAACTTAAAATTAATCAAAATTCAACCATTTTACAATTCATTACTTATTGATTTTATATATTCTTTTAATTTTGTCTTAAATACATTAACTCTCATTTCATCCTTTAATTCATGAGGTAACTTATTATAAAAATCTATACCTTTATACATAATATTTCTTTGTGTACTTTTTCTTCTTAGAGAATAAGAGTGTACATCTTTGCCTTGAATTAGTGTTTCTTTTATATAAGCTGGAGTTAAATTATTTCATATTTTATGTATAAAAATCATGGCATTATATGTCCATAATTCTTTTACATTGAACCAGTTTAATTTTTGTAACATAGCTTTAATTTTAGCATACCTATTCTTTTTAAGCAACACTCTCATTCCCCTATTTTGCAATATTTGAAAACTTTCCCTCACTTCATTTGTACACGAATACAGCATTGTTGAACAATAATTAAAATGAGGTAAGATCAGAGCGTTGTATAGTATCACAGCAATTTCTAAATCTAGGAATCTTCTAATTCTTTTCAAAAAGTTAATCTTTTTTGCTATTTTTGTAGTTACATATTTTGCGTGTTCATTAAAGTTTAATTTATCATCTAAAATTACACCTAAGTACTTGAAACTTTTAACATATTCTAACTTATAATTATTTATGTATACATTAACAATGTTATTACTATTTAATTTCATATATTTACATTTATCTACATTAATTTTCAATTTATTCATACACAGCCATCTATTTAATTCATCCAGATCTTCATTCATACAAATTGCAAGGTATTCTTCATCTTTACCACTTATGTAACGTAATGTGTCATCAGCAAATAGTCCGATTCTGCAATGCTTAATAACTGCTTTCATATCATTGATATATATAAGGAAAAGCAATACTCCAAGCACTGATCCCTACGGTACACCTAAGTTCACCTCTTCAGTGTCAGATACAATTCCATTGACTTTTGTTGCCTGCTTCCTATCCATTAGATAAGATCTAAACCAGTGTATAGAGAAGAGTGTAGGGTCACTTCATATAAAATGTTGCTAGAAAAATTAGAAAAATATAATAGTATATGTAAAATACACTCACAGTTGGGTTGAAAATAGTCCACATAATAAATCTTGAATGAGCAAGAGAAACAACGAATTCCCTATCGTTGTATAAACTTACATATCATAGGGGAAAATATACTGTACGGTTTTTATTGACATAAAAGTCCATATGTTTTATTTTTAAACAAAAAAAATCAAAACAATCATCCAATATATGTATTCTTTACCTGTGAAAATAACAAAAGAAACTTATTTACTAACACATACTCACCTTTGCGGTACCACTTTTAGTACTTTTTACAAAAACAAAGTGGGGACATGTTGCTATGAAAGTAATATGAATAAGAAGATTACTAACACATTTACACCTGATAGGGCCGTCTAATACGTATTATATAGTTGGAATAGGGATAGGTATATTTTTTCTTCATATAAATATTTGGTTAGTCATATGAGTGTTCTTTTCTGACGCATGCAATTTTTTTAAAATTTTTTTTTTTTATATTTTTAATTGCGTTCTTCATTATGATTGGATGTCATTTTTTTGTGTACCGTTATGCAGTTGTGACTATACTCTCCTTCTCTGTACTCTGTCTAAACCATTAATACTATTGGAAATTTTAAGTACTTAAACAAAGAGACGACAGTTTTGAGAAACAGAGACACACTATCAAAATCAGTTGATATTTTCTTATATTGTGTTGCCGGTATCTCTGTTAAAAGTAAATGGCAATTATAATTATATAATTTAGTAAATAAATGTTCGTGATTATTATTTCAGTTCTATTCATTTTGTTTGCACTCACTGAAAAAAATTAGAAATAAATAATTAGCACGTCACACTCGTTTAAATATAATATTAAACTATGAAAAATGTCTAAACACGATGGCAACACAAAAATAATAGATATTAATGTTCAAATTTCATGATTAATGGAAGGATATTGGAATTTGGAGAATTGGGAGTTATTTTTTGACATTTTCAGTATGAAATATGAATACTGAAATAAGTGTCAGTTATATCTCTCTTTCTTTCTAATTGTTTTTTCCGTAAAGCATACTTGTTATTTCTTTTTAATAACGAAATTAATCATAAAATTAATACCGTATCATAACAGCTTAACCATGAGGGTGCATGTAACAACACAAGTCGACAGGTAATTTTCATCAAACAACACGAAAGCTTAATAATAAAAATTATCTTTATGTACATATGTATATGTTCAAAAAAATGCAATTAATCTGTAATATTTTCCCCTATTTTCAATTCGTCTTCTTTTTTTTGACGATTTAATGGAAATTTTGCATTTTATAAAAAGAGGGTGTGAATAAAACTCTTCAAATAAAAGTTGAAGAAGTAAAACTCTAATAAAAGAACTACATATTATAGTTTTAATTAATTTCTGTTCATACAGTAATGCTATAAAAAGAAGAAAAAAAAGTAAAATGTATCTAATTATTTTTTTTAACATTAATTTCATATTCATAATTTCCCTTATACCTTGCACTTTAATTATTATTTCATGTCGTAAAAAATGACAACCACTAGCAAATACTAGCTAACACAAAAAAATCGTACCAACCACCAGTGAATGCCTTTGTTTGCGTTTGCTTTGCCGTACACACTTTGCAAACATCGTTCGTTTACTAGCATTTGTTCGCTATCGTTTGAAGCCCGTCCAAATATCATTGCAAACAGCAACAAACGAAAGCAAACGACTGTAGCCATGCCCAACGGCAAACCAATTTCCATGCGACGATGTGCTAGGATTTGCAGCTAACTGCGAACGGTACCAAACAGCAGCGAATGCCTTCGTTTGCGTTTGCTTTGCCGTACACACTTTGCAAACATCGTTCGTTTGATAGCATTCGTTCGCTAAGTCTGGACGCACTTTTACACACATGCGGTTTTGTTGTTGTAAATTCTAATAAACGTGTTTGTATCAAAACCTACTACAATAAAAGCTTCGAACAGGAGTTTTATATGTATTAGTATTGACTATTGTGCACTTTAAAAATTATAACTGTTAATTTATTATATTTTAAAACTTTTATAAACCATATTTTATTTAAAAAACCAAAAATATTTAACTAAAACACATTTTTTTACACCACTGCTGTTTGTACTACCAGCAGTGTTGTTTTGAAAAATTGACACTTCTGTCGTGTTTGATTGTTGTTAGTGCAGAAAACCAGTTCAGGGCTTTCTATATAGATGGTTTTGGCTTACCTCATTCAATATACAAATGTACATTTTCTTTACATCACTATTTGTACTACCAGCATTGCACGAGTTTATGCCTGCTTCGCTTTTAATACGGATTTTGGTTTACTCCCAATTTTTTGTCGTATAAACTCGATAATTCGGATTTTGGCTTAAGCCCAATTTATTTCGGTTTAATCCCAATTTTTTTATATGTATGTGTGAGGTAAAATGCAATATGGCGGATTCTAATTTTTATGTTGAAAGTGAAGCTGTCACGTTCTTTTTCTATTTTTCATGCGGAAGAAGAATAATATGTATACTATAAGTGTATAAAAATATCAACATTTGCATGTACTTTTTTAATCCCAATTTTACCGTTTCTACGCTACTCCCAATTTAATCCAAAATTCGGATTATTTTTTCACCGTATAAACTGTTAAATTGAATGTTTTGACGTTTCAACACTTTTATCGTGTTTGATTGTGTTAGTGCAGAAAACCGGAGCACGGCTTCTATTTGATGTTTTTGGCACAAATAATATAATAATACAGATGGGTATTGTAAATGTACTGAAATGTTATTCAGTGGTAATAAAGAAGAAGAACAAACAATTTTTATGTTTGCGTTTATGTTAACTATAGTTTTTTTAAAAACTTAAAACAACAACAACATTACCAAACAACTTTGAGTTTTTTTATTTATGTTTCCACTTTTCATTTCATCATGATTTTTTGATTTTTTCCGTTTCTAACTTGTAGCTGACATTTACCTTGTTTATGCACAAAGATTAAAATGTATTAACTATAAAACGTTTTAAGCATCATTTTGAGATAATACAATTTAATTAGTGTTTATGCGTAATACAACATTTCGTTCTCACTCAAAACGTTAACCATCTGCGTGTGTAATAACAATTACTTAAAACGAATAAAATGTATATGCACACTTTAAATGCGCATTGAAATTTTGTTTATGCATCCGTATTTAGTCAAGACGGAGTGAGTTAATGCGAATTAATGTGTCGCATAAACAAGGTAATTGTTTATGATTTGTTATAAACATTGGTTTAGAAAGTGGGGCATCCAATTATCAAAAAAGTGAATACAGTAGAATCTCGATAATTTTACTACCTGATAATTTCCTATATTTACAGCGAAAGAAATTCTGCTTACTCTATAATTTCAACAGCCATAATTTATACATGAATTTACACATAAAATACACATTTGAACATGTTAAATCGCAAAAAATCTAAGTTTGATTTGATTTGTGAAAGGCTTTATTTTTGATTTTTTTTTTGTGTTAATTAAAAATTGAGAAATATGAAATAAATAAACTAATCTTTTTTTAATTTCATGTGTGCGTTTTACTTCCATACATATGTACATATTTAGTTTTAATTTTGTATTCAATAATTTCTACTATCCCGTAATTTCAACGAGGGTAGTTTTAATTAGGTAAAATTATCGAGATTCTACTGTACATAAATCTAAAATACCTAATTCTTTAAACCATACAATGTCGGTTGAACTGAACAGTTACTTGTGCGTCAGCAAAAGTAAAATACAATATTGTATGTATACAATATATGTACCTACATACAATAATAATGGCTTTTATTTGCTTGTCACATATTTTTGTTGTTGTCGGTTAACAATTATTGTACCTAAAGGAAAAGGAAACAAAAAACTGAAAACTTTGTCAGTTTATTTTATTTTATTATATAACATCATGATAGGTTTATGTCTTTGCTAATCATATCACATTTGTCAGTTAATCGTTGTCAGTTAACCAAAATTCATATGCAACATTTTGTACAACAGTTTTTATATATCTGTATATTGTTTGAGGTTTTGGTTTGTATATATACAAGAAGATCACTACAAAATGTAAAACATGAGCAATATGAACCTTCAGCTATAGCTATAACAGAAAAAGTATTAAAATTAATGTACATACAACTAAAGTATAGCAGTATATATATATACACTCATAAAATAAAAAACTAAATTTTTGTTATTTTTTTTAAAATTTCAGTTAGTGAAAATGAAATGTAAATATTTCACATTTTTCTAAACGGAAATTTCAGTTAGTTAAAATGAGACAGACTGACATACACAACGACAATATTTTTTGTTTTATTTTACAGGTCATTGAATTAAATGTACATGTTAAATTGCTGATAAACAATAGGTCGCTGAATATAATTTAACCAGATTTATCATATGTTCGTAACATATGTTATTTTTAGGGTAGCCATACACAAGAATTATGAAATGAAATTTTTTGAAATGTATGTCTGTTATAGGGTTGCCAGGTCCTTAGTAGTGAAAGGGTGACAAGGATTGCAAAAAAGGGGGAAAATGGGTGACAAGGATTTCTAAAAATGGGGGAAAATGGAGGACATTGAATAATACATTGAATAATTTATTTTTCGTATATATGTACATATGTATGTATATTTATTACCAATATATAAAGTTCTGTACATATAAATCTGTTTATCTGTATAAACATTTAGCATTACTAAAACATAAAAATAAAAAAACAAAATAAAAATTTAAAAAACGAAACAAAATTTAAAAAACGAAAACTTAAAAAAAAACAACTTATAAAATTAAAATTATTATTCAAAATAGAAGCTTTATATCGTATTTACTCATTCGTTTAATTTATATTTATCATTCGTTTCAATGTTAGTTAATATTTCTTTGCCGATATCAGTCTCATGTAAAAATAGTTTAAATTCCTCACAGGTTAAATTGAAATTAAATTTTATCATTAACTCTGCCTCAATAGTATGTATTCAGTGCAGTTTTGTTTCTTTCATTTCTCTAACATCTTTCCGTGCAGCTAAAAACTCTTTTGGAAGCTGGGTTGGAATGTGGTATCGAAAACACGAAATTTGCAATTCGTCCTAAATTAGGAAGATTATTATTTTTTAGAATATTTTGCCATTTTTGGGCTCCATTTAAAGGTTTTAATAATTCTCCATTATTTTGTGAATAAACTTTAAGATATACAAACTCTTTGAATAAATCGTCGTATTCTAAATTGTTAATTTTAATTTCTTTACACAATATTTCAAAATCTTTGAATGAAGGGAAACTTTCTAGTTCCATAAAAGTCAAATATTTGAATCTGTATTGTGCTGTAATTTCAGTGTGACCGTTTTTCCACTAAAATAGCTATTTTATTTTTATTTTTGGATGTCAGCAGCCCGTTTCTGTATCATTTCTCGATTAGTTTTCTCGACTGCTTTACTCGATTTGACATATTTCTCGACTTTAGTGTTTCTGTAACTGTGGTGAATCGAGAACCGAATATCTGCCAATCGAGTTTATTCTCGATTGGTGTTTTAATAGTGACAACTTCTATGATTTTACAAAAATGATTTAATTTTTACATATAATTACGAAGAAATGATATTTTCACTAGAATATAGTATAATATATTATTACATATATTCAAAATAAATAAAAATTTTCATTTTATATCGGAAATAATATCTTACAATAGTGTCGCGTATTCCTCTCGCTTCGTTCAAAATTGAAATACTTCCATTTAATTCTTCAGGATTATATATGTATGTATTTCCAATAAAAAGACAATTTAATTCATAAAATAAAAATTTTAATTATTTATGATTAAACTCTGTAATAATAAGTGAACAGAAGCACAATCATATTATAAACCGTCAAACTGTGGTAATTTGAGTTTCAATTCCATTATTCCGTTTCGAATAATAATACCAACCACAGATTTCTCGAGTGGTGAATTTTTTGAGTTACAGAAACACTAATACTAGAACAATCGAGAATTACCAATCGAGAACATAAGACGCCATTTTTGATCGAGAATTTCTCGATCAAGTTACAGAAACAGGCTACAGTACAGGCAAGATAGGCATACTTTACTATATTCTTTCACAAATTGTTTGAATAAATCTGTCTCGTGTGTGGGGTGATCAGATCTCAATTTCAATCGAGGGAAATCTTTTAAATTAAATATTATCAATGCAAAAAACTCATCGGGTACTGCCTCCATAAGCACAATACTGACTTCCAAAAATAAAAATACTATAGTACTATTATTTCTACACTTTAGAAATTGTTGCCTTGCTACATTTTTTCAAAAGTCATTCTTAAGCTTGCTATACACTACATGATTTAGCATATGCTTTTTCTTATGTTTGAAAACTCATACGGTGTGAACTTACACAAAGCTGTCATTTTTCAGTCATATGACAAAAGCATATGCTTTTTAATTTTTGCAACACATGATCATCGTCTATTAAATGGTAGCAGTGTAGAAATTTAGAAGAGACGGACAAAATTTTGAGGGGATAAGACAGCACAAAAAAAGGAAATGTTGATGTTGTGTGAAGCAGTATTGTTTTTCTTCTTCGAATCACACAGAAATATCTAATGGCCAGTACCAGACCTGTCTTCTTTCAGCTTCAATAACCGGGTTTTTATCCCCTCTTTTGGATAAAATGTACTACAACTCGCCTTCTGTCTACAAAAAAATCGGTTATTGAAGCTGAAAGAAGACAGGTCTGGTACTGGCCAATAGGTGTAAACAAACAAATATCAAACACCATGATTTTTTGAATCATATAACAAAACATATGAAAGGTATTGTTACAAAATTGGCCTTTGTGAGCGAAGAATGAAAATAAAATGGATTCAAAAAAAATGTAAAAAGAAGAGAAATAAGGCGTCCGAGAGGGATTTTTAGAAGAGAAAGAAACGTAGAAAAAAAACAATAGGGGCCCAAAGTCTGAAAAAATGGGAAATAATGAAATAAAAGGCAGTTTTACAATTTAAAAAAAAAAATTCTAATATTTATTATAGGTAAAACAGAATTTACAAATTTAGGGTCTATTACTAAAAAGTAAAAAAAATCTAATTACAATGTGATACAAAAGAAAGTAAAATTTAAATGGCAATAATCAAAAAAAAAATATCTAAAAAAAAAAATTTGTCTAAAAGAAAAAAAATGGCTATGGTAATAAAGAAAGATGTCCGCAAGTGAAGTGAAGTAAACCAACTATTAACTGAATGAAGTGAGTTAAGCTTACAACTGAATCTAGTTTACACGGAAGGGTGGAAAATCAGATCGAAACTGAGTTTGACTCACTGAATCAAACTGAGTGTGGGTTAAGAAAAATTTACTAGTCGGCAACCCCGATAGTTTTTAATCAAAGTCAATTTTTCAATTCAGACACTGTGGCAGCACTTGTTGTTTTGACAGATGTTTAACTAAATTGTACTTAGGTGAATCAAATGTAAACAAACGAAATGAAGATTTCGTTTGTTTCTTGATTTGATTAATTTAAAAGTTTAAGGGTTCGCGAAATATAAATTATTTAATGAAATCGCGTCGCGGGTGAATTAGAATAAAAAAAAAGGGATGTGTGTAAAAAAAAAATAATAAAAAACAAGTGGAAAGTGAGAAAAAGAAAGTGCAGTGATATAGTATATACTAGAAGTATAGAGTTGTTATTGTGATTAAAAAACAAAAAAAAAAGAAAATGTGAGTGGAAGAAAAAAAAAGAGGTTATGTTAAAAAATGTGTTGAAAATAAAATGTGTGTAAAATTAAAGTGGTAAAAAAAGAAGGTAAGTAAATGTGAAAGTAATTAACTTAATTAAATTAGATTAAATAAAGTTAAAAGTGTTAAAAAGAAAAAAAAATTAGAATCCAGTAGAAGAAAGAAAGAAAAGAATGTGCAAGTGAAAGTGGGTGGAAATTTGTAATAAAATTTATTTAAAAGAAATAGAAAAGAAAAAGAATTTGAAGTGATAAAAAATGTACGTACCTTGTGTTTGAAATTAAAAAAAAATTAAGAAAAAAAATGATTGTGAGAATTAAATAAAAAAAACTGTGGTAAAAAAAAATGGACTTAAAAAAAACTACTTTTAACAATTGGGAAAAAATTAACTAAAAAAAATGTGTAAAATAAACTGGAGAAAATTAAAGAAAACACCTCGAGAGCAAATCACCAACTGAACTGAACTAAAACTTTTTTCTTTTTTGTGGGTGCTTGTTTTTATAGTGTTTAGTGAAATTTCTCGAATCTTCTCTGGAGAGTCATTGTTACTTTCCAATATGAGAGAAGTTATTTTCTATCTCATATTGGAGTTTCAAAGAAGATTCGAGATATTCGAAATTTTTGTGTGAATTGTGTGTGTTTGTGTTGTGTTGTGTTGTTGTTGTGAAAAAGAATTTGGATGTGTTCTTTGTTGTTTTTATTTTAAGTGTTTGTTTCTTGTGCTGTCCTTTTTCCTTTCTTATTTTATTTATTTTATTCTTTATTTCATTTATTTTTCAGGATTCGGCTGTATTTTAATAGGGACTTCTGGTTTGGGCACTATTTCATTGAAATGTAGTGTTCAATTGGAAGTTTCTTTTATTTACAGCCAACAACAACGTTTATTTACATTTTAAGTTTATATTACTAAAATAAATTTTTGTTGATTCAATTTTTTATTCAATTTTCTTATTTTTACAGGAAACTAGGAGACGATTGGATGGTGTGTTGATCCGGCTTTCTAAGGTAACTTTATTTTAAAAATGATTTTATTCAAATTCATTAATAAAGTTCTTTTTTATTTTTCAGATTTGTAACAGTATATTACTGAAGCATATGCTAAATTAATAATGTAGTGTAAAGCTAGCTTTAGTTTAGCAAAAATGAAAAAGTTTGTCTATTACAACATAATAGATTTATACATACATATGACATATAAGCTGCGTTCCATTATGGTATTTTTATCTACTCCGGAGTAGTTGAGAGTACTTCATCACCAGTAATAAATAGAACGGTCAATTCAATTCAAGAGTAATTCTTAACCAAAGTTTATCTATATATTAAGTTAGGAAACTGAAAGCATGTTTTCTTATCAATTTTCGACCTTGGTCCTGTTATTCAAATGTCCTTAACGGATTTGCGAAAAATAGATGGTAATAAGGAGTTTGTTTGTAAGAAAAAGATAAAAAATTCAAAAAAAATTAACATCATTTAATATGGAAATCAAAACATTATTACAGGGTGCAGGTTTAAGGTTTTTAATTAAATCAACTACGTACAATAATTCACTGTTTTTATTGTTTATTTTGTTTATTTTATTATTATTTATATTTTTCAAAAAAAATTTGTATTATTTTCAAAAAAATATATATATTACATATATAAATCACAAATTCACTTTGAAAAAAAATATCCACTAATTTTATCAAAAATATACTGTACCACCTTGTACTATAATTCAAACAAAAACCAAAATACAAATAAATTCGTTTTATCTCGCCTTTAAAAAAGCATTATGGGAAAATATCAAAAATACAATATTTACATTGCCTTTGTATGTATTTGTACTAGTCCATTTTTCACATTTCCCTATACTTTACGTGTTTCACGCATACAAAAAAAACCTTTCATCTCGCCTTTAAAATTACATTATGAAAAATATGCATGTACAGTCACGTATTATCATTTTTTTTTTATGACTCATATTGTATTCTCTCGTTCTTATAGGCAAATGGTATAAGATAATGATCATGAACCAAGTAATTAGATCTTTACTACTTCCACTTAATGGATTTTTTTGTTAATGTGTTGTTATCAGTTGTATGTGTATTTGTAAAAAAAGAGTTTTCTAACTTAATATATAGATAAACTTTGTTCTTAACCTTCAAATCTGTGTACATTTTTCTCTTCTTTGTTATAAAAATGGATTTTTAGCTTAGTAAAAATGTACATACATATACATACGTATGTGTTTTGTTAAGGTAAAAAAATCAAAAAAGCTATTTTTTCAAAATTGTTGCATGTTTTATTTTACTTGAACAATTTTATGTTTAATATTTTTGGTTTTTTAAATAAAATATGGTTTATAAAAGTTTTAAAATATAATAAATTAACAGTTATAATTTTTAAAGTGCACAATAGTCAAAAAATAAAATAAAAAGGTGGAAAATATTGTGCCTTCTTACCTTCTTGTAAGAGAAAAAATTGAAGTATGACTATACCAGCTATGGTGAGGTTATATTATAAAGTGAATAAATTGATTTGATTTAATAAAATTTAATTTATAATAATTCTGATACATATATGTATTTATATAAATAATTAAAGTTTAAAGAATAATAATATAAACTTTTTTCTTCTATACCAAAATACGAGTATGAATAAGTATTAAAAAATACTGAAGAAGAAGACTAATTGATGTATAGATAAATTGTATTGAAAAATACAGATTTGATAAAAACGCAAATAAAATCGCTCTTTAGTCTTTACTATTCAACATCCAACAAAATAATGAGCTGATAGAACATAAAGAACACAGAATAAACAGGTGGCAAGAATAATAATTTGAAACAACAACTTCAACGTAAAATCACCACTCCACACTTTTCATTATAAAAATTGTAAAACTTGAATGTACAATATAACAACAATTTACAATTTAGAATAGGTACATACATATAACATATTGTACATACATATTTGCACAAAAAAACAGAAAAGACAATTTGGATGCGGAAAATAAAAAAACAAACAAAAAAAATACTGAAATGCTCAATTATAAAAAATAGGATCAAAATAAATAAATAAAAATAAAAAATCAGTAGAAATACAAAAAAATTTATATGATTTTTATTATATACTTTTTATCCACTTACTTTTTCCTTTGTGGGTAAGAGTGTTCCTCGTGACGTAATTGAAATTTTGGAAAGAGTTTTAGGGTAGTAAACGTGAACGGATTTACATGGAGTTTTCTGATTTGGGATGAGTGAATAGAATGCTTCCTGTCTAGAATCGATTCCTTTCTTGAAAATAATTAAATACGATGGAATATTCGAAAAATATGAATTTAAAGAACGGAGAAAGTTACTGAGAAACTTCCGAAACGTCCTCGAACAACTCTTTACTTGAATATCATCGCAGTTACAGAGGTTTTATAATCAATTTTTAAAAAGTATATGTTTTAAAAGTTTTTTTAACCTTTAAGCTTATTTGCACATTGAAATATGACAATAATAAAAGCATATGTAAATTTACATAATATGTTTGTATAATAAATATATATATTCCATATAAACATACATATGTATATATAATAATAAAAAAACATAGTACCTATATTTATAATTTGAATAATAATAAAAGGATTTTTTTTTTAAAACAAAAATGTACCCATACAAAAGAGAAATTCAAATAAATTAAAGCAAATGAAATTTTTTAACAGAAATCTAGCAAACCATGATCGAAGTAATCATAAAACAATGTAGATAAGCATTATTATTAATATTAACCAACTAGCTATGCATATGTACATGATGATCATTCATTTCATTTTCTCATCATATTCATAACACAACGTCGCAACACAAAATAATAAACTCAAAAAATATCAATGACGTCAAAGTTGTGAGAGAACTTTATTGAAACTTTGCTATATAGCTTTCATGAAAAAGCGTTTGTCGGTTACCTGAAGTCAGTTAGCAAAGAATTTTGGTTACAATGTTTTATATACGGGCTGGTCATATATAATATTATTTTATATATGGCTTAAGCCAAAATCCGAATTATCGAGTTTATACGACAAAAAATTGGGAGTAAACCAAAATCCGTATTAAATTCGGAGCAGGCATAATCACGTAGATTCACTCGATACTTCGATACTTTTGTTCTCGATACTTTTTTGCGTTACTAACTAGGTATTCGATACTTTTTTGCAAGTAGATACTTAGATCAGGAGGCGCCCTAATCCCCGTACTAAATGGCGCTTTTTGGTGTTTGGTAATACACTTGTCATATGAGGTTTTTTTTTTTTTTTTGCTCGTTTCCTTGAATACTTTTGTACTCATGTACTCATACTCGATACTTCGGTCGATACCAAGTAGTATCGCTACTTTTCAAAAGTACTCATCAAAATACTTGTACTCGATACTTTTTGGAAAAAGTCTAACCCTACCTATATATTGACATGTGACCAATGACTTTATAAATAATATGGACTGTACAACTTGTTGTTTCATGTGGGCTCAAGACAAATTTCGTTAATTCCCTAAGAGTGAGACATGTATAAGTATATGCATTATTTTCGTTCATTCAATCACCCATCTCACTTTCACTCATTGATTGTTGTCAAAGCTGTCAAATTTGAATATAAATTTTTCTCTTCTTTGTTATAAAAATGGATTTTTAGTTTAGTAAAAATGTACATACATACGTATGTATTTGTTGAGGTAAGAAAATCAAAAAAGCCATTTTTTCATAATTGTTGCATGTTTTATTTTACTTCAACAATTTTATAAATAATCTTCAATAAATTTTGTATCGTATTTTAGCATTATTTAATTTAAATATAATGCATACTATCAAGATCAAATCTGCCGTACAAAGGACAATCGCGTCAATTACATTTTCACTCATTTTGACTTAGATATATTTATGATATAATATATAGTTATACATATGAACTAGTGGAAAAATTAAATTATATATATAATATATAATATATAGACATATTTTTTAATAGAGAATTTTTCCTTCAGTTCATATATATAACTATATATTATATCATAAATATATTTAACTCAAAATGAGTGAAAATGTAATTGACGCGATTGTCCTTTGTACGGCAGAAATGTTTAATTGTTAAATATTTGTTCTCTTGGCTGTGTATTTCGAGGTGAATCATCATGATCACTGTCTTCGCTACTTTCTTTTAGTTTGATCAACATTAACAATGAAAAAAATATTATCCTCCTTAATTTAAAATCCATAAAATTTATTTGACTTACGTTCTCACTGTCTATTTTAGGTTCTTGACAAAAAACGAGATTTATTTGATAAATTTATCTTCTTTACTATACGGAAACGGAAAAAAACAAAGTACATTACCCTAAAAAAGTCAAATCCATTTTTTGGAAGTTTTAAAAATTAAAAATACTCTGGTGGTAAAAATCGACATAACTACTCCTGAGTAGTATGATCAACTGCACCAGAGTATGAGATGGTGCAGTTTGGATGACTTGGGAGTAGAACAAACTACTCCGGAGTAGATAAATTAACGAAAATGGAACGCAGCAACCATAAGAAACTAAAATGTCAAAACAAAACATGGCACTTCTAACTAATATAGATGGTTTTGATCTGATCAATCGAAAAGCATTTCAATAACAAAGTGTGTTGGTGTCAATGATTTTATTTATAATATGGACTGTACAACTTCTTGTTTCATGTAGGCTCAAGACAAATTTCGTTAATTCCCTTGGAGTGGGACATATATATGCATTATTTTCGTTCATTGAATTACCTATCTCACTTTCACTCATTGATTGTCAAAGTTGTCAAATTTGAATAAATTCAAATTTAAAAACGTTGGAAAATCCCCCATTGAAATAACGCAATTACAAGTAAGTTAATGATTTATTTAGGGACAATTTGATTTTTATCCAATTTAAATTTAATTTTAATTCAAATCCAGTTAATTTGAATTTAATTTAAATGAAAATTGTGCCTCCATCTATCTATTTAAAATATCAAATGTTTAAATCAATCTTCGTTCATTGAGACATGGCGGATTCCCTAAGAGTGAGACAATAATATAAATGTTGTCCAATTTTTACAGTATGGTGTTTCCTACTTCCTACAGTTGTACTGTCCAGTACAATATGAAGTCATTGACTACTATAGAGGTTTAATCTCAAGCTCCCTCAAAAATCAAGAACATAAAAACATACATAAATATTTGGCTTCAAATAAGCACTTAATATAGCTTTTAATTTTTTCGAACTAAATTTAAATGTTTTCCGATTCTATTTAAATTTTCTAATATAAATCATCTGTTTTATATATTTTCGAAGTGGACAGCAGAAGTATGTAAAAATTAAGAAAATGTTCAAAAAGAATAATACAACACAAATTTCCAATGCACATCGCTTATATGAAGATAGACAAAGACAGAAGATAAAGAAGAAGAATTGATCAATACCAATTTAAATAATGTTTTTTATGTGATAATTGAATTATTTTTTATTTATCATAATTTTTTTTCAGTTTAATTTTTCTTGAAATATTTCATCAATTTAATTTAAATAGTTTAGATAGTTTTTGTTTAATAATACTATTACAGATTTTTATTTTTAAATTGTATTTTTCTTCTTCTTCTTTAAACATCCTTAAACATATCAGCTGACTTTTATTTCCGAATTAGTAGGAGGAATTAAGAAAATATGTAGAAAAATAATACAAATTTAAATGCGTATCTCTTTTTTGAAGATAGACAAAGACAGAAGACAAAGAAGAAGAAGAATAGATCAATATCAATTATAAATTATAATGTGAATGTTTTATTTATGTAATAATGATATATTTTTATTGTTTATTTTTTTCAGTTTAATATTTTTTGAAAATATTTTATCAATTTAGTTTAAATGGTTGGTTGGTTGACGAGGCGGTCCTCGAAATCTTTCGAAAGACCCAATTAGCACTAAAAGCGCCGTTTTGATACCACACCTCGCGTAACCTTGGGCAATGACGTTCATAATACCGGTAGAAATATTTAGTTTAAATAATTTAAATAGTTTTTGTTTAATGAAACTATTACATATGTTTTCTTCAAACATTTTATTTCCATTTTTTTTAAATATCCTTATGCACATCAGCTGACTTTTGTTTATTTTCAAATTAGATAAGAAAAGTAGGAAGGATTAAGAAAATGTGTAAAAAGAATAATACAATTAATTTAAATGCGTATCTCTTTTTTGAAGATAGACAAAGACAGAAGAAATATCTGTTCAATGATCAATATGGAATGAAATATGAATTTTATTTTAGATACAGTATTAAATCGGAAATTTGAACCCCTCTATTTTCAACACCTAAATTTCTGTAACTTTAGTTTCTGTAATTTTGTAAAGAGGTTTTTCGTGATTTTACTTTATGAAATAGAATAAAATAAAAACAAGTAAAATATGTTGTATCTAATTTCAATCACTGACTTTTGCAATAAAAAAATAATTTTAAAATCGTCATAATCAATTTTGTAATTATTTTTTTAATAATGCAAATGAACTTAATTACAGAATTATGTGGTATTTTTATTTAAAATAAAGTTGAAAGGGTAAATTGGTTTCTATCTAAATTTTTAAATTTTAACATGGTCGGTTTAAAATTAGTTCAAATTAGCAAGGTTACACTGTTATGTATATTTTCTACTTATTTTTATTAAATGAATAAAATTTGTCATTTAAGTAAGGGGTTTTAAAAAAAAAATTATTTAAAAAATACTAATATATTTTAATAGTATTTTTTTAATACACATAAGTATTACCAAAAAATATGTAATAAGAGTGTGTGTGGAATCGAGTAAATTTTTACTACAGTAGTAAATTTTGACATAAAACGTGGTGAATTTAACTGTCAAAATTTACTCTGGCTCTGGGGCTAGTATAAATTTTGACAGTTTGATATTAAAATTATGTAAAGTCAAAATATCGAAACAAGTACACAATTTTGTAGCTTTTAAAATTTACTCCATTACGCACAGCAAATGTGAAAATTTTTTTTACCACGGTAAATTTTATTCTACCACAAAATCTAATGTCAAAATTTACTACTGTAGTAAAAATTTACTCGATTCCATACACTCTTAAGAAGAACATTTACAGCTTTGTAATTTCAAAATTCAAAATTTTTTGGACGAATTATGATCAGAGGGGAAAAACAAAAGGGATATGTATGATTTTACTTTCAGAAGAGCTCTCAATTAAAAAATAATAATTTGAAGCTTTTTTCAATATAATAAAAAATATATATGTAGATTGTAGTTCTATCTATATTTTTCCTAGTTTCCAAAATAAAATAACAAAAAGTTAAAAATGTTGAACATCTTCATGGTTTTTCGCATATTTTGTTCTTGTGGTTGAAAACTGTGGCACTTACAGAATTAATGTACAAGATAGCTTTTAAGAAACACCTCAACAAATATTTACATCGAAATATATTAGTTTTTGGTTCAGAGAATGCTGATATACAGATCTTTTAAATTGAAATTTAAGTCAAATTTGTGTTTCGCCTTGAAAATTTAGATAGTTTTAAAAGAGATTTCGTATTTCTCAAGATTAAATCACAATTGTACGTTATAGTTTTTCGAATGTTTTTATTTTAATATTTACACTACACCGCGACATGTTTATTTTAAAAATTCTTTGCTTACACATATACATATATAAAAATCTTATTGCACTTAACCACTTAACACTTCACGAACATAAAACACAAATTAACCCCCCAATTCTACAAAAGAGACTAAGAGACTCTTAAGCTACGGTCCCACATCGCTACTTTTACTGCGCAGTTTTTTGGTTGCAGAAGCAAAAACTGCTAACTCTGTTCACACATAGTGGGTGCAACCAGCTACTTTTACTGCGCGCAACCTGGTAGCTGCAACTTCTTGCAAAGAAAACTGCGAAGGTGTTCACACATAACTCGCAGTTTTTGCTGCGCGCAACCTTTGTTGCAGTATTTTACTGTTTAGCTTATTCATTATTTATCTTGTTTATGCTAAGCGTTACTTCGCATTAACTCACTCCGTCTTGACTTAATACGGATGCATAAACAAAATTTCAAAACGCATTAAAGCTCTACGTCGTTTTGAGTTAATACACTATTAAATCCGCATTTAAAATTTCATTTCGTTTTTAAAATGTGCATAAACACTTACTTCGTTTTAAGTAGTTGTTATTACACACGCAGGTGTTCAACGTTTTGAGTGAGAACGAAATGTTGTATTACGCATAAACACCAATCAAAATGTATTATCTCAAAACAATGTTTAAAACGTTTTATCGTTAATACGTTTTAACCTTTGTGCATAAACAAGATAATTGTTTAGTTTGTTATGAATTTTCAACCAGTTCAGGTAATATGTATTTTTTCTTCAATTAAAGATATTAATTTGTACACTAATTCTTTCGGCCAATTGTATTTAGCCATTTCCTAAATTTATAATAAATTAGTTTAAACAAAATTTATTTTTGTTAAATAATAATTTACATATTTTGAAATACTTACCGTAAAAAATAATAAAATTTGAATCAGTAGACTACACTATACACCTATCAAAATTTAGGGACTACGACTATTAAACAAATGAGTACTTTAATATTAATTTAATTTTAAAAATAATTAATTAAGAGGACTAATAAGACTTTTTATTTATTTTTGTATTTTTATTTTAATTTTTTTTTTTTAAGAAATGTTAAATTGTTTTCTTTTTGTTACACTTGTTTTCTTGCAAATAATAAAAAAAGTATGTGTATCTTCAAAAATGAATCGTTGCTTTGTTGATGCGATGCTAATGCTTGTCACAAATTCAAAAATGCAACGCAACTTTTATGATGCGTTGTCACATATTCAAAAAAGCATCGCATCAAATCAAGTATTCGAAATTCCTTGTAATATTCAGCTGTCATGTAATAGCGTTGCATCGCCAACTAAAAACTTTGCGTTGTCATAGCAACAAGTAATGTTTTCGCATCACGAACAAAAGAACATTAGCATCACCAAAGCAACGATTCATTTTTGAAGATACACTTATGTTAAAACGTATAGTTTATTTTTCTTTGAAATTGAAGAGGAAGTATGTAAACATTCATACCATACTGCCAAGTGCAAAACTTTAAAAATTGAACTATCATTAAGCTACTACATACAGTACATACATTTTTCCAATTTTAGCTACCAACTGTTCAATTTAGCTACCAATTGTTCAATTTAGCTACGACCCTAATACAAGAATTGGCATCGCTGGTCATTGGCGCAATTTCGCATTGAGTCTACTACGAAAAATCTCACTTAGTGAGCAAATGAGCGAAAATTTTATTTGTTCACTTCTCAGTATCAGTTTACCAGCTATTTTGGCTGGAAAGTATCATATACACCCATGTTCCAGATTCCGCTAAAAGTGGAAGTGGAATACGAATTCAAATCCATGCGAAATGGAAAATGGTGTTCTTGATTCCACGCGGAATTATATATTTCGAACATTAATTTCGAATCAGCTGTTACTTGTCATTTGTAGATGAGGCTTTGAAAATATTGTGCATTGAAATAATTTAGTTCTTGAAAGTGTTGTAAAATTTCAAAAATATATTATTTTTTGAAAAAAAAAGTGTTAAAAATAATCGTGTTCAATAATTCTACTGTATGTATTACCTTGTTATCAATATATTTCCTTATTTCATGAATATTTTTCACTTGTAACTTTGTTTCTTTACAGTACTTGAATTAACTGAAGAAATTAATTGTAAATACTAATAATGGATAGCGCTCTACTGTATTTAATAAATCAAGCAAACGACGAAGAAAATGCTCTTTATTCTTGTGTTTTCCCCTTTAAAATACATTGAATGTACATATTTATAAAAATATTTATAAATTCATGAGAACCATAATATACAATTACTTACATATTTTAACTTTAATTTTAATTTAAATTTATTCACTATTTATATAATTTATTTAATAAATTTAAAAAAAAAACTTCACTAATATAATTTTGACTACACAAATACAAGCCACGATTGAATTTGACAACTATTATTTCAATTCCACGTACAAAAACATTGCGGAATTGAATTCACGAAAATTAAGTGAAAGTGGAATGCAGAACACCTAATTCCACTTCCGCTGTCCGCAACTTCAATTCCGAAAAAGTGGAATTCAGAACATGGGTGATAGCATTAAAGTTTGGGGCTGTTTTTTGGACAGAAAGTGAATCAATTCCAAAAAAAATTAAGTGAGCTGAGCAAAGCTGATATGATTGTGAGCACATCTCACTTTCTCACTTCTGATAAAACACAGCTAATGATTTTGGTTGATGGTGTTCCGTGTCACAGACTCACAGCGCAAAAATAGTGGCAGTAAACGCACTGTGAAACTGGTTTCAGTCAGTCGAGTCGAGTGTAAAATAGCTAGTGAAAGTGAACTAGTGATTAGTTTTGTTTTGTTAAAAAGTAAAATAACAAGATGGATCTCGGAGTTGAAGGTACAAGTATTCTTACAATGATAAGTGTCGACAACAGAAAGGTATTAAAAGTTAAAATATTGCGTGAAATTAATTGTTTTTTTTTAAAAACAACATAACTGAAAATTTCCAATTTTTTAGTTATGAATATGGTTGAATTCGTCTTTTCAAGCTCATGCAAAAAGTTATAATTCAAAAATGTAATATTATTAACCAAAATTTTTTTGAAAAAGTGTCATCAAATGATGAAAAGCTATAAAATTTTTTTTTAAAAATGGCTCTCCTGAAAAATTAGAAATTTGCAGATAAGTTGTTTTAAAAAAAAACCACAGAATTAATCAATTAATCTTTTTCAAAACTTTTTAGATACCGCCAATTCATCAAAAAAGAATTTTAGCATTCGTAAATCATTTTCTTATTAGTACTTGTTCATTTTTGAATAATTTTTCTGCACAATGTGAAATTCGGTTTTTGGAAATCGAGAGGAAAATGCAAAAAGTTGAAGCAGCACTCACCATTTTGGAGTCAAAGGTTTTCATTTATGAATTTTAATTTCTTTGAGGTGAATATTTAATTACGGATCCATTTTAGTTATCTTCAATTAGTGGATTGGAAGAACTCATAATTGACGAAAATACACAAAATAATGAAAATGTAGAGAAAAGCCATATGGTCGAGTTTCCAAAAAATCAAACAGAACCAAGTAATAAAAAACTAGTCGAAACACCAAATTGTTCATCGAATGGTATTATAGCCAGTGAAGACAAGCGGTACAAAAAATATTTTAAGATGATACAAGTAGGAGTGCCAGTTAATGCAATCAAGGCCAAAATGAAGACAGAAGGGATGGATCCAGAAATTTTAGAGTAATTTCCATGATTGTGATTTCAGTCAAATAATTTACCACTTCTATATTTTAATAGGAATCCAAATCAAATTCTAGGAGAATGAATAAAAGAAGTATCCAGTTTAACTAAATAGATGAAATAATTGAATCTTTTGTTAATAAGTATTTTTATTGATTAAAACTTATAAAAAATTTTGAATTAAGCTGTTTAAAATTGGATCATTTGTCCTTTTCTTTTCTTGTCACCACCTAATTCAAAATGTTTACAACGTTTTAATGGTGTTTGTTTGCGATATTTACATTCTGTGCATTCCATACGTAGAACGATCTTCTTTGTAGTTTTTGCCTGAAAAGAAGAGAAAGTAGTTCAGTAATAAGAATACAATTTATATGGGTTGGCCACGCAATCCCCAATTAGAAAAAATTCAATTTTTTTTTATTTAGGGATTTTCAATTTATTTAAAATTGAAGTTTTTGTTTACTCTTTGTGTAATATTTTGGTAGTTCCAGTTTGGTGCCGCTAACTAATTTCTTTTGGAGTTTATCAGGATTGTGTCGTTTCTGGATTTTGTTTTTCTAGATTTTGTTGTTCTGGATTTCTTTACAAACAAATCTCTTTTATCTCTCTTTCAAAAAATTGTTTTAGAAAAAACGTATTCTGGATTTTCATGCATTTTTCTGACTTAAGGGGATTTTGTGTTTGGAGATTATATAGCCCGGGGATTTCGTGCCCCTCCCAATTTATATAAATAAATATTTAAAGAAAAAATAAAAATATGATGTGAATTTGCTCATGATTATAGAGCTAAATTGAGTATGCGAAGGAAGCTTCCAGCAAAACAAAAAAAATTAGAAATATATTATATCTTACGTTTCTAGGTCAAGTTCTTACTTATTTTAACGAAAGCATGTACACTGTTTGCATACTCACTATATGGGTAAAATACAGGTCCTTGCCCTGTGCGACGGATGCGTATCATGTTAAAAAAGCAGAAATGTACAAAAATTTGTATAGGACATTTTCTACGAGCTAACTTGTATAAGTTGATTAATTACATAAGAGATTGAATTAAGGATAATCAATCACTGTTCACAATAAACTGTGAAATGGAAATATGCGAGTACTGAGTAAATAATTCAGAATTTAAAAAATCCCATCCAGTTCATCTCTGTTTGTATTTGATTTGTGACTGGAACTGGGCTGATTTTAATGTTCGAAAATCACGCTTTATACTGAATATAGTAAATATCCAACACTATTTATCAGTGAACAATAGTTTTTATTTTGCATATTTTTGTCCCACCAATAAAACCAACGTTATAGAATTTACTGGTTCTACGAATATGCCATTAAAAAAGGTACTACAACTTCTAAACACTAAAAATGTATGGAAACTTACTTTCTTCCTAAAGATGGGTTTTGTTTGACCACCAAAACCTTGTTGTTTACGATCGTAACGACGTCTACCTTGAGCACCTTTACGCTCTTTTGACTTTTTATATTGTGTAACTTTGTGCAATTTATGGCATTTGCACTTTTTGCAAAATGTACGACGTTGTTTTGGTACATTCACCTGAAAAAAAAAAATAAAACAAAGTGTAAGTATAAAAAATAAGCCGATTTCGATAACAGTAAGAAAAATTAATCTTAATACATGAAAACAAATAGCTATCAACGTTAAAAAACGCAAAAAATAGAGAAAATTCAATTTTATTTAAACGATGAAGCAAGATTATAATATAAATATATAAAATACTTAAGATAACCCACCATCTTGTCCTGTACTCTACAAATTCAACGAGTGAAAAGAACGCGAAGTTAGTTTCAATTTAAGCTGTCATTCAGAATCAGAACAAAACAAAATTCACAGCACTGCCAGACTAAACATCCAACATCAACAGCTTTAATTTAGCTGTGTTTTATAGCTGTATGACGACACGGTTTTAATTTCATGATTAATTTCGTTATTAAAAAGAGATAACAAGTATGTTTTACGGAAAAAGCAACTAAAAAAAAGAGAGAAATGAACTAACAATTAATTCAGTATTAATATCCTTCCATTAATCACGAAATTTGAATATCAATATTATTTTTGTTTTCCATCGTGGTTAGATATTTTTGATAATAATATAAAAATTGTAGAAGATTTGAATAAAATTTTTAAGTAGTAACTAAGAGCAGTGAACGGCATGACATTCGGTGGCGCATTGGTAAGCGCACTATCCCGGCAAGATAGAGGACTGTGGTTCGATTCCCAGTCGAGTCGAATATCGTTTTTCTGTTCTTAGCTACTACAAAATATTATGTTTAAACGAGTGTGACGTGCTAATTATTTATTTCTAATTTTTTTCAGTGAGTGCAAACAAAATGAATAGAACTGAAATAATAATCACGAACATTTATTTACTAAATTATTTAATTTTCATTTACTTTAAACAGAGATACCGGCAACACAATATAAGAAAATATCAACTGATTTTGATAGTGTGTCTCTGTTTCTCAAAACTGTCGTCTCTTTGTTTAAGTACTTAAAATTTCCAATAGTATTAATACCGTGTCATATAGCTATTATTGGAACTCATGAAATGATAAATCTGGGCTGGTATTAATGATGGGTTTTACCAACGACTCCTATAGTACCAAGAATGAATGCTCATTTTGTGTATGTACGAGTAAATTACGTAATTCGCTTATTTTAATACGGATTTTGGTTTACTCCCAATTTATGTGGTATAAACTCGATAATTCGGATTTTGGCTTAATCCCAATTTATTTGGGTTTAATCAACGACTCCTATAGTACCAAGACTTAATGCTCATTTTGTGTATGTGTTGGAAGTACCAAATTGACATCACAACTTATTGCTTTTAATCAATCATAACTAAGTTGTGATTAAAGCTACGTGAAAATTATGTTCTAATGAAATGTAGAGAAGATCCTTAACTTTATTTTCACCGAATATATTAAATATCCATGAGCAACGTAAATCAACGAAAAAACGTGATAAATATAAAGTAACATAAAACTGAGAATCAATTTTTCGTTAAATCTCCCAAATCACTAAAAATATTAAATTATAATGTTCTATTAATTTGTAGATTTTTATTAAATAAACATTTTTCCCAAACATTTTATATCATAAAATTAATAGAAATTGAGTTATTAAAGAAAAATGATAATTTTTAATTAAAATCACAATTATCTCTCTCATTTCTCATTTTTAACAGCCACCTTTGAAAATGTAGTACCACTTCCATAAATAAAAATACTATAGTCAAATTTTATTTATTAGTTATCACAAATTAAGCGTCTATTTGCCTTCATTACACAATAAAGATTATGTACCTAATTATTTACTTTTTCATAGACTTCTTTTATATACATTTTTGTGGTTATGTTATGATGTGAGAAATTGATTTGATTCAATAATTTAACAATTAATATAAACTTATAAATAAAATTTTATTAAATTAAATGAATTTGTTCTGTATTTCCTTCACTTTATTTATTTTTTTTATATATATTTGTGTTTACATTTCATTTCAATTTATTCACTTTTATAATATAACCTCACCATAGGTAATGTAGTCATTAGTCACATGTCAATATATAGGTATAGAAGAAAAAAGCTTATATTATTTATTATTCTTTAAACTTTAATTATTCATATAAATACATATATGTATCAGAATTATTATAAATTAAATTTTATTAAATCAAATCAATTTATTCACTTTATTACAAATAATTTAACCTCACCATAGGTATTCATACTTCAATTTTTTCTCTTACAAGTAGGTAAGAACGCACAATATTTTCCACCTTTTTATTTAATTTTTTGACTATTGTGCACTTTAAAAATTATAACACATTTAATTTATTATATTTTAAAACTTCTATAAACCATATTTTATTTAAAAAACCAAAAATATTTGTACTACCAGCATTGAATGTTTTGACGTTTCAACACTTTTATCGTGTTTGATTGTGTTAGTGCAGAAAGCCAGAGCACGGCTTCTATGTACCCAGCAAACGTGGATGTGCTGAGTCTTATGTATTCAACTACAAACAAAAGAACTTTGTGAACGAAAGTGCAGAAGAAGTGCTGAAAATGTGCTTCTATCGCTGAAAAAAGAAGACAGAAACAGTCTTGCTTATTCACAAACACGAAGTATATATGTAAGTGAAAATTTTCCCGACTCCTATTTAAGATTCAGCAGAACGGTGGTGGTTTGGTAAGTAATTTGGTGGTTTTGGCTTAACCAAATTCGATTTACCGAGTTTATACCAGATAAAATGTGGAGTAAACCAAAATTCTTTTTAAAAGTGGATTACGTATATACACGTACTATGATAGTTATTTTTCACTCATATTTTCTCTCAATCAAAATTTATACTATATACATACTCTTTTACGTCACCAGGTCCATTTGATGTGCCAAGTTAGTTGTGTTTACAAGTGAATAAAATTAATTTTGTGTTTTTAATAAAAATTTGAATAATTATAATTTCTAAAAATGAAGTGTTCGGTTATTAATTGTAAAAATAATACGAGTGGCAAAAATGAAAGTAAACATATAAAATATTTTAGTTTTCCGAAAAATAAGGACGTTTTAAAAAAATCGATAAGTGCGTGAAAATTGACAAAAGACACCATTATAAATAAAAAAAGAATATGTTCTGATCATTTTGAAAACGAAGACTACTTATTGAAAGACCAATTATTGTATACTTGTTTTAAAAAACGTCATTTAAAAGAGGATTCTATACCAACAAAAAATCTTTCTTCAACAAATCTGGGTAGGTTTATAAGATATAAGAAAAGGGTTGAAAAAAATTTGGTTGAGGATTTACTTAATGATTACCAAAGGTAAACTTAATTTTATTATGTAAGTATTTTAGAAGTAGTAGATATTATTTAGAATTTCTTGAAAATGTTATGTAAATTTCCATACATTGGTCACCCTGCACTTTTATTCCATATAAATTCGAAAACCTTTAAATAAATATCAAATTACAAAAAAACATTTGCTTTCTTCATAATAATTCCTCGATACATTTTTACACGCGCTTAAATAAATGCATTAGTAAACATTATTACATATTTTGAAATAATTTACACGAGTTTGAATAAAAATGCTGTGTTAAACATTTCGTTTACCAGCAATAATTTTTCCAAATTAACTGATTAATTTCGGCCGAAATTGCTGACTGCACAATTTTAATTATTAAAATTCAATGTTGATGACCAAATATGGAATTGCATTATAAGTTTCCTCTCTTAGGGAAAGTGTAATGTAAAAGTGAAATAATATTAAGCGGTAGTTGGTTTTTAGCAGTTGAATAATTAAGTAGTATAGGTAAAATACTTAAAAGTGTCTGTAATTTTAGTAAGTAGTTAGAAAAATAAATGTTTTAAAAATTATATAAAGTGGTCATTGTGTTTTAATAAAAAAATTAGCGTACACAAGGATAATTATCGTTGTATTCAAGAATAATAATACAACAAACTTGGCGCAGTCGGAAACAAGAAGGACATAGTATCCTTTTCAAAAATTTGGAATTTTAAATCAAAATTTAGATTTTTTATTAAACGCTCTAAAATTAAACTTGTGTTATATCCTTGTGTACAGTGACTGTGAATTGAGTCTAAATAAACTAAAAAATAAATTGAGCAGTGGAAATAAGCCTTTCATTTTCTCCTGTTGAGGCTGGCAGGGGCACTGCTCATATAATATATAAATATAAAAGTGAACTGTGTTAAAATAAACTAAAAAAATTTAGCAGTGAAATTAAGCCTTTCTTTAACTCCTGTTGAGGCTGGCAGGGGCACTGCTTTTATAATATATAAAAACTTAAAACCTAAAATAAATTGAGTAGTGAAATTAAGCCTTTCTTTAACTCCTGTTGAGGCTGGCAGGGGCACTGCTCATATAATATATAAATATAAAAAAAAAAAAAAAAAAAAAAAAAAAAAAAAAAAATAATAATAATAAAAAAAAAAAAAAATAAAATAAAATAAAATAACAGCTGTGAAAGTGTAAAAAGAAAAAAAAAAAGGGGATTTTTATGTCATTCTCAAACGCTGGCTGCTCTACACCAATAGCATCTGTAACAGGGAAACTTGCACAACGATTTGAAGAAAAAGTGGACTCATTTGATTTCGCAAATACAAGTCCACAATTTGACGACTCTACAAACGATTTCGCATCATCAGAAGGAAGTCAAAATTTGGGTAACAAACCATCAACATCAACATCAGACAACATCGAACTGGAGAATTTTCCAGCATACAACACAGTACAAACGGAAGAAAACGATACTCACACAGGAGAAGCGAGAACAGAGGAAGAAGCAGTAATACAAAAAAATTGTTTAGTATTAAGATCAGGTAAGACTATTCATAAAAGGAGGTCAAAATCATTAGAAAATAGTACTAGGAACAATATACCTGTAGATAATAAGAATAAAGTTAATTTAGAAAAAGAACTTGTAAAATTCAAAAAAAATTTTAATAAATTTTCACAAGAACGTTTTAAAAATACTTTAAATAAAAACATGGTTGATCTAAATGTAATCGCGCAAATCGCAAACAATGTTCCCTTCCTGTGGGCAGAAGAAACACCCGATTTATTGGCTGAAGTGAATAACTTTATAAGGTGTTGTGAAAACATATTATCGTGTTTAACAGAAGTGTCAGAAAAACAAAAATTCCTAGCGTTTATACCTACAAAACTTAGGGGTAGAGCGGCAAGACTTCTCGCCGGTTTAGAATGCACAAATTTCGAAGATGTTAAAACCACACTATATAATAAACTAGTAAATACCAAACCATATTTTATTCAATTAAACGAGTTAAGACTTTGCAAACAACTACCAGGCGAACCAGTGCGATCATTTGGTGATAGGGTTAGTTCCATATTAAAACTGTGTAAAGAAAAAGCCAAAGAAAAGCACGCCGGAGAAAAAGCAGAGATAAATGCAGATTTAGAAGAAACAGCAATTTTTGCATTCAAAGCCGGTCTCCTAAATCCCACTTATCGGTTAGTAGTATGGCAGGATTCCGAAAAGATATTAGAAAAACTTATATCGAAAATAACGCAAATTGAGGAATCTGAAAAACAGATTTTTAATTTAAATTTGTGTCAACCTACACTACCAACATACAATCCTCAAGCAGCGCCGCAGAATACTAATCCATATTTTCCACTTAACAACCCATCAGATTACAGGTATTTTTCACCCCAAAACTACAGTTCACAAATCTACCAACCCTATAACCAATGTCCACAAAATATGCAAATAACACCCCAAAATCTGAACAATGCGAACCAACAAACAAATAATAACATTAGATGTGGTTTTTGTGGTAGGGCAAATCATAGTTATACAGAATGTCGAACGCGAAAAAACACACCCTACTGCACTAACTGCAAAATGTACGGACACAATGCTCAAGTCTGTCCTCTAACGCAATCTAACTACTCAGTTTCCACTTTTCAAAAGGGAAACAATAAAAACAATTCCTTTAAATGCGAGTTTTGCCAAAGAAAAGGACATTCAGTAGAATACTGCTTTGCAAAAAAGAATTGGGAATCAAAATTTTCTAAGCAAAACGGTAAGGAGGAAAACTCCTCCGGGGCTGCCACCCAGAGAATAGCCTGAGGTGTCAGCCCCAACACAGTAATTGCTCAGTTATATTACCACTAGATATAACGAAAAAAGAGCAAACAAATTTATTAGTAGATACAGGCGCACAGGTAAGTTTACTTAAACAACACACACTAAATCAAACTGCAAAAATTAACTCAAAAAATACAGTTGTCTTAAATACAGCATTCGGTGAAGGAAAAACAATTGGCACATGTACGGCCACTTTAAAAATAGATTCCCCAAAAAAATGCGAATTCCATATAGTACCAGAATTAAAAAATATCTCAGAAGATGGTATTTTAGGGTATGATTTCCTGTCTCGCAACTGTAAAATAGATGGTCCCAATAAAACACTAGAATTATATAACTCAGACCGAATTATTTCTTTCCAATTGAATACAGTTAAATCTACAAACTTAGCTCACGAGGAAGTTTCTGCAAACATTGATTGTAAAAGCAGTTCTACTGTCACGCCACCGGAGGATACAGATGATATAAAGTTCAGCATCTCAGAGGTACAGTCAAAAAATAACAACGCTGTCATGCCAGTGGGAGATAGAATTTGTAACAACGACAGTTCTCCGGCGGTACAGTGGAAATGCAACTTTACCACAATGTCCTTGATTAACCCCATCGGTTCTAGATCTGTAGTTGTAGAGCATTTTAAGGAAAAACAAAATAACAAACTGTATACAAACTGTACAAACACAAATCATTTAAATACAAATAAAATAACTCGCACTCTATATTTTAAGGTGATGAAGTCATATCAAAGTGTCAATATTAATACAATGTACTTTAAAAACGGCAAAAAAATAGTGATTAGCAATAAGTGTAGTAAGGTAAGTGAAATTGTCGGACTAACGCCAACAAGCCAAAATTCAGTGTTTAATATTAAAAAAAAGTCATTGGTACAGTATAAAAAAATTACTGTCTCGCCAATGGTAATTTCAAAAGTTCTCGACTCGCAATCGGGATTTCGATATCTGGGGGAGCATAGCTCCCCAAACCCATGTTTAAACTTAGAATTCAGCCCCATTAAGGACACATTGGTACAGCTTACCCCTATGAATACTGTCTTGCCAAGTACAAGTTCGCCAATGCCGAGTTCTAATTCTGAGCAGTTGAGTAGAACTCCACGTGGACACTTCTACTTAGACATTAGTAAAAAGATAACAGTCCCACCAAGGTCAATTACATTAGTACCAGTGAATATACAATATGACGATGAAATATTATGTTATTCGGGTGAAATTTGTCCAGGAGTATTCCTTGCAAATTGCTTATTAAAACCGAAATGCACGAAAACACTTATTAGTATTTTAAACAGCAACGATAAGCCGATTGAACTTACATCATTTAAAATCACAGCTAGCCGTTCAGAAAATTATAACGTTTTTGATTTTGACATGTTTGATAACCCAAATCCTAACTTTTATTTAACAAACACACAAAAAATTCCCAATCTTAATAAAAACAGAGGAACACACAAGAATAACAAAAATAAGTATTCAAAAAATAGAAATGACGGCGACCCCGAAAAGGTAATAAATTTGAATACAATCTTCTTTAACCCACACACTCAAGGAAATAACCTCAACAACGAGAGAATACAAAAATTAGATGAAAATTTGCGTTTCGCTGAATACCTAAATATGGAAGAATTGGCTGGTGTGAAATCCTTGCGCCACGAATTTAACGATATTTTCCACCTACCAGGCGATAGACTCACATATACCACTACAATGAAGCACACTATTCCGTTAAAACCTGACCAACGGCCTATTAATCTAAAAATGTACCGACTACCCCATAGCCAAAGGGAAATTATACACCAACAAGTAACAGAAATGTTACAAAATGATATAATTACCGAAAGTAAAAGTCCTTTCAATTCCCCACTACTCGTGGTACCCAAAAAGGACGGACCCGAAGGTAAAAAACGTTGGCGAGTGGTGGTAGATTTTCGTAAACTTAATGAATCAACTATCCCAGAAGTCTTTCCTTTACCCCGTATGGAGGACATCCTGGACCAGCTAGGGCATACCAGATACTTTTCTACGTTAGATTTGGCAAGCGGTTACCATCAGGTACTCGTAGACGAGAAAGACAGAGAAAAGACGGCCTTCAGTACAACGCAAGGACATTTCGAATTCAAAAGAATGCCATTTGGCTTATCAGGAGCGCCATCAACATTCCAACGCCTCATGAATCACGTGTTAGCTGGAATGAATGATATCAATTCCATGGTATATTTGGATGACATTGTAATTTTTGGAAAAAATCTAACTGACCATAACTATAAATTAAAACAAGTGTTTGAACGCTTAAGAGAACATAATCTAAAGTTACAACCAGAAAAGTGTAACTTTTTGAAGAAAGAGGTCGTATACTTAGGTCACCATTGCTCCGCCGAGGGAGTAAAACCAGATCCAGGTAAGGTTAGATCGGTACTAGAGTATCCTGCACCTAGAACTATTAGGCAAGTACGCGCATTTTTAGGCCTAGCAAACTTCTATAGAAAATTTATTAAAAATTTTTCAAAAACCTGCGAACCGCTGAACAAAATTTTACGAAAAGAAGCAAAATTTTACTGGAATAGTGAATGCGAAACAGCAATGACAAAAATTAAACAAGCACTTACTAACCCACCTCTCCTCATTTACCCCGATTTTAACAGACAATTCATTCTTTCCACTGATGCTAGCGGTGAGGCATTAGGAGCGGTACTGTCACAGGATATCTCAGGTTTTGAAAAACCAATCGCCTATGCAAGTCGCACACTTAAACCAGCAGAAAGAAAATACTCCACGACAGAGAGAGAGTTACTAGCCATTGTCTGGGCAGTGAAAACTTTTCGGTGTTATTTATACGGTAGAGATTTTAAAGTGTATACCGATCATCGTCCACTCAAAGGATTTTTAAACCTTAAAGACACCACCAAGAGAGTTGCACGACTACAGTACAAATTATCTGACTACAATTTCAAAATAGAATACAGACCTGGCAAGAATAACCAAAATGCAGATGCTTTAAGTAGAATAACTACAAATGATGATCAATATAATATGGAGATTGATAATAAACATCATTGTAAAACTATCGCTGTGTTAACTAGAGCACAAAGAAAAAATAACGCTATGAACAATGAAACAGAAAATAATTTAGTACTGGAAACTTCAAATCTTAGTGAAACAGTGGTTGAACTAAGTAATGTCCCCAATAGCAAACCCAAACATAAGGACTCTGCGAAATGTCTTGAGGACGAAAAAGATGTTATGACCATCCTCCGTGAGTATCATGATTCTACCCTAGGTGGACATTTAGGAGCGTACAGAACATACAAAAGAATAAGACCGTTTTACCGTTGGCGTAATATGCTGAAAGATATTACTAAATACGTAAAAACTTGTGAAAAGTGCAAAAAGAATAAATCAGGAATACAAACCAAAATGCCGATGGTCATAACAGACACAGCTTCTGAACCATTCGAAAAGGTATACTTGGACATCGTTGGGCCATTACCGGTCACTCAACAAAATAATCGTTACATTCTGACCTTTCAAGATGACCTCACAAAATATTTTGACTGCTTCGCATTAGAAAATTGTGAAGCAGGTACCGTAGCTATTACTTTTTACAGAAGCATTATTCTAAAGTACGGTCTCATTCCAAAAAGGTTAGTTACAGATCAAGGAACAAATTTCCTAAGTAATTTTTTTTCCCAACTCTGTAAACTGTTGAAGGTTAAAAAACTTCAAACCTCTGCTTATCATCCACAATCCAATGGTTCACTAGAACGAAGCCATGGACCTCTAATTGAATATCTAAGAAGTATGGTAGACGAAAACCCCTCTACATGGGATGAATGGCTAGGAGAAGCGGCTTTTGTACACAATCACGCGCCACATTCAGGAAACAAATGCTCCCCTATAAATGCATTATATGGTATACATAAGCCATTACCGTCCAATTTACAGAAAAACCCCGAACCAATCTATAATTTCGATAATTACTGCAACTTTATTAAATACAAGATGCAAAATCTACACCAAACCATCAAACAGAAACTCATCGAACAGAAACAAATTGCCAAAACTTATTACGACCGAAACGTTAGAACACAGAAATACCACATAGGAGATAAGGTACTTATACGAAATAACGCAAAAGAACATAAGTTAAGTCCGGTTTGGAAAGGTCCATACGAAGTTAAAAAAATAAACTCTGAAGTTAATACCACAGTGCAGATAGGGCGCAAGCTGAAGGTAATCCATAATAATCGATTGAAATTATTCTAAGGCAAATACCTACCACAAAAAAAAAAACAAAAACTGAATAACACAGGCACATAAACATAATAATATCAATAGTGAGAGATATAAAAAACAATTTTTTTTTAAATTTTCAAGGCTAACAACAAACCAAGTAAGCAAAAAAAAAAAAAAAAAAAAAAAAAAAAAAAAAAAAACAAATAAATAAAAAATAAAAAATTACTACATATGTTTAAACTAGGTCAAACAATCGTCAAAATTTTTATTATGCAATTTGAAAAGGGAATACCGACAAAAAAATGTAATAAGAATAATAACAAAACATCAAAAAAAGAAATGCAGGAACCGTAATTAAACTACTATCTAGTACAAACCTGTTAAGTAGATATAACCAGAACGGAATTTAATAAACAGAAAATAGAAGTATATCATATTGCGCATCAGATTTCACATTCACGCTTTATACTCGTACATAGTTGCATTTTGCTAATATGATTTGATATTTTAGTATATTTAAATTTAAAAGCGATATTAAATATATGAATATTTTTTTTATAAAAATATAACAAGATAAAATAAAATAAATGTAAGTCTAATTGTGTAAATGTCTTATTAACATAGGTAATAATTTAATAAAAACAAACATGAAATATGAAGAAAGAACATAATAATAAAGAGAGCAAAACTCTCTAAGCGATAAACACATAATAGTCATTTAGTTATTAAGCAGGGAATTGCCAGTACAGTAGCAACACACCCCGCAAAAATAAAACAAAAACTATAAAAAAAAAAGGAGGAAACGATATAATAAACAATCCAATGATAAAACAATTAACGCAAAAAAAAAGGAGAATCAGATAAGATAAATATATAACAATGAAAAAAAAATAAATAAACAAAAAAAAAATTAATTTAAAAAAAAAAAAAAAAAAAAAAAAAAAAAAAAACCTGTAAAATTTTCTGCAACGTAAAAGAAAAAAAAAATGAAAATAAATATATATATTTACTATATAAATAAAGAAAATGCACTATGTAACGAAGTTGCACAAATTTACTACAAAATGTTTTGTGCGATCTTTTTTTTTGTTTTGTTTATACTATTTTGCCTATTTTACATTTATTTTGATCTAATTAATTAATTTAGTAACTGAGTTACACTAACAATCCAACTATACTAACTCACTTATTCGGCTATCTATACGTTGCTTTGTTAACAATAAAATCAAAATTCTAATTATATACGCTTAACTAAATAAACAAAATAAGAACAATTATAAATGTAGGTATTAATTTGGGTTTTACATGCTCCTACAAATCTTTTCCATGATAGGAGAATCCCTAAGACATAAAAAGAACGGGAAAGAATGGCAACTGCACACTAATATCAGTCTCACGCCAATAGCTTCGGCATCACACTAATTATTATGATGATAAGCGTAGCAGTAATTTTCGAAATTCGACGCAGAATGAAAATAAGAAACCACCGCGAAAACTCCAAGTCAAGGCAAATAGCATATTACAAAACAGATTCCAATGAAACCACATCCATCCAAATATCTCCAGAAAAAGGTAAAGTAGTAACCCCATTACCTCAAAAATCAGTATTACTTGAGGAATATCCACAAAATTCAAGCTCCAAATTAATGCAGCCTAACTCTGCTAGAGAGTCCACAATACGTAAATCTTTCAAAATCCGCTTTTAGTAAACTCGCGATATAAAGAAAAAAAGTACACCTGACAAGCATATTTGGTTACACGCATGTCCTATCAACATGATAAAATAGTAATCATCCTTTAACCACAAGAAGATGGAACATTGTTTGTTATCTATATTTCTTATTATTATATTTTAAATTCATTAGTAAAATTTTTTTTGAATACAAAATTTTAACTCAATCATTATGTCAAATTGTTCTATGTAAAGTTTTATTCAAACGTTTAATGACACCGAAATGGTTTAATATAACATAAGACATATGATATGATACAATGGTATAAACACACATATTTTTTTTTTTTGCCTGTTTATAACACAATATTGTAAAAAGATTACCATGACATTATAAAATTCATTCACAACTTAATTGCAAAATAAACAAAAACTAAATAACTCATAACTAAACAGAATTAGAATTGTAAACAACAAAAAAATGTAAACGAAATGTAATATTCTAAGGTAATGAACATACACAAAAAAAAATAAAAATAAATAGGTACTATTCATAAACAAAAATTTGAAGAAGAATTTTTTTTTTAACATAGCCAAATGATTATAAGTAAGACGAATCATAATGTAGTATTAAGTTTAACCAACTCCACAAGATAGAAGAGCACTATAATTAAAGATAAGAATATGTAGAACAGTAACCATGAACTGGTAATAATAATAAGAAAAGTAAATATAAAAAAAAAAAAAAATTCTGAATATTTAATACGAGCTATAATATCAAATTAAAAAAAAAATGTTTTGCGATTCAATGTATTTTAATAAAATTTTTAAATTTTAAAAGTAGATTTAAAAAAAAAAAAAAAAAAAAAAAAATATATATATATATATATATGATATATATATAGGTTTACATATACAAGTGCTTCTATAAATAAATAGAGAAACAATTAAATAATATGTATATATATATGTATGAATAAAAAAAATGCAGAAAAATCGAATTCTAAAATTGTAGTGATTAGAATAAGTAATCAAACCACCCTAACACGTAAAAAGAACGTTTGCAGTAACCCTGCAAACATTCTTTTTCCCGTGGGAGAGAGGAAAATGTTATGTAAATTTCCATACATTGGTCACCCTGCACTTTTATTCCATATAAATTCGAAAACCTTTAAATAAATATCAAATTACAAAAAAACATTTGCTTTCTTCATAATAATTCCTCGATACATTTTTACACGCGCTTAAATAAATGCATTAGTAAACATTATTACATATTTTGAAATAATTTACACGAGTTTGAATAAAAATGCTGTGTTAAACATTTCGTTTACCAGCAATAATTTTTCCAAATTAACTGATTAATTTCGGCCGTAATTGCTGACTGCACAATTTTAATTATTAAAATTCAATGTTGATGACCAAATATGGAATTGCATTATAAGTTTCCTCTCTTAGGGAAAGTGTAATGTAAAAGTGAAATAATATTAAGCGGTAGTTGGTTTTTAGCAGTTGAATAATTAAGTAGTATAGGTAAAATACTTAAAAGTGTCTGTAATTTTAGTAAGTAGTTAGAAAAATAAATGTTTTAAAAATTATATAAAGTGGTCATTGTGTTTTAATAAAAAAATTAGCGTACACAAGGATAATTATCGTTGTATTCAAGAATAATAATACAACAAAAATATTTGTAGAAAAAATGATGAAGACGGTATAAAAATTAAAACGTTATTAAATAAAAAATTTATATATAATAATTTTAATAAAAAACGCAAAAAAAAGTTCACTTAAATATACTTTTTATTTCTTAATAAAATTCCCTCATGAACATTTCTATTGATTCCTATATATGTACACCAAACACATGGACCTGGTGATGTCACAAACTCATAGCTGAGAATTTTGCTGGCTCTATCCTACCTCTGTTGTCTATTTATCTTGTCAAAATATCACTTTTTTAGAGCCTGTGTGGAATGGAGTAAATTTTTACTATACTATTTTTCTTTTTGGCTGTCAGTACAGGCAAGATAGGCATACTTTTCTATATTCTTTCACAAATTGTTTGAATAAATCTGTCTCGTGTGTGGGGTGATCAGATCTCAATTTTAGTCGAGGGAAATATCTTAAATTAAATATTACCAAGGCAAAAAACCCATCGGGTACTGCCTCCATAAGCACAATACTGACTTCCAAAAAGAAAAATAGTATGTATAGCTTAAATAAATTTATTTATATAACACTAATTTAATATTTACACTATACCGCATCATGTTTATTTTAAAAATTCTTTGCTTATATGTTTATATAAATCTTACTGCATTCAAATCACTTCATGAATATAAAATACAAATTAAATTTCATGATACCATCTTTTTTGTTATTAAAATACTATTTGATTGGTCAGATTCAATTTGGTTCAATATGGCGATTATTTACATCGGGAAGAACGAAGAACACACCTTATATATTATTCCATCATTATATATATAAAGTACATATATATAACAGAGATGCGAAAAGGAAATGAAACAAAACCGTAAACAGGCCCTGTGCGGGCAGAGAAGGAGGTATCACATTTGTCTTTTTTATGAAAAAGAAAAAGCTTTCAATAGTTAATTTTGTTTTACGTTATGTTCTGAAGATTGAATGCACACACGCAAGCGAAAACAGCTGTTTTACATTATTTGTGTATTTCTATTCTATATACACAAAAAGCATTAAAATATATTATATATCTTCTCCCTTTTCGAGATTTTTAATGTATATTGCTTTATGATCATTAAAAAAATTTCTGCACAATATTCTGCTTTTTATTCTCTACAAAACTCCCTAAGACACCAAAAAGATCACTACAACAGGGCGCAAGTTATACGACGCCAAGTATAAAACTTCCTCTCATCAATTTTTAGAAACAAAATGTAACATTTTTGACTCCTTATGAAAAATGTGTGACTTGTCAAATTTGAACTCTTATATCTCAAGCATTGTTGCACCGATTTAAATCAAATATAATGCACTAGGTCCAAAACCGTTCAAGAATTGATCAAGGATCAACGTATGAACTAAAAAGGGCCCCATATGAAGGGAAAAAAAGTTTTTTGTTAAAAAATAACTTGTTTTGTATATTACCATATGACTTTTGCCCTAGAGAACGGATTTACACCGTTTACAGTTTATGCAATGTTGGACCCTTTAAGGAATATCCTGGTCAAACTTCAGCTTCCTAGTCTCAAGGGAACATACTTCTCTAAGGAGTCAAAAATATTACATTTTGTTTCTAAAAATTGATGAGAGGAAGTTTTATATTTGGCGCCGTATAACTTGCGCTCTGTTGCAGTGATCTTTTTGGTATCTTAGGGAGTTTTGTAGATAATAAAAAGCAGAATATTGTGCAGAAATTTTAAGTCAATGCCTTTACAGGGTCCCGAGGTATTTACCTTTCAAGTCGGATAAAAATCCGTAAAAAATTACGAAAACGATCAAAAATAGAATGAAGTGTTAATTTAAATGTTTTTAGATTTCTTGTCTTGTTTTAAAATTTATTTTGAAAACAAACAAAAAATACAAGAAAAGCGTAAAGGATAATTTTAAGAATGACCCTTCAAAATTATCTTTTTATATTATCAAATTTTACTGACCAACGAGAAATATTATAATTATAAATTCATTTAATAATTCTATAAATAATAAAATTAAATATCAATGTAAAACAGATTTGTAGAGGTAGGTCAAGAATAGGATCGAAATAAGCAAACAAAAATAAAAAATGCTTGAAAAAAGAAAAAACATAAAAGCAAAGAAAAAATCAAGCCAAAAAATATCAACAACAAATAGCATTTTTTTCAGCTGCAAAAAAAATGACACAGAACTATAAAGAAAAAAAACACAACAACTAAAATCATTTGTTTTAAGCATAATAATTTATACATATAATATGTATAACAACATATAAATATGTATAGTTTCATTTATACAATGGTTTTGTTTTTTGTTATTTTTCATATTGATCATAAAGCAATTTACAAACACATTCATCAATCCTCATTCATTATATCAAAACCTACTACAATAAAAGCCTCCTACTGGAGTTTTGTATGGATTAGTTAGAAGTGCCATGTTTTGTTTTGACATTTTAGTTTCTTATGGGTTTCTTAATAAGAGTGGTGGAATATTAGTGTAAAGAAATAGTGTTTTAGTTGAATATTTTTGGTTTTATTAATAAAATATGGTTTATAAAAGTTTTAAAATATAATAAATTAACAGTGTTATAATTTTTAAAGTGCACAATAGTCAAAAAATAAAATAAAAAGGTGAAAAATATTGTGCCTTCTTACCTACTTGTAAGAGAAAAAATTAAAGTTTTTTTTGAATTTTGACGTTCCTCGTGAAGGAATCTCTCTATACTTGATACTTTTTGAGCAAGTTTCAGCATGGGAGCAAGTTACCATCACTGAATTCAACTTGACCTGATTTGCCGGGCTTGTAGAAGTACTTTGTAATTTGTATTGTATTGTCAGTTGTCTTGTCACTGAAGTTTTTGAATTGTAAAAAAGCGATGAAATTTAAACATGGTCAGTTTTCTGTAGTAATAGTTCTAGCAAGTTTAATCAGTTTATCGTTAACTACACTATCTCCCAGTGATAAAACAAAGAAAAAAATTAAAGAATTAAAGCCGAATACTGGACCAAGAGATGAAAATGTAGTCGACCGAAATCTTGTTAAAGAAAAGCCTGTTGCTAAAGATATCATTTTAGAAAGTGGTACTTATTATAAAGACACCGGAAAAAGATTATTTAATAGTACTGTACTTGGATATGTGACACCTGTATGGAAATATTTATTGAAAGAATATTGAAAGAAAAGAAAATGACTAATTTCTTGATGTATTCTCCGATTTTTAGTGGAACAATCATGGTTATAATGTGGCAAAAGTTTGGGCAAAGAAATTTGATATAATTTCACCAGTGTGGCTTCAAATTTTGAGAAAAGGTGAGAAATATTATGAACTGGCTGGAATTCACGATATTGATGTTGGTTGGATGACAGATGTAAAGAAAGCTGGAGGAAAAGTAATAAAATGTTAGTATGCACATATTTTTTTTCACTTTTCTCATTAAAAATAAAAGTTTTTTATTTTCCAGTTTTCCCACGAGTTCTTCTAGAAAATTTTCGTGATGTTGACTATTCAAACTTTTTTACAAATCAGTATGAAAGAGAAGCTGCATTAACTGTTATTATTGAAGCTTGCGATCATTATAAATTTGAAGGAATTGTTTTAGAGATATGGCATCAACTTTCAGGTCGCATAAATGATAAACTATTAATTCAATTTCTTGTTGAAACGGGTATATGTAATTTTAAAATTAAGATTGTTTTCAAAATTTTAATATTTATATTTTTAAAAATAGCTTCAGCATTAAAAAAAAGGGGATATGAATTGATTCTTGTTATACCACCATATCGGAAGGGAATGTTAGATATGTTTTCAGCCAACCACTTTGAACAGCTCTATCCTTATGTATATCGGTTCTCGTTAATGACCTATGACTTTTCAAGCATTCAAAAACCTGGTTGGTTATTGAAAATATGAGCACAATAGAAAGAAAGTTGTTTTTTTATTGAGTTTTGAATTAAATTTTCTTTAAGGTGCTAATGCCCCTTTGTATTGGATGAAATCGAGTGTAAAACATGTTGTTCCAGATACTGCTTTGAATTTTGATGTGAAAAGAAAGAAAATTCTAATGGGTTTAAACATGTATGGAAATGACTATACACCAGATGGTGGTGGTTCAATTGTTGGTGGTCAATTTTTGGACTTAGTAAAATATGTCAAGAAAACATTATCCTATGATGAACGAGATGTGGAGAATTACTTTGAAATTAAGTAAGCACCTACAGTGCCCACAAAAAGTATTGGTTCACCAACGAATATCAAATATAAACCGTAATAACGGGAAAAAACAGAGCTACAACTAAATGGTGTACAAGAAATATTTTCTTTATAGTGTTTTGATTTCAAAAATAGAAAAAAATTTCAATGTCCCTATAGTATAGAATACAAAAACAATAATAAATTCATTTATACTTCAAATATCATGCACAAAAAGTATTGGCTCAGTTTGTATTTAATGATATTTTAAGGCTTTATTTTGAAAGGATACTAAGTGAAAAGACCTCAATCTATTAGGCATTGTAGTTCTGAGCTTGTTTTCATAAGGATCATTCAATATTTTGTGATAAAAAAAGAATAGTTCGTGCAAAATGAGTCGGAAAACCCGTGAAACTACTGAAGAAAAAAGAAAAATAATAATTGATTTGTTTAAATTAAAATATTTTTTACAGATATATATATATTAAAATAGTTGTCAATAGATCATATTCTACTATTAAAAACATAATTGATAAATTTTATGGAAAAAAAGGGGAAAATTCCTTAAGAAATGGCGACCTCCTGTTTTGACTAAAAGGGAAAAACTTAATATCATGTTAAAGGTCTAGCAAGACCTTACAATAAGTGCTTCAAAACTAGCTGCAGAAGTGCTAAACTCTTCAGGAATGTCAGTTTTATTAGGAGCTATTCGTAATTACCTCAACAAACAAGATTACCACACAAGAATATCTCGTAAAAAACCGAACTATTCTTTTTTTATCACAAAGTATTGAATGATCCTTATGAAAACAAACTCAGAACTACAATGCCTAATAGATTGAGTCTTTTCACTTAGTATCCTTTCAAAATAAAGCCTTAAAATATCATTAAATACAAACTGAGCCAATACTTTTTGTGCATAATATATGAAGTATAAATGAATTTATTGTTGTTTTTGTATTTTATACTATAGGGACATTGAAATTTTTTTCTATTTTTGAAATCAAAACACTATAAAGAAAATATTTCTTGTACACCATTTAGTTGTAGCTCTTAGTTTTTTCCCGTTATTACGGTTTATATTTGATATTCGTTGGTGAGCCAATACTTTTTGTGGGCACTGTATGTATTTAAACATTTTAAATTTATAAAAATACTCAATTTACCAAAAATGGTACCTACTTTTGAATTTAAACAAAAAAAAACTCGAAACTCTAATTATTAGGAACGCAATTTACAGTCAATGTAAAACTTGTACATAAACTCATATTTTAGAATTCTATGTAAAAAAAAAAAAGGTCGAATAATTTTTCAATATGTAATTTGATACCCCGCGTTCAACATATTACATACACTTAAATTAAAATAATTTTATTTAATAAATTTTTTTTTTATTGTGTAATTCGTTTCAGAACTCCAACTGGACGTCACATCGTATTCTATCCAACATTATATTCAATTAACCCTTTATTGCATGATTTTTTGTTTTTTTCCAAAAAAAATATTTTTCAATGCTTCTGGTTTGCCTAGACATAGAAATAATTTTATAAAATTTTTTTGAGAATTTATTGGCTAGAAAATTGAAAATAATAGTATGATGCATATCTGCAACACTATGCATTAAAGCAGACAAAAAAAATTTAGTTTGATGTATATCATTTTACATATTTATTCAGAGTAAAATTTAAAAAAGTAACAATTCATTTTGAAATAATAAAAAAATTTAAATTAACTACATATGTTGTTGTTGTTGTTGTTGTGTGGGTGGGGGGGATGCGGATAAGGCATCCACGAGCACTCAGACAGGAGAGTCCATTGTACTCAGCGCCCCGTCTCTAGTAAAATCTCCTCGTTTTCTTAACAAACGAGAGGACTTTGTCTAGGGGTTGAGAACAGATGTCTTCCATTCTCATTACATCAGAGTTCCATGTATGAAGCCTTATCCTAGAGAAGGCCGGGCAACAGCAGAGATAGTGCTCTGTTGTTTCGGCCTCCTCCTGGCAGGCCCCACACGTTGGGTCCCTGACCACTTTCATGACCGCCAGATGGTGGTTACACGTGTTGTGCCCTGTAATGAGCCCAACGAGAGCCCGACAGTCTTTTCTACTAAGGTTTAGAAGAAATCTAGCCGTTCTTTCCTCAGGCTTTTTCACAAAGCATTTCGTACCACTGCAACCAAGTAGGGCAGACCATCTTTCCGCATGGATTTTCTCCATGTGTTTGGTGATCCATCCACTGATCAAGGCGCAGTTGATACCTATTGTTGGTTCCGGTCCCCATACAAAGTTAACGTGCCCTCCTTCGCGAGGGCGTCGGAGAGTTCATTGCCCTCTATACCATGGTGACTTGGAACCCACAGAAGCTTAAGTTCATTGTGTTTGCTAATGGATTTAAGTTTCTTTTTGCATTCATGGACAATTTTGGATGTCGTGATTGGACTCTCCAGAGCCTGCAGCGCAGCTCTGCTATCACTGCAGATGCAGAGAGCCCTTCCACTCCATCTGTTATCAATTATCCAACATGCCGCTTTTAGTATGGCGTAAATCTCCGCTTGGAAGACAGAAGTCATACCACTTAGCGTATATGAGTATTCACAGTCGTCTTCAACATTTTTTCTTATGAATTCAGTTACATATTCATCGTCATCTAAATCATTACCATCACAGTCATCTTCGCTTTCTGACCAATTATCTATTATTTCTAGAAGCTCTTTATTAGTTAAACATTTTCGCGCCATATTATTAGTACTGAAAAATAATGCTATTAGTTTATTGTCTTAATGCATAGTGTTGCACATCTGCAACACAAACTAAAAACGTTACAAATGTAAAGCATTAACTATTTATTATAAAAAAAACATCATTTATATCACACTGAACATTAACTCAATAAAACAAAAAATTTACTTACTCGTGATCATCCGTTTTTTAGAATAAAATCAACAAAATTGCAACTAAAGTCTTACCGCAGCAACGTACATTGAAAAACTAATAAACATGTGTTTATAAAAATAACGTAATTGCTTTTTTGTTTAAGTTTACAGCTATTGGGAGAGAAATAAACGTTTGTATAAGAGAAAATGAGAAAAAAACATTGAAAAATGGTTTCCATTGTATAATTATGGGGTATTGAAATATATGATGCAGATATGATACGCCATGCACTAAAGGGTTAATGAAAGACTGAATTTAGCACGTGAATTAGGTGTTGGCATATCAATATGGGAATTAGGACAAGGTTTAGATTATTTTTTTGATTTGTTTTAAAATCATATTCAAAAAAGTACTTGTTAATTTCTAACTTTTAATTATTGTGCGTTAAATAAGTATGGTAATATTTTAAAATACGGTTTACACATCATATCCCCAATTTTAAGAAATTATTATAAATTATCTCAATTGTTAATATAATTTAACCGTTTATAAAAAGTTTGTAATTTTTTTAATTTGATTTTTATACCGTCACTACCATATTAAACAAGACACGGTCAAAAATTTAGAAAAAATAAATTACTACGAAAACACGAAATGCAATTCATTTTGTTAGCAATGTTATCATATGGTTTATAACAAAAAATTTCGGTATGTATTATGTAACAATGCAAAAATTCCAATTTCAAGTATAATTTTTTTAAAAATAACGCTATTATGTCAGTTATATAAAATCGTATAAATAGAATAAATGTTATGAATCCAAGAGGTATAAAATTTTTTAAAAGAGTAATTACATTTTATTATGGTCTATATTTTACATTCATTTATTGAGTTACCTACTCATACATGTCTTGATCTTAGTAGAAAAAAATGCATCTAAAACATTCAATATATTTTATTCTCAAATGAAGCGATTAATACAATACATATAATGCAATGTAGTTATGTGATTTTAAATATATAAAATGGAATGTGTAGTACGTAAATCTAGTGAAAATGAAATTTTTAGAAAAATGCGAAGTAGTATTTCACTGTTTATAAGCCTAAAGAATGCGGCGTTCTTCTGAAATGCAGTAACATCGTATTATGTACTACAATGTATTGAGTTCTACATGTCGATTGTGAATTCCGACGGATAGGAAAATGTTTGAAAATACGTTATTACATTAGAAATTCCGTTCGAACAGCTGACGACATTCGAAAATCTTTTGTTTGGAGAAAAATTGCTATTGTCAACTTCGTACAAATGATACATTTTAACAATAACCTATGCGCTGTATTTTGTCCTGCAATTAAAAAATGCAAATAAGTGTTGATATGAAAATTTTGAAATGTATTTTGCACTTTTATAATTATTTTACACAATATTTTATTATAAACACTTAAAAATTTCATTTTCAAAGCAGAAAAAGTTTTAAAAAAATTTCCAAAATACATTCAAATGTTTTTTTTATTTAATCTAAAGATTTTCTGAAAGCTGCAAAAATTATGAAATTGGAATACTGCTGGTGCTATTCGATAGCTTTTATGGCTATTGTAATCGAATCCATTTGTTTGTTTTAAATTAAAATTAGTTTTCAAATAAATAAATAAAGCGAAATAACACAAAAAAATTTATGGCAACTGCCAGCTGTTTTTTCCAACGAATTTGCCAATACTTTTTCGAAATTCGTTCGAAAAACTTGATTTGAACTGAAGCAACTTTCGATCGTAAAATACAATAGACCTTAACATGCTATAGGTCAATTCTCTGTGACATTTTTTGTGAGGAATTTCATTAAAAAATCGTTGGATAATAAAAGTGTAGAGTCTTGATACTTCTACATTTAATACAATTTACCTTTGCCTTTAAAACTATATATGTAGCACATTCCTATTTTTTTGACCTCATGTTTTAAAATTATCTGAACAAAGGGCGGCAACGCAGAAGACTCGTACCACAGACGGTAATATATATACAGATAGCACATATGCAAGCATATTTCAATGTACGAGTTTATGCCTGATTCGCTTATAATACGGATTTTGGTTTACTTCCAATTTTTTGTGGTATAAACTCGATAATTCGGATTTTGGCTTAAGTCCAATTTATTTGGGTTTAATCCCAATTTGTTTATATGTATGTGTGAGGTAAAATGCAATATGGCGGATTCTAATTTTTATAGTGAAAGTGAAGCTGTCACGTTCTTCTTCTTTTTTTTATGTGGAAGAAAAAGAATATGTATACTGTAAGTGTATAAAAGTATCAACGTTTGCATGTATTATTTTAATCCCAATTTTACGGATTATTTTTTCACCGTATAAACTGTTAAAATTAAAAAATTAAGTTTTCTGATTTCTTTTTTAAGACCTTTCAAAAGCTTTCCTAAGCTTTCCTCTCCTTGTTTATTCCAGAGTAGGAAGAATGAAAAAATTTCTTTTCACTCACGAATGATAAAAAGAAAAGAATTGTATTTTTCATTCACTCATGAATTTTATAATTTTGTTCTCAATATCGTTTCTTTTCAATCGTAAGTAAGCATAAAAAAATTGAGAATCAAAAACAATTATCATTCGTGATATTTATCACACGCAGGAATGTCTCCTGAGTCTGCAGAACATAGGCATTAACACTGAAACATGGGATCCGTTGATCTTACACATTTTGATCAAACGATTAGATCGATCAACTCATGTTATTTGTGAACAATCACTCAAAAACCCAAGAGACATACCCTCATTAAAAGATTTCATGGCTTTCTTACGAACAAGGTTTCAATCTTTAGAAGCCTTAGGGAATAAATCCTTTAAATTCAATTCAGAAGAACTTCACAACAGAAGCAAAGGTACATCGAAAGCCTTAGCTTCAACTACTGCATCAACATTCAACTGCATATCCTGTCATGAAAATCATCCATTGTTCTCATGTCAAAAGTTCTTAAAATTACAGCCAAAATCTCGCTTAAACTTAGTACAAAAATTTAAACGTTGTGTAAACTGTCTTAAACCTGGTCACCGCACAGCAAATTGTCCGTCCAGGAGCTGCACAAAATGCAAAGGCAAACACAATACGCTTCTCCATTTAGAAGCTGCTGTCAAAAATCAATTTTCGAATTTATCACAACCAGCTACAACGTCAACGAATAAACCGAAGCCAACTGATAGCAACAATCATAGCACATCACTAACTTCACACCATCAACACGTTAATAACAAATATACCGTTCTACTTGGGACTGTTGTATGTAACAGACAAATGGGGTTCAAGAATACCCTGCAGGGCCATTTTAGACTCTGGCTCGCAAATAAATTTTGTAACCGCAAAATTACTTCGAAGGCTAGGTCTAAAAGGAAAACCTGATACGTTACAGATCGAAGGCATAGGACAGCATAAGCAAAATGCACAATTTAGAGTGAACATAGAAGTCTCATCTCGAACAAGTGGCTTTTCCACTAGAGTTGAAGCACACGTTTCATCAAAAATTGTCTCACCACAGCCACAATAACATTTAAACATAACCACTTGGCCAATTCCAAACAACATCGTTTTGGCAGACATGAATTTTTATCAACCAGGGTCAATAGATCTACTCATAGGGGCAGAAGTATTTTTTTTATATTTTATCAGTAGGGCAAATTAAAATGGCTGAGGATCTACCAATACTTCAAAACACCTTATTTGGCTGGACAATCTCTGGTAAAATATCACAAATTAAGGACACCCAGTCATCGGCTGTCTGTGGAATAAGCGGTGTGGACGAAACACTGAATGATCACATTGAAAAATTCTGGCAACTAGAAGAAACGAATAACCAATCTTCCAACTACACTGCACAATATGTCAACTTTATGCAAGAATATTTAACGCTCGGACATATGGTGGAGTTTTCTAGCGATAACATTCAAGAGCCATATTATTTTCTTCCATATCACTGCGTGATAAAACCGGATAGCTCAACTACGAAACTTCGCGTCGTATTCGATGCCTCAGCAAAAACGTCAATCAATGTCTCTCTAAACGATATTCTTTCTAAAGGGCCCACGATACAAAATGATGTATTTACCATATTGTTGCGTTTTCGACTTCCACTATACGTGTTCACTGCCGATATCGAAAAGATGTACAGGCAAGTCCAAGTGCATCCCGATGATCGCAAATTTCAGTTGGCGAAATGACTTCAATAAACCTCTCAAGTGTTATCAACTGTCCACTGTTACATACGGAACAACTAGTGCACCTTATTTGGCTATTAAATATTTGAAACGTTTAGCCGATGAACAAATGAGCAACTTCCCTCTAGGCGCCGACATTCTCAAACGAAATTTTTACGTCGATGATGTATTGACTGGAGCTGATAGTATAAAAACCGCTTTAGAAATGCAGTATCAATTGAAAACTATCTTACAGTCCGCTGGCTTCAACCTTCGTAAGTGGTGTGCTAACAATTCTCGACTTTTGCAGTCTATTCCATCAGCCGATCAGGAAGTTCAATTAGACTTCAACAGTCAAAATGAAGAAAAAATCAAAACCATGGGCCTTACTTGGCTACCAAAAACAGATTCTTTTGCCATTAAATGTCCAATAAAGAAGGAAAACAAAATTACCAAAAGAACAGCAGCATCAGATATTGCACAGATTTTCGACCCATTGGGACTTGTAGCACCTGTAGTAGTTTTTGCCAAACTGTTTCTACAAACATTATGGAAGCTAAAGTTGGACTGGGACGCCGCACTTCCTCAGAATCACCATACAACATGGATGAAATTTCAAGAAAGTTTGTCAATACTTCACGACATCAAAATTCCCAGGCATATTTTCGCTAATCAAATTCCAAAATTAACACAATGTCAACGTCTCAAAAAAGATTTATCTCTAAATTGTGAAAGTATTCTATGGACAGATTCCACAGTAGTATTGGGATAGATCAATTCAAATTCAGCAAATTTTCACACTTTTGTAGCCATCCGCATATCAACAATTCAACAACTCACGACACCGCAACAGTGGAGACACGTTAGGTGAATCCAGCTGACATCCTATCTAGAGGTACAACTTCAGAAAACTTAGTCAACAACAACTGTTGGTTTTATGGACCTAAGTTTCTGCACGGTGATGAGACAATATGGCCAACACTACCTGAAGAGTTGAATACTTCTTTAGAACAAAGAAGGAAGAAATGTGCTATGTTAAGTTCAAGGCAGGCTGATTCTACAAACCTATTGGACAATAATAATTTCAACAACTCATTTCGCCGTCTGCAACGTGTTCTTGCATATGGGGTACATTTCATAAACAATCTACGAAAACAAACATCTTGCAACCCTGACACTTATCCAAATGCACTAGAATTAGAGAAGGCTTTATATCACATAATAAAGGTAATGCAACAGTTAGAATTCAAGGACGGTTTTGTGCATCTACACAAATATGGAGAAGTCTCGAAAAATAGTTCCATAAGCACTTTAACTCCCTTTATCGATGAAAATGGCATTATACGGGTCGGGGGTCGTTTGGAAGCATCAAGCTTAAGTTATGATGCAAAACATCCGATCTTATTGCCTTATGCACATCCATATACCAAAGCACTTATCAGGGATCTTCACCACGAAAATCTTCATGCCGGCCCTCAAGCATTATTGGCCATCACTCGTCAAAAATTTTGGCCCCTAAAAGGAAAAATTCTCGCACGCTCGGTGGTAAATCATTGCATTAAATGTTCTAGAGCTAAACCTAAATTGCTGTCACAGTTAATGGGAAATTTGCCAGCTGATCGAGTACAACCAGCTCAACCATTTGTTAACTCGAGAGTGGATTTTTGTGGTCCAGTATGGATCCATTTTAAGGTTAGAGGAAAACGCCCTCAAAAGGCCTACATAGCAGTATTTTGTTGCTTTGCGACTAAAGGTACCTTTACATTATTATTGTCACGCGTTATCATTTGATAAAGAGTCAGCTTATGTGTGGAGACAAAAAGCTTTTTACTTTCGCTAAAGTGTTAGATAATGTTAATTGACTTTTACATCTTTATCAAAAAATAATTATCAAGTTGTGTTTTTGTATGGAAAATTGAAAAGGTGCAATGGATATCTACTTCAGTTTCAAAATTATTGATAAGTGCTGCAACAATGATATAATTGTTGCATATATACATTTCAAAACAAAAAAAAAGAAGAAATTAAGTTAAATTACATTAAAATATTTTAATCAATTAAATAATATAATAAAAAACTACTAAACACAATGTAATACTTTTAATATGTATATACCAAAATGTATACTGCGTATTGTTCAAAAACTGGGGTCGCCAAAATGTATAACTCAATTGCTTCAGAGACAGGTTACCTAAATCCAAGAGCAACTAAGTTAAAGAATTGAATAAGGAATAGCGAACTTATTACCAAGATTGAAGAAATTAGGTTTCCTAATTCCTTTAAATGTAGAGAGTAAAACACTTGCTTGCTTTTCAACAAACAATAATTCTTTATTTCTAATTTGCTCAAATTTATACCAAAAAATTGCTAGGTATTAATAATTAATTATTACAAATTGATTATTAGAATCACTATGTATATTGAACATATTGAATATGGGTTAAATTCTTTTATTGCAAAACAAACATATGTGTACAAAGGTATATGTCATTGAACCTAACATTCTCATAAGTATTTACTTGTTTAACATAAATATCATTTACCTATTGCATACTGCTTAAGTTGCAATTATGTTTCTGTATAATATTGAATTTATGCTAACTTAGCTTAATTACAATTATTTACCTTATATTGTGTTCTACTAACTAAATTTTATATCTAAAAAATATAAATGTAATTTTAAACTTAATTAAGAATTTGTTATTTCAATTAATGTGCCTCAACAGATAGTTAATTAGATTGTGGAAGATACAGACAAGGATTTGATACTTTTATATTATTATAAATAGATACGTATGTAAGAGTTGCATATCATTAATATTTCATCTACCGAGCTGTTAAAAGACCTGTTTAAGCTGTTTTTTTAGCTGTTTCATACCTGTTTAAAGACCTGTTTAAGCTATTTTTAAGCTGTTTTTGGACCTGTTTAATCTGATTCAGAGCTGTTTAAAGACCTGTATAGGCTGTTTTAGAGCTGTTTAAGCTGTTTTATAGCTGTTTCAGAGCTGTTTGAATACCTGTTGAAGCTGTTTTAGAGCTGTTTCAGAGATGTTTGAATTCCTGTCTTGAAGCTGTTTTTCAAAGCATCATTATAGAAAACGAGATAATTAAGAATATTATAATAACAGGAAATGTTATTCGTAAAAAATATCAAGCTTTAAAAACTGGTAAAGCAGAAGAAGAAATCCAATTGGAAAGTGTTTTTAAACCAATAACTCAACCTTTGAAGAAAATAGTAGATAAAACTAATTATCCGGATATTAAATTTGAAGTAAAAGAAAAATGTGAGACTCCATTTAAGTCTAAACGTTTGAAAACTGAATTTTCATGTACACCACATGAATATTCCAATAAGTTAGAGGGAAACTTTGAAACACCTCAAATAATTAAACAACCTGATTTTTCACTGGAATCATTCGATGAAAGTCTTGATAAATCACAACAACTACAACAACCAGCATTTACAAACTCACCAAATCGATTTTTGAAAGAAATGAAATTGAAAGTTGCTATATGCACATTTAACACACGAATCTATATACTTTCCAGTATATCGCCTCATTCCAGGAAACCAGAAATTTTCTTTTAGTCTGTTCAGTATTTTTTCCATACCCAGATGACCAACATCATCGTGACATGCTTTTAGCACCCGCCAACGTATATTCTTTGGTACTAAAAACTTTGTTTCATTATTTATTTTCTTAAATAATCGGCCGTTCTGTACCACATATTCATTCCTCTTCTTTTCGTGTTCCAAGTGATTCGTGTCATTTAAAATATTTACTAAATTTTTCATACTGTCATCTTGCATTTGGATGGAAGCTAGCCAATCGTCGAAATTAATATCAACTTTCATGACGTCTATATTCGCCTCTTCGATTTCGTGGGAAGATTCAACCGGTCGTCGACTTAAACAGTACTTTCATGAATGCGTCGACGACGCTGACGGCGTAAAAATCATGTTCATAAATGACTTTCCAGTGCAGTCGTGGAATGGTATCATGTTCATTAATTCAAGCATGCAGCGCAGCCGGCTGAAATTACTCAATCGTTTTCAGGCGACTGCGATGTTTATTTTCAATTAAAACGAATAGTGTTGTACATTTTTTTTCTGATATTTATTTAGTTCGATTTTAAATTTAAAATAAGATTCAAATTAATTAAAAATTATTAAGTTTTATAAACATTTTGACGTCATATTTGAAGATGGCGAATCATGTTCATTTATTCTAATAACTGCTTGCATGCACAGTTGACGACTCTGATTACTATTCCAGTGCATTCAAGTCGTCGACGTAGGTTGACGACGCATTAATGAAAGTACCGAAAGTGTCGACATGTTGTGCACTTTTACCAGACTGGTGAATGACTTTGAAGCTAAACTCTTGCAACCTTAACCACCATCTAGCGACTCGTGGGACAATTTTGGCTTTGTTGCTTTTTGATACGATAGCTTCACAATCTGTGACGATTTCAAAATCTTTGCCAAGTAAATAAATGCGAAATCCTTCAAGTGTTTCAACGATTGCCAAAATTTCTAATTCGTATGAATGTACGTAGATTCTGTTTCAGTGGTACGTCTACTATAATAAATAACCGGATGCCATGATTCGTTTGCATCTTTCTGTAATAGTATACCAGCCAATCCTATACAACTCGCATCAGTATGAACACGATGCTCAGCATTTGAGTTGTATAATGCCAATGTTCGTCACACAAAATATTTTTTAATCTTTGAAATCATCTTTCTTGGTTAAATCAGTCAACGGTTTGGCGATGAGAGCATAGTTATGAACAAATTTACGAAAGTATCCCGCCAGGCCCAAGAACTGTCGTATCTCATGTTCATTTGTTGGTGTTGCAAATTCGGTAATAGCTTTCGTTTTAATTTTCCCTGGACGAATTTCACGAGGATGAATTTGATGTCCAAGAAAGTCCATTTCTTTCTTTTAGAAAGAACATTTACTCAGTTTTAAGGCAAGTCCGTAGTCTCTTAGAACTTCTAAAACTCTCCTAAGTTTCACTATACCTTCCTTTACAGTCTTACTAGGTATCAAGATATCATCCAAATAATTTACTGCTACCTTATCTGATCCAATTTTTGACAACACGATGTTCATCACATTTTGAAACACGGCTGGTGCATTCACCAAACCAAATGGCATCTTATTAAATTCGAAACAACCAGTTGATGTCCAAAAAGCCGTTGTTGTGCATCGTTCTGTTTGTGTCTTGACGCCCACTTTATCTATCCACCGTATTTGTTCAATTATTTCATTTACAGTTCTAGCTGTTGATCCCATTAACATTTTTGCCATTTCAGTAGTTTTTAATCCATTCAAAATATATTTAACAACAGCATCTTCATCTACCTCACCTTTTTCTGCTATTGCTTTCATGACATAAATGTACTCCAAATAGTGCTCACCAAATCTTTGTTTACGTTCTTTCAATTCTTGGTGAATATCAGCTGAATTATATATTGTTGGAAAAGCCTTCTTGATTTCCGCAGTAAATTGGTTGAAAGATGTAGCAACATCAACACTGTTATTATACCATAAATTTGCAGCACCATCCAATTTCATACATGCAGTTAATAATAGAATGTGTTCATTCCACCCATGTGCTTTTGCAAGCAGTTGTATTTTGTTGACCCATTTTTCTGCACTCATGCTAAAAGTATTGTTTGGATTAAACGTTGGAATCATACCACTTACCTCCGTTACACTAAATCTTGGTACATTAATTTCGTTCTTCTGCATTTGTAATAATAATTTCTCACGTTCTAGCAGTTGCATTTCACGTTTCATTAATTCCATTTCCGTTTTGAGAAACTCAACATCTTTTAAATCTTTCTTCCTTTCATCATCAGCTGTCACATTCCTATTCCCACCTGTTTAATTCTTCTTTTCACCAGCTGTCACGTTCCTATTCCCACCTGTTTCATTCTTCTTTTCACCATCAGCGTGGTTAATACTGATTCAGTCTCGAATCTCGAATGGTCGATAGCATCATTTTCGATTACTTCCCTAATTACATTCGCGTCGCCATTTTTATGAATTTCATCTGCCTCTTCCAATCTCTTTATCAGCTTCGACTTATTCCCGGATGCTTTTAATCCTAATTCACCCAACCGGTTGCGCAACTCTTTAACAGACATTCCTTTATAACTTGCCATTATAAAAATTTAACCAATTCTCCAATAAGACCCTTATTTTGTACACAAATTTATAGCCGTCGTGCATACAATAACCTAGTCACGTTAAAGTTTTGCACATAGACATAAAATCACTATTCAAAACAAATATTCGAGTTCTTATCCCACTTCTGACTTGTAAAGTTCGAATTGTTAACGATATAATGTAGAAACCATAATTAGAAAAATAAAACACAGTATCTCAATTAAATACAAATTAATCTTTCTTTTATTGTAATCAAACTCAAAAAACACGACTGTAATTCACGACTCCATTAACCAAGCTACTATCTAGTTTAGTTTTCCTTTCCACCTCGCTATTCAGCACATCAGCTATTCAGCACATCAGCTATTCAGCACATCTACTTTTCACCTCCACCTTACAAAAATATTACACAAAAATATAATGCAATCATTTATTTTATGTTTCATTTGAAAAATTTTTGATATTTTTTTGCAAAATTTTCATAAATTTTTCAAATAAATTCACGGCGAATTAAGTTTTTTCCATGTAATAGTATGCATTTTACAGAAAATTTCCCACCGTTTATAAAATTTGCCCTAGAAAAAAGCCAAATTTCATATTTTTACATGACATATTTTTTAATATAAAATGGCTAAAAATATATAAAAAGTATGTACAAATTCATTTTCGTGTTTATCATCATGTTCAATATATATTTTCAAAAAAGACAGATATACATATTTATTGTAGTTAAAAAAGAAAGATAATTACATTTTAAAAAAGAGATATAATTACTGTATGACGAAAAGAGAAAAATGTATTTCATTTATTTTATTTGTGTTAGTACAAATCAACTTTAACGTTATTATGCCCACTTTGTTACGTTTTTCTTAGGGCAATGTATAGTCGCATATTAGGCATTGTGTCGTCGCAAACAAGAAAAAGTGTTGCACCACTTTCGAAACGACCACGTAATGTCGACGTCGCTGTTTCGAAACATATGTTTCTTTATTGGCACACTATTGGGCACAATGACGTAACCAGGCTCCGAATGTGTCAAAGATTGTTAGTTGGGGTGGAAAGAATTCACTATGAATGGATCATATAAATGGATTGATAACGTAAAAGCGTTAGTTACCAAATACAATAACACTGTTCATCGAACAATAAAAATGCGTCCCAAAGATGTTAATAAAAACAATGAAAAATTTTTAATAAAGACAGTATACAATAACTTAAAAGTTTTTCATAAACCAAAATACAAAGTTGGAGACAAAGTACGAATAAGCAAATATAAACATATTTTTGAGAAGGGATATACACCCAACTGGACCAATGAAATTTTCACGATAAAAAAAGTTCAAAACACGAATCCAATAACATATCTTTTAGAAGACTACGAAGGACAACCAATTAAAGGGGGCTTTTACGAAAAAGAAACAATTAAAACCAAACCCAGATCTTTACTTAGTGGAAAAAAATTTAAGAAAAAAAGGAAGCAAAGTTTTTGTGAAATGGCTAGGATTTTCTAATCAGCATAATTCGTGGATAGAGGAGAAAGAGTTATTAAAAAAAAAATAAATAAAAAACCTTAAGCTATTTATGTTCTAATGATATTTTATTTTTATTCCATTAAATTTTATTATAAATTATTGAAAATAAATTGGTATTACATAAAAAACATTTCAAGCTGTGATTTTCAATAAAATCTTTTATTACAAAATTACTATTTGCTTCAAAATTCCCTGAAACTCTACATACATTTACAGGCATGTATTTATGGTTTTTACAATCAAAACAAAATTTAATATTTGTATTGTTTTCAAAAACTTTATAAAAATATTGAAAACTGATTTTATATGAGATGCCGTTGTAACCTTCTTCTTCATATAAAAACTCCATGTTAAAATTGTTGATGCTGCTATTGAAATCTTTTTGTTCATCTGAAAACCCCATGTTGGAATTGTCGATGTTGCTGTTGAAATCTTCTTGATCATCCAGAAACTCCATGTTGTAATCTTCTTGTTTGTCTAGGAACTCCATGTTGTTGTGAGTTTGAAAAATTTAGTTTAAAAACTCCAAAATTTCTCGTGTTTCACTTATAGTTTCCATTTTTAAAATTATAAAACCGACTAAGAAAGAATCACTTTCTCGACTAACAGGAGGTAAAAAAGTCTTGAAATTAATGAAGCATAAAATTATTTTACATGTGTTTTATATACCTACTCTCGAATGTATTTTAAAAGCTTAATAATCGATACTGCTAATATTAGTCATATTGTTATGGATATTTAAAAAGTCCATTATTCATATGTACATATATGTGTGTATATGAATATCATACTTACATTTCATATTCCTTGTGTTTATCTTATGCATACTTTAAAAATTCCATATTGTTGCTATTGACAATAATATATTTGATTCTAAACATAAATATCATTGTTTTTAATAAGAATAAGTCTATTCATATAATCATATTACAAATATTTCATTGTTATATAAGTAGTATGTATATAGCGACTCTAACTCAGGGAAGGGTTTGTGCACAGCTTTTTTGGATGATGCCATAAGCTTTAAGCTTTTTGGTTGTGACGTGTGGTGTGCTTCGGGAGCTTTGAGCTTTTTTGGTTGTGGCATGTGGTGGAAGCTTTTGTGATTTGTGGGTGGTGGTATGTGGCGTGGGTTTTAGACTTCGAAGCTTTTTGCCGTGGGTTGAAGCTTTTTAGCCGAAATGGTGGCTTCTGACGGGGGGAGGTGTGGAAAGAAGCTGAGTGAGATGAAACTGGTTTTATCTGGAAATTATTGGTTTTTCTGAGAAATTGTTGTTATCTCGTTTAGTTTCTTGGAATTTTGTTATCTCGTTGGTTTCTTGTAATTTTGTGTTTGATTTCTGAGAAATTTTGTTATCTCGTTAATTCTCGGAATTTTGTGGTCTTATCTAGAATTGGAATTTTATTGATTTCTTGGAATTTTGTTATCTCGTTGGTTTCTTGTAATTTTGTGTTCGATTTCTGAGAAATTTTGTTATCTCGTTAATTTCTCGTAATTTTGTGGTTTTATCTAGAATTAGAATTTTATCGATTTCTTGGAATTTTGTTATCTCGTTGGTTTCCTGTGATTTTATGTTTGATTTCTGAGAAATTTTGTTATCTCGTAAATTTCTCGGAATTTTGTGGCCTTATCTAGAATTAGAATTTTATTGATTTCTTGGAATTTTGTTATCTCGTTGGTTTCCTGTAATTTTGTGTTTGATTTCTGAGAAATTTTGTTATCTCGTGAATTTCTCGGAATTTTGTGGTTTTATCTAGAATTAGAATTTTATTGATTTCTTGAAATTTTGCGGTTTCTTATTAAGAAAATATTTTGGGTGAATATGATATTCAGAGTATAAATACCTTGGAAAAAACAGTTTTGACTACAGTATGAATTTTGAATTTGATAGAGAGGTTTTCGTGGATTGTGATAGTGAAACAACATTAATATCAGCTCAAACACAACTTCAAAGATTATTTGAAATAACAGCATCTAGTTTTAAATTCGATAAAGAGTTTTTAGAGGATTGTGAAAGTGTATCAACAGGAATATCAATTCAAACAGCAGTTAAAGATCGTTTTAATTTCACAATACATCAGAGTTTATTTGAAATAGCAGTATATAATCTTTGGAATCATCATATTATTAATCTTAAAAGGTGGGAAGAGGAGTTACAAAAACCGCTGTTAAGAATCAGATTGGAAAACACATATTTCTTTCTACACTTTATTAGTTCTTTTGTTTTCGACTGGCCGCTTAGAAAAAAAGTAAATATACCTAAGCTTGTGAAATATTCTAAAAAAGCACATTTAGATTCAATAATAGTGTGTTATATAGAAAAACTAGAAATTCATACACCTTACAAAAATTTTTGATAAAAAAAGTGTGAAGAAAAAAAGAAAAATGGAATTTTGATTTTATAAAGAAAACCAGAGTAGCGGTGATTCCAATGCAGAAAACCAGTATGAAGATATAGATATTATTGAGAAGTTTAATTCTAATACTTTTAAACCACTAATGAATTTAAAGAAAATGGAATATGAAAAAGATTATTTAATCGTTGGATGCAGACGAATTGCAACAAAATATGGAGAACGATTATTATTAGAATTAGAAGACTTCAATATATTCTTACCAGCAAGATATAATTCATTTTCGAATACAGAAATTGAAAGATTAAATACAAGTCAACTTTATATTAAGAATTTTGGAGAAATGGGAAAATCTTTTAGATTAGAAATATTTAAGTCTTTTCAAAACGATGAAAGTCAAAATGGTCAACAATTTCTTTTAAATTTTCCAAAATAAAAATTTGTTAAAAACCTATATAAAAACCCCGCTGTTGTTCCTGAAAATTTTAATTTTAATAAAAAAGTAAATAAAAAAATCTTAAATTTTTTATACTTAAAAATATTTTTTTATCGAATAAAGAAAAAAGCTTATGCTAACTTAATCTAAAGTCTTAATCATAAAACAATTTTTTAAACATAAACTACAAAATAACTTACAATTAATTATATAGTTTTTTAATTCTACAAAAGTTCTAAAATTAATTTCTTCTTTCACTAAATCCACATTAGTAAGGCTAATTCCGGAGTCACAATTTTTATGACAGTAAAATATAGGTGCAATACCAACCTACTGCGGCTTTGCAGCTGTCACATATATGATATAAATTTTACTATCTTTTGGAAGAGCTTCTTCCATCCACTGCCCAATGTAATTGCTATCTATATAGATTTGAGGGATTTTTTTAAATCCCCAAATCCTTATTTCATATCTGTAATAAAAAATTGTTTTATAAATAAAAAAATAAAATAATGAAATAAAATAAATTTTTACTTACGATTCATACATCTGCTCTCTTGTGAAAGCAGCTTCACTTCTTTCATTTAAAACATCATTCAATTCTTGCACAATTGAAATTAGATGCAACATATCTTGTTGCATTTGTTGCTGCTGTTGTTGAAGCTCCTGTTTTTGTTGTTCCAGTTGCTGCTGTTGCTGCTCTTGTTGTTCTTGTTGTTGCTGATACTCTCTATAAACAACAACAAATTCCTCCAGCTCTTCTGATATAGTTTCAGTATCAGATTCAACATCTATAATTCTTCCTTCCATTCTGAAATAAACCAAAATAGTTTTTTTGAAAAAATAATTTAATAATTTGAAATTTAAAAAGAATACTTACTTTTTTTCCGCTTATTTTTCTTAAAAAACAAAAAAATCACTTTTCACTGCTCGATATATGAAAATACCTATATAGAAATTTTTTTAGAATGAATTTTATTCTTAAAACTTACCCTATATATATACGAAATTTTTAGAACAAAATATATTGTTTTTTAATGATGAGAAAAATTTTAAATTTCTTCAAAAAATTTTCAAAAAAACTATTTTCCCACAGGATTTAATATATTTATCAATAACTAATTTCTAAAATTTTAACACACATTAATTTTTAGTGATAAAAAAATCAAAACTATTAGAATGAAATTTATTTTAAAAATTTAGTCTACACAACAAAATTTTTTTATTAAAAAAATGTATTACTTTCAAATATGAGAATATATAAATTTTCTAAAGAAATTTATTTAACACCCGAAATTTCTTATCAAAAAATATGTAATATATTAATTTCAATTATAGGAAAATAAAAATTTTTTTAACACTTTTTTTTGTTTTCATATACAATATAATAATATATGTATATGAAAATGTATAATTCCATGTTAAGGCTAATGTATGTGGGATCCGGAAAATTCATCGCCAGCAATTCACCGCCAGCAATTCTTCGCCAGCAATTCATCGCCTCAACAATTCATCGCTACAGCAATTCACCGCCGAGTTTCTGGCAAAGAATTGCTGGCGGTGAATTGCTGTGGCGATGAATTGTTGAGGCGATGAATTGCTGGCGAAGAATTGCTGGCGGTGAATTGCTGGCGAAGAATTGCTGGCGATGAATTTTCCTAGACCCAATGTATGTATGTACAAAGATAATTAATAAGAAGTAGATATTCCAGAACAGAAAAGCTGTTGAAAAATAAATTTTTAGTTCTAAATCTGTTCATAGAGCGGACAGACAAGAAGGAATCGCTTAGAACATTAGATTTAAAAATACGTTGACCGTTTTTGCAATAAAAAAAAATTTAACATACACAAAAATCCTCAAAACTGTAATTAGACAATTTTATATGGAAAATGAGGACGGAGTAAATGTGCATGACATCATCATACAATTTTTTTGTTCATGTTGTACTATATGAAAATTTATAATTATAATATAAACAAAAACAACACACATATAAAAAAAAATTGTTGTTTTTATTTTTCATTTTTCAAGTACCCAACCAAATTTACAATTTTTTTATAATACCGTATTTGAATTTTGTTGTTGCTTCGTACCTAAATACAAAATTTATTGTAAACTTGAAGTCACTGTTTTTTTCTCAATTTTGTATTTTTCCCATTTAGGATATACAAATATGTAGTTTTGTATATGCAGATTGTAGTTTATACAGTAGCGGAAAAAACGCATGACCCAAATAATTTTCATTTTTCTAAAAATAATTTATTTATTTAGCTGTATTAAAGAATCATGTATGGTTTTTCTTTTTTTTTTTTATAGAAAATACCTTAAAAAAACGCACATACTTAGTTAAAAAACAAACCATCATCCATCCCCACCAAAATTTAAAGATAGTATCGAGAAAAGTTTTTAGAAATTATTAGTTAGGCGACTTTCATGACCGCTACTGTATATTATAATGCACGTACATTATAATTATAATGTTAACACTTTGCAAGCATTAGGGATTTTCTAATTTTCTAATAATGACTGTGATCATTTCCCGGCTGCAAGGTTTTAATAAAATTTTATAGGTACATACACCTAATTGATCAAAACTTATAGAGTCCAACATGTCTAACTACCTCACATTATGTAACATTTTGAAATATAAATATGGGTAAATAAAATGTATTTAAATGTGTATTGTAATGTTGTTAATTAGGTACTTGAATTGAAAACAAAATATCTTAATTCCCTTTTTCATTTAAAAAAAAAAAATGTATATAGTTACATAAAATAAAAACAAAAAAAAGCGGGATCTGGATTCTGGATTTCAGTTAAATTTCTCATAGCTTCAAAAACTATAAAAAAAATAAAAATAATTGGATAAATTTTTCATATTATCATGCATTCAATAATCAGAAAAAAAATTCTAATTCATATTCCTATACAATACAATATATTTACATACATAATGTATGTACATACATATTGATATTCTATGGATGAAAAAATAAAAAATATTATACATACTTACCGATGCCGATGAAACAAATTTTAAAAAAAGAAGAAGAAAAAACAAATATTAAATGAAATGTGCACAGACGGTAAACACGCATTTGTGTACATGCAAAAATATGTACATATATATATATGTATATACATTGTTATATATATTATATAAATATAGGTATACACAAAGTTATACTGGAAACTGGTTTGATTTAGTTATACACAAAAAAAAAAATAACAAAAGCATGAGCGAATGGATAATAAAAAAAATCACTCGATTATTTTTTTTAAGTTTGAAATTCAAAATGTTAGTTCTATTTTTGCTCGCCAGATAGGACAGACAAGAAGGTTTCGTTTAGGAGCCTTTATTGAAATAGAGTGAAAATACAAATTTACTATGCGGAATATCTATTGTGTTAATCTATAATCATTGGTATGTATATTAGAAATTACAATAAAATAATTAGGCTAAAAAAAGTGTATATAGGTTGATATTACATAAGAATGTTTATTAATATAACTTTTTATGTCGAGTCATGTTAGTGATAATAAAAAAGTAATAAAAAAATTCTTAATAATAATAGACTCTAAAAATTTTTTTGAAAATTTATCTTAAATAAAAATAAAACTAGGGTTCATACATGAGAATGAATGGTGTGGTGTAAAATATGTATGACTATAAAAATTATTGTTGTGAGTTCAAACCTCATGGCAGCTTTAGACAGTAATAAGGTTTATGATTGATTGATTGATTTACAGTAGATTTTTAAATGAAAACTATGCATATTGTAGTTTAAACAGTTGTTTATTGAAAAATAATTAAATAAAGTATAAATATATTTTAATTTACAATAATTCTGTTTTATTTATCCATGAGTTATGCTCATTTGAAAATCCTAACCATTTTACAAAAACTTTATCTCTTTTTTTTCTCAAAACTTTTTCTATTAAATAAATGTGTGGATATTTTGATTTTAAAAGTTCCTTTTCATAAAAACCTCCTTTAATTAGATCACCCTTATAGTCCTGTAAATAATATGTTACTGGATTCGTATTTTTTATGCTTTTAATTTTGAAAATTTCAGTCGTCCAATTTGGTGTATATCCCTTTTCAAAAACGTGTTTATGTTTACTTATATGAATATAATCACCAATTTTGAACTTTGCACCATGAAAAACTTTTAAATTACTATATACAGTTTTTAGCAGCGATTTTTCATTAGATGAATTAACATCTCGAGGACGCATTTTAATAGTACGATGTTTTGTATTATTGTAACTTTCAACCAGTTTTTGAACGTCATCAATCCATTTATATATTCCTTTAAAACTAAATTTTTTCCACATTAAAGCTTTTAAAGTTCTATTAAAACGTTCAACAATTGAAGCTTTCAAAGTGCTGTACGTAGAATAATGATTTATATGATTCTTTTTCATCAAATCTTGAAAGTGTTTGTTATAAAATTCTTTTCCAAGATCACTTTGTATATTCTTGGGTATTCTATTTGAAGACTTAAAAATACTTTCCATTGCTTTAGTTACATCAGCACCACTTTTTGTTTTTACAGGAATCGCCCATGCAAATTTGGAAAATACCTACATCAATTACAGTTAATAGAAAGCGATAACCTTTGTTATTTGCAGAATATGAACCCATTTCAACTAAATCTATTTGCCAAAGATCATCTATTCCTTTTGTAATTACTTTTCTTCGATTAAATCTTTTTCGTGCTGATTTATGCAGCTCTTCAACAAGCTGTTTCTTACTCATTTTTCAATCAAATATCAGGATTTATATAAAACTTTGTATATTATTATTATATATATAGAATTAAGTTGTTTTGTATGTGTATGTTTTTAACATATCATTGTTAATTCGTTCAAGTTTATCATTATATATCATAAAAAATTTATGCATATTAGAATTCATTTCATTTGTAATTTGTTTGATGGTTTTTTCAGTATCTTCTTTAAGGTTTCGTATAATATTCTCTTTAAATATATTCTCAAATTTTTTTATTATTTCAATAGTCAAATTATTTATTTCTTCTTCAAGAAAATGCTTTGTAACCGCATCTTTTGAGGATTTATAGGATTTGCAACATTTTTTAGACTTTTAAGATTAATATCAAAATGACCATCTGGTGTAAGTGAGAAACCTATTCCTGGTGGTCCTTGTGAATTTAATGAGGTATCTTCATCTAAAGATTTTTCAAGCGATCGTCGTAATTTTTGTATGGGAGTACTTTGAAGGATTGTGTTATCTGGGGTCTTAAAAGTAGTATCTGCAGTTACTGGTGTTGATTTGAATATAGGAAATTTTGAAACATCTTTTTCAATGTGCTCATTTCATTAATTTCAGATTTTGCTTTATATAGAGAAACTGACTCTAGTTCCTTTTTAACTTCATTTTTGATTTTTTTCTCAATTTCTTCTTCAGATTTTTCTTTTAATTCTTTCAGAGGTTTACTTATTGGTTTAAAAGTTTCTTCAAGAAATTTTTCTTTGAAAACTTTTCCAGTTTTGATAGCTTTATATTTTTTACGAATTTCATTAGTTGACTTTATTATATTTTTTAGTAATTTTGAATCCATTTTTTTTACTTCTTACTACTTCTTACTTGGTATGTAAACAGCTAATAAACAGCTAGAAGCAGCTCTTAAACAGCTCAAGCGGTCTCTAAAACTGGTATGTAGACAGCTAATAAACAGCTAACAACAGCTCAAGCGGTCTGTAAAGCTGGTATTTGAACAGCTAGTAAACAGCTAAAAGCAGCTAACAGCAGCTCTTAAACAGCTCAAGCGATCTCTGAACATGGTATGAGAAAATAAATACAGCTTGATTGTATGATATTATATATGTATATGAATATATCAAATCCCTTTCGATAGCGACCACATTGTAGTGGATAATCTTTACATATTACTAAAAATCCATAATTTTCTTTCCAACATTCTGCACATATATCACGAAATTTATCAAAAGACATATCTGTATTTACATGATCGCTATATATATGTTTTAGATTCATTTCATCTTGTTTAAATAATATTATGAAATTAGCATTATTTCTAATTAGATGTTTTGGTATATGCGTATATGTTTGACATAAATAAAAGCTATCTATATCCTTATGGCGCCCCAGAAATAAGATCGCATATTATTTTGCTTTTCACAAGATACAGTAAAACCCACTTAGCTGCACACCGCATAACTGCAAAAACCGCTTACGTGCATGCATTTCTAATGTCCCATGTTCATTTGCTATTAATCTATGAAAATTTAACTCGCTTACCTGCACACCCGGTTGTCTGAACAAACCGGCTATGAAAACTCTGAAATTGTACGCGATTTTATGATTTTAGTACATTTCTACCCGCTTATTTGCACATACCCAAAAATTGGGAGCAGAAAAATTTAATTAACTAATTATTTAATAATTTAATTAATTAATTTAAATATGTATATTAAACGTTTATGAAAAATTCTAAAGTTATTTTTTTTTCCAACTTTTATTTTTGATTGTTTATGCACAAATATCTGCACACTTTTTGCACAAATTTGGGGCCCTCTTAGGTGCATATTTTGTGCACTTAATGGGCTCCTGTTAACTGCAAAAACCGGATATTTGCACAAAGTTTCATGGCATTTTCAATGTGTAGTTAAGCGGGTTTTACTGTACATCATCAAAAATAAAAATGGAATTTCTTTTAGCCTCTTCGGGTGATAAAACTTCATTATTTTCTGAAAACGTATGAAAACCTAACCTTTAATTGATGTTAGGATACGTTTTAAATATTCATATTTCGGTTGATGTAATGACTTTGAATAGAGATATACATTTTCAAATTTAAGTCCATTTGGATGCTCAAGTAAACTAATCATTACATTTGTTTTTCCACAATTTGATGGACCTACAATGAGAGCCCTTATATTATTTGGTAACAAAGTACTATGTTTTCTTTTTTGTTCTGTTGATACATTTTCCAAATCATAGTTCTTAACATCAAGTTTTTTATGTTGCTTTATGTATTTCATATTTGTAACTAATTTTTGATTTGTATAAGTTAAATGTTTTATATGATAAAAACTATATTCGCGCTAGAAACTTTAAATAAGAAGGTACATACATATATATATTATAAAATGATTATTTATGGAAGGAATTCAGTTAGTTCTCGTCGTGCTCGTAAAGGAAAAGGTCTTTTGAATAAAATAATTAATAATCTACCATTTGAGTTACATTTACCAGGCTATAACTTTTGCGGTCCTGGTACAAAGCTTCAAGAACGTTTAGAAAGAGGTGATACGGGTGTAAATCCTTTAGATGAAGCATGCAAAGAGCATGATATAGCTTATTCAATTCATAAAGATTTAAACAATATAGACACGTAGCTGATACAATATTAGCTGAGAAGGCCTGGGAACGAGCGAAAGCTAGTAACGCAACATTAGGTGAACGTGGAAATGCTTGGTTTGTAACGAATGCGATGAAAGCAAAAGTTAAATTCGGAATGGGGTGTTCTAAAAAGCAAAAAAAGCGTAAAAGCAGAAAAAATACATCTGATAAAAGATTATTTAGGAAGACTTTACAAGGTGTAAAGTCCATTATAAAAAACGAAAAACCAGAAAATCTATCAAGTGCTATAAATTTAGCTTTAAAAGCAGCAAAAAATATTGTAAAGGGAAAAAAATCTAAAATTGAAGTACCAAGAGTAATACCTGTACCGAAAATAGGTGGAATATTACCACTTTTACCAATATTTGCAGGATTGTCTGCAATCGGAGCACCAACAGGTGGAGTATCACAAATTGCTAAAGCTGTCAATGCTGCAAAAAATGCAAAAGCAGAACTGGCAGAAAGTATAAGGCATAATAAGCAAATGGAAGCTGTCGCTATGGGGAAAGGACTTCATTTGAAACCATACAAACAGGAATTAGGTCTTTTCCTATCACCAAAAACAAAAAAATTTTAAAACAGCTACCCAATAGACCACTTAATGAGATCGATTTACAAACATTTTCTAAGAATATACCATATTTTAGAGGTGTCTTTATGCGTGATGAATTACCAAAAAATCCACTTTATAAGGAATGTGGAATTATAAATTTAGATACATCATCTGGACCAGGTACTCATTGGGTAGCATATTATAAAAATAATAATAAAGTTGAATATTTTGATAGTTTTGGGAATTTACAACCTCCTGAAGAAGTTATAAAATATTTAGGTTCTAATATAAGATATAATTATAATAGAAAACAAGATTTTAATTCATTCATTTGTGGACATTTATGTTTAAAATTTTTAAATGATTGTATTGATAAATGATAATGAATATATAAAACCTAGAAAAAAAAAACAGTTTTTCATTTCAATTTTATATATATAGGACATTTATATACATAGTATATTTATCATTATTCTACTTTTATTCATCATGTCGATAACGCTTACATTATCTGGGAATACATCGATACTTAAATCAGAATATTTTCCTCCATTAGAATTATCTACAGATTATGCTTGTGGTTTGATTGGCTTTCAGACATATAATTCAATTCCAAACGTTGACATAAGTAATAATTTATTTTATATAGGAGATGAAATTATTGAGAAACCTGTAGGATCTTACGAAGTCGATGATATCGCACATCACGTGCAAAAAGAATTAGGAAAAAAAGAAAACGAGTATACACTCAAAATTAGAGCAAACAACAACACACTCAAAACGGAAATTAGAAGTAATCAAGAAATCTTCTTTGACAAAGAGCGATCTATCGGTCAACTCTTAGGATTTAGTCGAGTGAAATTATCGCCAAGTGAAAAAACACATATATCAGATTTACCTGTAAATATTATAAAGGTTAACGTTATTCGTATAGAATGTAATTTAATCACAGGATCATACATAAATAATCATAGCGTACATACTTTACATGAATTTTTTTCAGATGTTGGTCCTGGGTATAAAATAATAGAAGTTCCCAGAAATGTTATTTATTTACCTGTGAACACTAAACGAATCAGTTCAATAGAAGTGAAAATTGTTGATCAAGACGGTGATTTGATTAATTTTAGGGGTGAAACTATCACAATAAGATTTCATTTAAAACCAATATAGATATTTTGTTGTATAATAATAAGGATAAAAGTCATACAGATAAAGATACTTCTAGCAGTCATCCAGTAACATCTAAACGATTGGCATTACCAGTTTAATCTTCCTCACTAACAAATATTAATAAAACATTTTTAAAATCACTTGGATTTACATTAAAAACATGAGTGAAATACTTGATATCACCAAACATCCAAGTTTTGATGAAAGCATTTCTAAAAAGGAATATCATAATTATTCACCACTTTTACTATCTTTTAAAAATAGTGATGAAATCAGAATTTCTGTTCAACATCAAGATTTAATTTTGTTACCATGCGAAAGTTCTCTATATATTGAGGGTGCTTTAACCGCACCTGATGGTAAAAAACTAGATGCTGGTCATGCACTACTAAATAATAATTGTATGGCGTATCTGTTTGAAGAAATTCGTTATGAATTGAATGGAGTTTTTTAATTTAATTTTAATTTATTTATTTATTTGTTTAACTCAAACAAATTACAATAATTACAATTTTACAATTTTTTTTTTACAATTACAAATTAGTTAATTATACAAACAAAATTTACAATTTTTGAAATTAGTTAATTATAAAGCTATATTTAATTTTTTGAAAGTATTTTATTTCTTAAGGACCTTTTGGAGACTTCAAAATTTATGACATCTTGGTGTTTATTAGCAGACATAAGCATTCTATTGATTGGCTCAAATTTTCCATAAGTTGTTCTATGATAAGCGATGTTAAAAAGATTAGTTTTTCGAAATCGGGTAGAAAAGTTAAAAGTAACTCTATCCCGAATGAATTTTGAAATAACGCCACCATTAACAATTTGAACAATGAAAATTGAGTCTGCAGCTTCTCGTCTTTTCTCCAATGAAACTAAGTGGATTAAATTAAGTCTACTTTCATAAGGTGGGTGATTAATTGGGCTGGACCAAGGAAGGTTCCGAAGAGCAAACCTAATGAAGTTTTTTTGAACCGCTTCAATCCTGTTTGAATGGGTTTCGTAGTATGGCGACCACACTTGGCTAGCGTATTCTAAATGTGGGCGAACAAGACCAGTGAATAAGGATTTTGTAATATATGGATCATCAAATTCTTTTGACCACCTCTTAATAAATCCGAGCATAGCATAGGCTTTATTGATCATATTATTGAAGTGTTTTTTGAAAGTCAATTTTTCATCAAAATAAACTCCCAAATCTCTTATAGAATTGACCTTATTCAAAGCTTGGTTATTTAGTGTGTAGCCGAAAGCAACAGGATTGGTACGCCGTGTAAAGTTCATTAGTGCACATTTATCCACATTAAGCAAAAGGTTGTTGTTACGGCACAAGGAGGAAAATTTTTCCAAGTCATTTTGAAGTTTTAAGCAGTCCTGGGACGAGGTGATCGTTTTAAATATTGTTACAAATCTGAAAAAATAAAAAAGAACTTTATTAATGAATTTGAATAAAATCATTTTTAAAATAAAGTTACCTTAGAAAGCCGGATCAACACACCATCCAATCGTCTCCTAGTTTCCTGTAAAAATAAGAAAATTGAATAAAAAATTGAATCAACAAAAATTTATTTTAGTAATATAAACTTAAAATGTAAATAAACGTTGTTGTTGGCTGTAAATAAAAGAAACTTCCAATTGAACACCAAATTTTTATAAATTGGTGCCCAAACCAGAAGTCCCTATTAAAATACAGCCGAATCCTGAAAAATAAATGAAATAAAGAATAAAATAAATAAAATAAAAAAGAAAAAAGGACAACACAAGAAACAAACACTTAAAACAAAAAACAACAAAGAACACATTTAAATTTCTTTCCACAACAACAACACAACACAACACAAATACACACAATTCACACAAAAATTTCGAAGATCTCGAATCTTCTTTGAAACTCCAATATGAGATAGAAAATAACTTCTCTCATATTGGAAAGTAACAATGACTTTCCAGAGAAGATTCGAGAAATTTCACTAAACACTATAAAAACAAGCACCCACAAAAAGTTCAGTCTAGAGTTCAGTTCAGTTGGTGATTTGCTCTCGAGGTGTTTTCTTTAATTTAATTGCTGGCTAGCCATGTTTCCGTGAGGAGGTAAACATCAAAGTCTAAAACCGCTGAGTTTATATAAACGTCTTTAGTTTTAGTACGAAGACCCGACCCCTAACATTTTGATAGTAAATTGAAAGATTGTTAGGCAGATATGGGTGAGTTTTTGAGGGGTGCGAATTACTGATTAAAATAAGGTTGTCAACGTTAGCGAAAAAACTTATTATGAACATCTCTGGTTCTTCGAAGATAGTTAATTCTTTTAGAAGAGATATGAGAGGCATATGCTTGAAGATCTGCGAAAGCTTCTTGGGGGGTAACGTCGTAACACTGATGGTAACGTGCGTATATATCCCGTAACGCTGTTGGGTCAGTAGGAAGTCCTTCTTGACGGATTAGTACCTTTAGATTCGCTTTGGTTTTACCATCGATACAAACAGAATCACTTTGATTGTGGAGGTAAGCAAGGTAAAGCCTTACGTTCTCATAGATTTTGGTATCTCTTAAGCGTGCTAGAATGTAACGACCTTCATCAACATTTGCGAATTTTTTTGACATGGCTACAATTGGTGGGAGCATGGGACCGAATGAGGAAACGGGATGGTCATGTGTGGAGGCTGAGAGGTATGAAGCAGTTTGTTGAGGGACTACCGGTGTTGTTAAATGAGAAGGAGAGAAATTAAGCGATAGAAGACTAGGAGGTGTCGATTGAGTGTAGAATACTGTGGTTTCAGGTCTAGGAGAGGAGTTTATGGTTTCGCTGTAAATAAAATTTGGGTACTTTTTGTTGTAAATTACCTTGTCATCATTTTTATTTTTGTTGCTATCAACTTTCCGTACCGAGAAAGAAGTGGCTGCAGACTCAAATTTATCAGAAAAATCTTTAATTATTGTCCCTTTTTTCCATTTTTCCATATTTTCAACCTTGCTTATCATAGAGTCTGGTACCCTAACTTTAGATGATAAGTATTTGGGTTTATATTTTAAATAGGAGGGTGTTATTAGTTTGCAACTAACTTTAATTCAATTAAATTTACGTTTTATGTAATTTTCAAGACCTGATTCAGTTGTTTTTGGGGATAAGTTAGATATACTAATTTTATAAGTTGATTTTCTGTTAATGTTGTTATGGGAGGTGTTCATAACTGATTGCTTAGATGTAGGAGATGTTGGAATGGTGAGACTTTTTTCGTTAATAGTAGGAGCAATTGATTTTGACATTGGTTGAACATTTATTGTAGCAGAGGATAAAGCGTTGTCTGTATTTTCTGTATTTTCATCCGCTCTGAGAGCGTCGTCAGATGACTTCTCGTGTGCATTTTTTGTAGATAGCTCGTTGAGCTTTTCAAATGCCTCACAGATGCTTTCATTCAGGGTCCTGTTATTGTTGTACTTAATGTTGCATTGCAGATCTTGAAGTTGAGTTTTTGAGGTCTGAGTATCATCTAGAATGTCGGTAGAAGTAGATTAAATTATCCAGTTTGACAGAGATATTGGTAAAATTTTCAAGGGAGACCTTTGTTAAATTTGCCAGCTCTGGAGCTACGGTATTGTTACTGCAATTGCCTTCTTTTTGTAAAGGACTGTCTTTAAGCATATCAGCAAAGGCACACTTAATAGATGAGACTAACTCTTATTTCAGGTTAACAAACTTCTGCTTGAAGATTACTGCAAAATTTTTGTTGCATTGACCCATAAGTGCAGTCACGGAAGTGTTCAAAGTGTCGTAGTTTTTTGCCATTTCATTAAAGTTAGCTGAGTTTTGACTAATTATATTTGTAGCTGTGAATTGAAGTTCCAGGCTAATGTCACTAGATTTATTAAATTCATGTACTAAATTTTCTTGTAAATTACGAAGTACACTGTAGTAATCTTGGCACTGTTCACAAACAAAATATTGTGATAAGAAAAAAGTATACCAATTACGTGGGGCATTCAAACACACACCATGCATTTTTCTTTTGCAAAATATGCACTGTTTCGATAAAAAAAAGCATCAGAGGTGGAAATTCTCAGTGTTGTCATAGACATTCTGTAGCAAATAATAAATATATGGATGATTATGATGAACAAAAACTATCACAATATTTAATGTATGTAGATGCAAATAATTTGTATGGTTATGCAATGTCACAAGCTCTTCCTTATGGTGATTTTAAATGGATGGAGAATAAAAATATTGATATTGAAAATATTCCTGAAGATTCAGATGCTGGTTATATATTAGAAGTTGATTTAGAATATCCTGAAGTACTACATGATATACATAATGACTTACCATTTTGTTCAGAAAATAAAATAACTTCAAATTCGAAACATGTTAAATTAATCACAGATTTAACAAACAAGAAGCGATATGTTATTCATTATAGAAATCTACAACATTGTATTAAGCATGGTCTTAAAGTTACACATATTCATAGAGTTTTGCAGTTCAAACAATCAAAATGGATGAAACGATTCATTGATTTAAATAATCATCATCGTACGCTTGCAAAAAATACATTTGATAAAAATTTTTTCAAGTTAATGAATAATGCTTCATTCGGAAAGACTATGGAAAATGTTGATAAAAGAAAAGATGTTAAAATTGTAACAGAATGGGATAATTATTTTAGGAAATTAGGAGCTAGAGCTTTGATAGCAAAACCTAATTTTCATAGCGCCGCACAATTTACTGACAACATGGTTGCTATACAAATGAAACGTATGCATACTTATTATGATAAGCCGATTTACTTAGGCTTTTGTGTTTTAGAATTATCAAAATTGAACATGTATAAATTTCACTATGATTATATAAAACCAAAATATGGTGAAAATATTTTGATAAATTATATGGATACTGACTCTTTTATATATACTATTCTAACAGAAGATTTTTATAATGATATCAAAAATGATATTGATAAATACTTTGATACTTCTGAATATGCATTCAATAATTCTTATGATATTCCATTAGAAAATAAAAAAGTGTTAGGTATGATGAAAGATGAAAATAATGGAAATATAATGACTGAATTTATTGGTTTAAGATCGAAAATGTATTCATTAAGTGTTAAAGATTCAAAAGATATAAAAAAAGCAAAAGGTGTAAAAATGACAATTGTTGATAATTTAAGTATAGAAAATTATAGAGATTGTTTGTATAAAAAGAAATTATTTTATAGTAATAATATGTATGTATTTAGATCTAAGGTTCATAATATTTATACACAAATAATTAATAAAGTAGCTTTAAGTTTTTCTGATGATAAAAGATTTATAAGAGAAAATGGGATAAGTACATATGCTTGAGGGCATTTTAGGATTAATATGGATATAAATTAAAATAAGTGTTTTTTTTCTTTTTTTCGAATTATATATTAAATAAATTTATTATTATTCAAAAAAAAAATAATAATAATACTTGTTTTATTTTTTCTTTCTTTCTTTACAATTCAAGTACAAGATTTTCTTTTGTAAACTCTTCATTAACAAAATTTCTTAAAACTAATACATTCTGTAAAGCGCAAAGTCCACTATGGGTTGGACATCTTAGCGTGTACGGATATTTATCACGATTTTTTTGTAAATTTGATGCTCCCAAATCATTCAGATCATAGACTGTATAGTTATCACCCAAAATATTATAAAACCAGGATTTTTTTTCATTACCTTTAACGTATACTGATTTATTTTCTAAATTTGTGCGTAAAAACTGTTTAACGCTCTCAAAATCAATTGTTCCTTTATTCCATGTAAGACCGTGATGATCATTGAATAACCACTGTTCAAAAGGATATGGTGGTTTTATTATAAAAAGTTGAAACTCTTGTAAATTATATGAAACTGCCAGTTCTTTCACTATAAAATTATTTTTAACCCCGCGAAATCCTTGAACGTCAATGATTACATTTTTATTTTCCATTTTTTATAAATTTAAAACAAATTTCAAGTTTCAATTCAAATTTTTCTTTTGTGTATACTTTCTTGCTTTTTTGTGCCAAATTATTAAGTGCAACAATTATTATTTTCGTAATACAATAAATCACTAGATACTTAAAATTAATTATTTGCAATTTAATCATTTAATTTTATTTAGATACTTAACATTACATTAAGTACAATTCATTTTACTGGCCTATTTTTTTTTTATTTGCTGATATAATCAATTTTCTTTTTTGTTTATTTTTATTTTAATTTTAATTTTAATTTAATATATATTAATGTAAAAAAAGTGTTATTGACTCAAAGTTCAAAAATAAATTCCGCTTCGCTTAATTACTAAATTGTAATTCATAAACAATTAACTAGCAACGTAATAAGTGTAATAATAATTCAATTTAAAAGAAAAAAAAAATGTCCAAACAATTTAAATGTGATATAAGTACGTGCCAGTAACTGTACTGTTAGTAACTCCAATTGAATTTTTGTTTCCTTCAACATTGCATCCCATGATAATCCTGGGGCCGGATTATGAACTTTCGTTATAAATAACGATAAAGTAAAATAAAGATAAAGTGATAAAAATAAAGTGATATTACAAACTCTCTACAATAAATAATTTTCGTGAGAGATCACCACACTTTATTTTCTTGCTCACCATCCATAGTTTGACGTTTAAAAGTGTAAACAAAAGAAAATCAAGAATAAATTTGTGAATGATTAGTAAATTATTTATTGTGTTGTGAAAAATAAATAATATAAAAAGTAAGTTTAATAAATTATTATAAATAAACTATAAAACTATACAAACCTTTACTGAACTCAAGTTATTTTAAAGTACAAATAACAATACAAAAATAACAATAAAGTTGTTTCATAATACCGCTTTATCGTTATTTTCAAAGTCACCACAAAAAATAAAGAATTTGAGAGAATTTCTAATACGTCATAACGATAAAGTAAGTTCATAATACCAATTATACTTTATCCATTTATAGCGATAAAGAAATAAAGATAAAGTATGTTCATAATCCCGCCCCTGGAGCAGTATAATATTGACAAGGATCGAGTGAGTAAATACTTTTGCAAACTTTTCTAAAATTTTCAAATACATCAGCTAAAAGTAGTACATCCGTCTTCAAATATAATAATAAATAATCCCAAAGATTTTTACACTCAAATTTACGACAAACTTTTCGCGCATGATTATAATCTTCATTATTACATTCACTATTTGTCAATTTACTGCTAAAATCTTCTTGTGCTGGTAAACTTGTTTTATCTAATCGCTCCCATGAATTGATATACTCATATGGGAATACTCCTTTTCTTGTTAGCAATTTAAATTTATCATCATCCTTGAACTCTGATCGAACTATTTTTAACATATTGTTACAAAATTGGCCTTTGTGAGCGAAAAGTAAAAAAAAATGGATTCAAAAGAAAAAAAATGTTAAAAGAAAAATAAGGCGTCCGAGAGGGATTTTTTAGAAGAGAAAGAAAAGTAGAAAAAATATGGGCCAAAGTCTGAAAAATGGGAAATAACGAAATAAAAGGCAGTTTTACAATTTAAAAAAAAATTATAATATTTATTATAGGTAAAACAGAATTTACAAATTTAGGGTCTATTACTAAAAAGTAAAAAAAATCTAATTACAATGTGATACAAAAGAAAGTAAAATTTAAATGGCAATAATCAAAAAAAATTATCTAAAAAAAATTTGTCTAGAAGAAAAAAATGGGTATGGTAATAAAGAAAGATGTCCGCAAGTGAAGCGAAGTAAACCAACTATTAACTGAGTGAAGTGAGTTAAGCTTACAACTGAATCTGGTTTACACGAAAGTGAGGAAAATCAGATCGAAACTGAGTTTGACTCACTGAATCAAACTGAGTTTGGGTTAAGAAAAATTTACTAGTCGGCAACCCCGATAGTTTTTAATCAAAGTCAATTTTTTAATTCAGACACTGTGGCAACACTTGTTGTTTTGACAGATGTCTAACTAAATTGTACTCAGGTGAATTAAATGTAAACAAACGAAATGAAGATTTCGTTTGTTTCTTGATTTGATTAATGTAAAAGTTTAAGGGTTCGCGAAATATAAATTATTTAATGAAATCGCGTCGCGGGTGAATTAGAAATAAAAAAAGGATATGTGTAAAAAAAATAATAAAAAACAAGTGGAAAGTGAGAAAAAGAAAGTGCAGTGATATACTAGTATAGAGTTGTTATTGTGTTTAAAAAAACAAAAAAAAAAAGAAAATGTGAGTGGAAGAAAAAAAAAAGAGGTTATGTTAAAAAATGTGTTGAAAATAAAATGTGTGTAAAATTAAAGTGGTAAAAAAAGAAGGTAAGTAAATGTGAAAGTAATTAACTTAATTAAATTAGATTAAATAAAGTTAAAAGTGTTAAAAAGGAAAAAAAATTAGAATCCAGTAGAAGAAAGAAAGAAAAGAATGTGCAAGTGAAAGTGGGTGGAAATTTGTAATAAAATTTATTTAAAAGAAATAGAAAAGAAAAAGAATTTGAAGTGATAAAAAATGTACGTACCTTGTGTTTGAAATTAAAAAAAATTAAGAAAAAAAATGATTGTGAGAATTAAATAAAAAAACTGTGGTAAAAAAAAATGGACTTAAAAAAAAACTACTTTTAACAATTGGGAAAAAATTAACTAAAAAAAATGTGTAAAATAAACTGGAGAAAATTAAAGAAAACACCTCGAGAGCAAATCACCAACTGAACTGAACTAAAACTTTTTTCTTTTTTGTGGGTGCTTGTTTTTATAGTGTTTAGTGAAATTTCTCGAATCTTCTCTGGAGAGTCATTGTTACTTTCCAATATGAGAGAAGTTATTTTCTATCTCATATTGGAGTTTCAAAGAAGATTCGAGATATTCGAAATTTTTGTGTGAATTGTGTGTGTTTGTGTTGTGTTGTTGTTGTGAAAAAGAATTTGGATGTGTTCTTTGTTGTTTTTATTTTAAGTGTTTGTTTCTTGTGCTGTCCTTTTTCCTTTCTTATTTTATTTATTTTATTCTTTATTTCATTTATTTTTCAGGATTCGGCTGTATTTTAATAGGGACTTCTGGTTTGGGCACTATTTCATTGAAATGTAGTGTTCAATTGGAAGTTTCTTTTATTTACAGCCAACATCAACATTTATTTACATTTTAAGTTTATATTACTAAAGTAAATTTTGTTGATTCAATTTTTTAATCAATTTTCTTATCTTTTCAGGAAACTAGGAGACCATTGGATGGTGTTTTGAGCCGGCTTTCTAAGGTAACTTTATTTTAAAAATGATTTTATTCAAATTCATTAATAAAGTCCTTTTTTTTTTTTCAGATTTGTAACAATATCATTTGTCAAATTTTTTGCTAAAGAATCTAAACTAGACTGCATGAATCTATTCGAGTCTAGAAATCTCAATTCTATTGTATTCTTTTCATCAACGAAAATTCTCTTCGATAATGACACATATAGCTCCTTATTCAGAGGAATAACATTTATTTTTCCATCAAAATCGGATAACTCCTTTATAAACAAATGACAATCGTATCCAGAAAAATTATGAAAAAATATTGGAAAAAATTTAGGTACGCGATATAGTAAATTACATTTTTCATGAGCTGGTCCTCTATGTGTTCCAGTTAGATGACAGTAATCTCGAACTCTATCCTTATCTAAAAACTGTTTGCAAATATGACATTCTGTGCTTTCATTTTGAATTTTCATTTCATTTAGTGTTAAACGATTTTGAATTTTCTATATAATTGTGATATAAATGTTTCACATCTTGAATAATTGAAGATACAAATATTTTTGTGCAATCTTTTCTTTTGTAAGTTCTGAATTTATTTAAATTATCATCAAAGCTACATTTAATATAATATGCAAAAGCACATGGCTCATGCTTCTGCACATTTGTTGTGGATGGTAATGATGGATCTGGCATGCATGTACTAATATTCTTTAAAATACATTCAAAATCAGCATATATTACAAAAGGAACATCTAATTGACGCTCATAATGTTCAAATTTCAAAATACTTTTTTCTTTCGTTGGCATTCTTGTCACTATTTTATTACAATCTGTTCTGTGAGTATCCAAGTCATTTTCACAAGAAAAGTATAATAAGCATGAATTACACATATAGATTTTATGCTGATAATTTGTTAACTGCTGCCTCATTAATCTGAAATTTTGAAAATTTTTTTGTTAATAATTAAAATTTCATAATTTACACTAACACTATTACCTAGACATGTTTTTTATCCAAACGTAATGAGCCTTTTCTTCTTCTTGTACAAGTAATAAATTTATATGAATTTCTTTTTCTTTAGAAGTTGAATAATATGGTCCAATAATTCTATTATCTTCTAATCCAAATACATTATTACTGATTTTTGGATTCAGCATTTCAAATTTATGAATATCAGATGTTTTTAGTGGGAACTCTAGTGTAGAAAAATCAAGATTAACGTAATTTTTTAAAATTATTTTTTCAGACTTGATATTTTCAATCTGATATGATGATGGTCTTTCAGAATTTTTTTCAACTGGGTTCAATGCAGATATTATAGCCCATTTAAAACAGTACTCATCCTCATTCTTTACATTTATACAAGCTTTTTTATTTTGTATAGATTTTGGAAGTGATATGTACTGTGATCCTCGTAAGGGCTTCCATTGATTAATATTTATTTCAACATGAATAATTCTTATTAGAGTCCAACCACTATCTCTTTCTTGAAATTCTTGTATTTGTTTGTGAATTTTGTCAACCATCTCTTCATAAACTTGACTTAAATCTTCGATTTTTTGTATAATTGTCATATAAGATTGAAACGATTTAACTGAAAGTGTAATATCATCTTCACCGTCATTTTCTTTTGTTATTTTTATATATTCGCAAAATAATTCCATATTAAACTTGAATGATGTGTGTTTATCGAGTAGATTTCCTAAAGCATTTAAAACATGATCTTTTGATGTATTAAAGAATTTTAAGACATCTAATACACCTTCATCTTTGTTTTCAAGTATATACGTTTCAACTCTTTCTTCAAAAGCGCTTTTGATTACCTTCAAATTTTCATTTAAAGGTTCAGCTGCATTTTTTTTATGAAAATTTGTTCTTACATGATATGACCAATTCTTTTTTAAAACATCTTTTTGCCATGCATCACAAAATTTTGTTATCGCTATCGGTTCAACTGGATTTTTTACTTCAACCGTATGATTCTCTCTTAAATGAGATAATAAATTATCACTCCTTGAGAATTCCTTTTTACACACTACACAGGAAAATTTCTCGATAACAGTATGAATCTTCTTTTTATGTTCTAATAATTTGTCTTGTCTACTTAAATGTTTCCCACAAATATCACAAACTACGCGTTCACCATGAATGCTATTAACATGTCTTTTTAAAACTGATTTTGTTGAAAAATCTTTATTACATAATTCACATGTAAACTTCATTTTTTAATATAATTTTAACTTATTTAAAAATGCTAATTTATAAAACTGATATAAATGTTGATTCACTATAACAATTTACGAAAACCTCTTTGTTGAATTGAAAACTCAAAGGTACTGTAGTCAAAACTGTTTTTTCCAAGGTATTTATACTCTGAATATCATATTCACCCAAAATATTTTCTTAATAAGAAACCGCAAAATTTCAAGAAATCAATAAAATTCTAATTCTAGATAAAACCACAAAATTCCGAGAAATTCACGAGATAACAAAATTTCTCAGAAATCAAACACAAAATTACAGGAAACCAACGAGATAACAGAATTCCAAGAAATCAATAAAATTCTAATTCTAGATAAGGCCACAAAATTCCGAGAAATTCACGAGATAACAAAATTTCTCAGAAATCAAACATAAAATTACAGGAAACCAACGAGATAACAAAATTCCAAGAAATCGATAAAATTCTAATTCTAGATAAAACCACAAAATTCCGAGAAATTAACGAGATAACAAAATTTCTCAGAAATCAAACACAAAATTACAAGAAACCAACGAGATAACAAAATTCCAAGAAATCAATAAAATTCTAATTCTAGATAAGACCACAAAATTCCGAGAAATTTACGAGATAACAAAATTTCTCAGCAATCAAACATAAAATTACAGGAAACCAACGAGATAACAAAATTCCAAGAAATCGATAAAATTCTAATTCTAGATAAAACCACAAAATTCCGAGAAATTAACGAGATAACAAAATTTCTTAGAAATCAAACACAAAATTACAAGAAACCAACGAGATAACAAAATTCCAAGAAACTAAACGAGATAACAACAATTTCTCAGAAAAACCAATAATTTCCAGATAAAACCAGTTTCATCTCACTCAGCTTTTTTCCACACCTCGCCCAAAGACCATATATAATTAGACGATCAATTTTCCGTTACTTGAGTGTTACATTTCAAATTTCTTAAACAATCAACAAAATTTGATCGTTATTTTCCAATAGTAAAGCTCTTGAGTTCTTCAAGCTCTGCAAGTACAATTGTACAAGTATAAAGTTTTTTAAATATGTATTTCGAATTTTCGTAAATATCGTCGAAATCTACCATTTTTATTTTATTTTCTGTTTCATTCACACACATTATTGTATTAATTATTTTTGTATATCTACCATATAATTTTTTAAAATTTTGTTTTGATTCTGATTGTATAAATTTTTGGATATTTATATTTTGTTTCGAAAAACAAAAACAATACAATTGAGAATAATGATTGTTGATTATGATATTAATGTGTCTTGTGGTATGTAAATTATGTATAAAATGAAAAAAAAATTTTTAATTTTCATATTTTTCAAGATATTCTGCTTCTAAATCTTTTTTTTTTAATTTTTCTAAAATAATGATAAATTTATTAAATCGGATATAAATTTTACTCCTTTTTATGATTTTTGTTGTTGTCAAATTTCATGTTTTTTTCAACTTATTTTCATTCTGAAAAGAAGAATTTATTTTAATTTTTTGTAGTAGATATACCTACATATGTATGTAATTCAACTTAAGTTTAGGAAAATTTTTTATTATCATATTATGTGGGTATTATGAGTTTAACTAATAGATAAATTATTTTTATAATTTTTGAAAAATATGTAGGTATATATTCGGAAATATAAGTATGTATAATATGTAAGTACATAATATGTACTAATAATTTCTAAAATATTTAAAACAAAGTGAACCAGAAGAAGAAAAAACTTAACTAAAAATATTTTTATATTAGTAGATATGTAGTATGTACCTACAAATTTTATTTTGCAATGAACTTTTCCCTCAATTGTATTGTTGTATTTAACCCTAGGATTACCTGATCAAGAATGTCACAAATTTGGCCGTGAGTGTACAAATGTATACCATACATTTTAAATTTTAAAATTTGTTTTTTCAAAGAGCTGTATCTCAGCATCCCATGGACCAAAAACTATTATTTTTATATTGAAATCTTTACTAAAGTGTTCTCTTTAATGTTGTTGCTATTACAGTTTCATATTTTTTCTAGTTTCCGTAAGGTTGAAAATGTTGAACTTCTTAATGGTTTTTCGCGTATTTTGTCCTTTTGGTTGAAAACTATGGCACTTACAGAATTACTGTATAAGACAGCTTTTAAGCAATACTTCAGCAAATATTTTAATCCAAAAATATTAGTTTTTGGTTCAAAGGATGCTGAGATATAGATGTTTGCTTTTATAAATGTACAAGAATGTATGGAACATTCACGTTTTTCATGTTATTATGCATTTTATCTTGAAAACTAAAAAAACTAAAAAAATACTGTAAAGAACAATACTAAAAAGAACACTTTGATAAATGTTTTAGTATAAAAAATAGTTTCAAAGTCCTAGCTCAAAGGGATCGTATTTTATCAAGGGTCAAAGTCCGCTTGTATACGATCAGGCAATCCTAGGGTTAAAAAGAATGTAGGTAGGTGAAAATTTTCAACTATTGAAGAAAAATTAATTTTTACAAACATGATTTTCAATATGTATATCCATTCAATAAATATACATAACAGTATAATCTCTATAATTTGAACCAATTTCAAACCGACCTTGGTAAAATTTGAAAATTTAGATAGAAACCAGTTTACACTTTCAACACTACTTTAAACAAAAACACCCCATAATTCTGCAATAAAATTCATTTGCATTATTAAAACAATAATTACGAAATTGATTATGACGATTTTAAAATTAATTTTTTATTGCAAAAATCAGTGATTGAAATTAGGTACAACATATTTAACTTGGTTTTATTTCATGCTATTTCATAAAGTAAAATCACAAAAAACCTCTTTACAAAAATACAGAAACCGAAATTACAGAAATTTAGGTGTTGAAAATATAGAGGTTCAAATTACTGATCTAATACTGTATCTCAAATATAATTCATATTTCATTCCATATTGATCATTGAACAAATATTTCTTCTGTCTTTGTCTATCTTCAGAAAAGTGATATGCATTTATAATTTGTATTTTTCTTTTTACACATTTTCTTAATCCTTCCTACTTTTCTTATCTTCTTTGAAAATAAACAAAAGTCAGCTGATATGCATTAGGATATTTAAAGAAAAAGAAGAAGTGAAATTTTTGAAGGATAAATCTGTAATAGTTTTATTTTATTAAACAAAAACTTTCTAAACTGATAAAATATTTTCAAAAAATATTGAACTGTAAGAAAAAAAAAACAATAAAAGTATGTTTATCATTATTACATAAAACATTCATATTATATTTATAATTGATATTGATATTGGTCAATTCTTCTTCTTCTTCTTCTTTGTCTTCTGTCTTTCTCTATCTTCAAAAAAGTGAAATGCATTTATAATTTGTATTATTCTTTTTATATATTTTCTTAATTCCTCCTACTAATTCGAAAATAAAAGTCAGCTGATATGCTTTAAAATATTAAAAGAAGAAGAAAAAGAAAAATACTATTTAAAAATAAAAATCTGTAATAGAATTATTGAACAAAAACTATCTAACTATTTAAACTAATATTAACAAATTATTTCACGAAAAATTAAACTGAAAAAAAATTGTAAACAAAAAATAATTCAAGTCATTATCAATCACATAAAAAACATTATACAGTTGTAAAAAATATACATATATGCATACTCATAACAATTCATATAATTATAAGCATTAAACATACATAATAATGATCGTATGGGTAATGTAAACAAAATTGTAGCATTATACAAAATTATCGAATTTCGAAATCAACGAAAAAATCAAAATTTTAAATTGATTGCGCCATCTATCAAAGATAATTAATAAGAAGTAGATACTCCAGAACAGAAAAGCTGTTGAAAAATAAATTTTTAGTTCTAAATCTGTTCATAGAGCGGACAGACAAGAAGGAATCGCTTAGAACATTAGATTTAAAAATACGTTATGACCGTTTTTGCAATAAAAAAAAAATTTAACATACACAAAAATCCTCAAAACTGTAATTAGACAATTTTATATGGAAAATGAGGACGGAGTAAATGTGCATGACATCATACAATTTTTTTGTTGATGTACTATATGAAAATTTATAATTAATATAAACAAAAACAACACCCATATAAAAAAATAATTGTTGTTTTTATTTTTCATTTTTCAAGTACCCAACCAAATTTACAATTTTTTTATAATACCGTATTTGAATTTTGTTGTTGCTTTGTACCTAAATACAAAATTTATTGTAAACTTGAAGTCACTGTTTTTTTCTCAATTTTGTATTTTTCCCATTTAGCATATACAATACAAGTATGTATGTATTTTTGTATATGCAGATTGCAGATTGTAGTTTATACAGTTGCGGAAAAAACGCATGACTCAAATAATTTTCATTTTTCTAAAAATAATTTATTTATTAAGCTGTATTACAGAATCATGTATGGTTTTTCTTTTCTTATAGAAAATACCTTAAAAAAACACAATTAACACACATACTTAGTTAAAAAACAAACCATCATCCATCCCCACCAAAATTTAAAGATAGTATCGAGAAAAGTTTTTAGAAATTATTAGTTAGGCGACTTTCATGACCGCTACTGTATATTATAATGCACGTACATTATAATTATAATGTTAACACTTTGCAAGCATTAGGGATTTTCTAATTTTCTAATAATGACTGTGATCATTTCCCGGCTGCAAGGTTTTAATAAAATTTTATAGGTACATACACCTAATTGATCAAAATTTGTAGAGTCCAACATATCTAACTACCTCACATTATTAACATTTTGAAATATAAATATGGGTAAATAAAATGTATTTAAATGTGTATTGTAATGTTGTTAATTAAGTACTTGAATTGAAAACAAAATATCTTAATTCCATTTTTCATTTAAAAAAAAATATATAGTTACATAGAATAAAAACAAAAATTAGCGGGATCTGGATTCTGGATTTCAGTAAAATTTCTCATAGCTTCAAAAACTATAAAAAAAATAAAAATAATTGGATACATTTTTTAAATTATCATGCATTCAATAATCAGAAAACAAATTCTAATTTATATTCCTATACAATACAATATATTTACATACATAATGTATGTACATACATATTGATATTCTTTGGATGAAAAAATAAAAAATATTATACTAACCGATGAAACAAATTTTAAAAAAAGAAGAAGAAAAAACAAATATTAAATGAAATGTGCACAGACGGTAAACACGCGTTTGTGTACATGCAAAAATATGTACATAAATATATATGTATATACATTGTTATATATATTATATAAATATAGGTATACACAAAGTTATACTGGAAACTGGTTTGATTTGGTTATACACAAAAAAAAAAAAAATAACAAGAGCATGAGCGAATGGATAGTAAAAAAAATCACTCGACTCGATCATTTTTTTTAAGTTTGAATTTCAAAACGTTAGTTCTATTTTTGCTCGCCAGATAGGACAGACAAGAAGGTTTCGTTTAGGAGCCTTTAATGAAATAGAGTGAAAATACAAATGTACTACGCGAAATATCTATTGTGTAAATCTATTATTGCTTGGAAAACTAAAATTTTATAATTTCAAAAAAAATTTAAACTGGAATCTCTAATGATTTTATATGCTTTTTGGCTCCCCCGACAGAATCTACCATTTCGCCTTAAAAGCTTCAACCCACGGCAAAAAGCTTCGAAGTCTAAAACCCACGCCACATACCACCACCCACAAATCACAAAAGCTTCCACCACATGCCACAACCAAAAAAGCTCAAAAACTTTTGAAGCACGCCACACGTCACAACCAAAAAGCTCAAAGCTTATGACGTCATCCAAGAAAGCTGTGCACAAACCCTTCCCTGAGTTATGTCCAATTTCCTCATAGTTCTTGGAAATTAATAATGAACTTCCAGATAAAGTTAAACTACCGATAAATCTAATTTGGTTTTCTTCATCCAAAGCACAAATAAGTTATCACCGAGATAGAAAATGTTGTTTCCGAATTTCCGAATATAAATAAGGTTCAACTTCATGATTAATTTTGAATAATTTTTAAGTAGTTAAGTAACCGTTTCATTATTTTTATTATTACCAGTGACCAGTGAAGTTGCTAGTTAAAGTAAAAATAAAATAATTTAAAAATAATAACAATATTATTAATAAAAATATCCATAACCACTTCTAATAAAATAAAATCCTAATGAAAAAAATTTAAACATTAAAAATAGCTTTAAAACTTTAGCTTTCAAAGCTTTAGTCAAAATATAAACCAATTTCAAAGCTGTTTTCAAAATATTTTTAATCTTGAGATAATCGGTACTATCATGACCAGATAACGTTATCCTCTTAATAAGTCTTCTCTGGAAGTGAAGAAAACCAAATTCTTGATTTATCCCCAGTTTAAAGTTATTATGAAGATATCTTGACCTGAAGAAATTGGACATTAGAGTCGCTATATACATACTACCAATGATTATAGATTAACACAATAGATATTTCGCGTAGTACATTTATATTTTCACTCTATTTCATTAAAGGCTCCTAAACGAAACCTTCTTGTCTGTCCTATCTGGCGAGCAAAAATAGAACTAACGTTTTGAAATTCAAACTTAAAAAAAATGATCGAGTCGAGTGATTTTTTTTACTATCCATTCGCTCATGCTCTTGTTATTTTTTTTTTTTTTGTGTATAACCAAATCAAACCAGTTTCCAGTATAACTTTGTGTATACCTATATTTGTATAATATATATATAACAATGTATATACATATATATATATGTACATATTTTTGCATGTACACAAATGCGTGTTTACCGTCTGGGCACATTTTATTTAATATTTGTTTTTTTTTTCTTCTTTTTTTAAAATTTGTTTCATCGGTTAGTATAATATTTTTTATTTTTTCATCCAAAGAATATCAATATGTATGTACATACATTATGTAGTTATGTAAATATATATTGTATTGTATAGGAATATAAATTAGAATTTGTTTTCTGATTATTGAATGCATGATAATATGAAAAATTTATACAATTATTTTTATTTTTTTTATAATTTTTGAAGCTATGAGAAATTTTACTGAAATCCAGAATCCAGATCCTGCTTTTTTTTTGTTTTTATTTTATGTATGTACGTATATAAATATTTTTTCAAATGAAAAAGGGAATTAAGATATTTTGTTTTCAATTCAAGTACTTAATTAACAACATTACAATACACATTTAAATACATTTTATTTACCCATATTTATATTTCAAAATGTTAATAATGTGAGGTAGTTAGATATGTTGGACTCTACAAATTTTGATCAATTAGGTGTACCTATAAAATTTTATTAAAACCTTGCAGCCGGGAGATGATCACAGTCATTAGAAAATTAGAAAATCGCTAATGCTTGCAAAGTGTTAACATTATAATGTACGTGCATTATAATATACAGTAGCGATCATGAAAGTCGCCTAACTAATAATTTCTAAAAACTTTTCTCGATACTATCTTTAAATTTTGGTGGAGATGGATGATGGTTTGTTTTTTAACTAAGTATGTGTGTTAATTGTGTTTTTTTAAGGTATTTTCTATAAGAAAAGAAAAACCATACATGATTCTGTAATACAGCTTAATAAATAAATTATTTTTAGAAAAATGAAAATTATTTGAGTCATGCGTTTTTTCCGCAACTGTATAAACTACAATCTGCAATCTGCATATACAAAAATACATACATACTTGTATTGTATATGCTAAATAGGAAAAATACAAAATTGAGAAAAAAACAGTGACTTCAAGTTTACAATAAATTTTGTATTTAGGTACAAAGCAACAAAAAAATTCAAATACGGTATTATAAAAAAATTGTAAATTTGGTTGGGTACTTGAAAAATGAAAAATAAAAACAACAATTATTTTTTTATATGGGTGTTGTTTTTGTTTATATTAATTATAAATTTTCATACAGTACATCAACAAAAAAATTGTATGATGTCATGCACATTTACTCCGTCCTCATTTTCCATATAAAATTGTCTAATTACAGTTTTGAGGATTTTTGTGTATGTTAAATTTTTTTTTTATTGCAAAAACGGTCATAACGTATTTTTAAATCTAATGTTCTAAGCGATTCCTTCTTGTCTGTCCGCTCTATGAACAGATTTAGAACTAAAAATTTATTTTTCAACAGCTTTTCTGTTCTGGAGTATCTACTTCTTATTAATTATCTTTGATACTACTTATATACATTCGAATTATTATATCAAATTCCTCAACTTGCAATTTTGCTTAATGAAATTAATGTCGTTATTGTGTTTAAACAAACACAATTATATTAGTTAGTTCCAAGTGTGAATAAAATTTACTTACCTCAGCAAATTTCCAAAACGTATGAGGTCATATCTTGAATTTTTGTATATTAAAGTTTAACATTGCGGTTTGTCACATATTCGCATAATATTTGTAAATATATTAATAAGTAACAGCCAACGCTCAATGGTGAACTGAAACCGAAACCGAAACTGCAAACCTAAACTACTGTCGCTTTTGTTGGCTCAATGGTAGCGCAAACGTCTGTCAAATTCGTATTGTCAATATTGTCAATTACAATTTGTCATATTTGTTTTGTTTGTCATTTAATAGAGTATTGTGTTATGTTGTGTCTAAAAATATTTTGTAAATTCATTTCAACAAATAATTAATATAAATTTATTAAAGCGATTATTCGTTTAAAATAACGAAATCAAATTAATTTTAATAAATAAAGTTTTTTTGTCCTTTTAAATTAAATTATTTATAAAAAAACTACAGGATACCATCAAAACCAGATTTAAAATAAATTTAAATTGAGCGTTGGCTGTAACGAATAACGATATGTCAAAACTGATCTTCTTCTTCTTTTTCAAATTACTACTCAGAAAAATATACACAATATAGGATACCTTGTTCGAACGTAAACCGAAAATTAAAATAAAATTTAATTGAACCGCAACCGAAATTTTCAGTTCACATTGAGCCTACTGCAGTACATTTTCATTGTTTTTAATTGAACCGTAACGTCATTTCGGTTTCGGTTTCGGTTTCAGTTCACCATTGAGCGTTGGCTGTAAGTAATGAAAAGAAACTTAAAAAAGCTTTTTAAACTTAGATTATGTATCAATATATTCCTTAATAAAAATTAATCATTCTTTCCTTAGCCTTTGTTTTGAACAGTATAAATTTGTTACAAATAAATAATTAATAAATTTTGCTAATAAATAATATTAACCTGGTTTTAATTTTTGATAAACCTGAAATAATTAAAAGGGGTGTAGAATTGTGCATAACAAAAATTGGTGGCAGCGGCAACATTTTTATAAAAAAAAAAAATTTTTTTTTGTTAAATTTTTGACTGGTGAAAATTTGTGAAATTGTTATTGTAAATATATACATAACAAATTGTCGAAATATTGTGGCCAAACAATAAGTAGACACACATATAAAACTAGTATAAAATTAATTTTCACGAAACAAAATATTATATACAATTATATGTATATTGAAAAGTGAAAATAATTACAACAAACATCCTAAGATTTAAACATCCTAAGATTTGGAAAACTAGAACAACAAGGTGCAACGACAGGAAGGAATCATCAATCACCAAATCCGGAAACAACAAATCAACAAAAGAAATGAGGACATCATCATTTGTTTTTATTATCGTAATATTACTGTAAGTAGAAATATATGTGAGAAAAATAAATAAATATTTTTTTCACGATTCTATAATAAAAATAAAATAAAAAGAAAAATTTTGGATACAAACAAGTACAATACAAATACTATATTTCTTTTAAGTGAACAAATTTATTGAAAAATATGTACATATAAATATATTTATAATTTTTGTTTTAAAATTAGTGAAATATTACTAAAAGTATACTCGTGCATATTTTCCTATTAAAATTTGAAAAGTATTGAATAAAGTGATAATTTTCAAGATTTGAAAATTTTAAGGTCTTTTCCATAATCTGTTATTTGCGAGTTTTTCTGTTTTTCGTTAAGAGATGACCAAGAGAGATGAAAAAATGACGGAGTCTAATTTTAATAGTGTTGATTACAATTTCGATAATGAAACACTCAAATTTGAACTTAATTGTATGGGTGATACTTCAGGGATTAGATTTTGTATAACTTTAGAAAAAATCATAGAAAACAACAAAGTTTCGCAAAATGATATCAAAGAAACGTATAGAGTAAAATACGCTAAAAGATTATTTAGAGTGTGTGTGGAATCGAGTAAATTTTTAATACAGTAGTAAATTTTGACATTAGATTTTGTGGTAGAATAAAATTTACCGTGGTAAAAAAAAATTTTCACATTTGCTGTGCGTAATGGAGTAAATTTTAAAAGCTACAAAATTGTGTACTTGTTTCGATATTTTGACTTTACATTATTTTACTATCAAACTGTAAAATTTATACTAGCCCCAGAGCCAGAGTAAATTTTGACAGTTAAATTCACCACGTTTTATGTCAAAATTTACTACTGTAGTAAAAATTTACTCGATTCCACACACACTCTTAGAAGAGAGACATTTCTTAAAATACTTTATGATGATTTTACTGAAAAAAGCATTATTATAGATGATCCTTCTAACGATCATGAAGACAAGGGTGCCTCAAATATGATCAAGAATCATGATGTTTTAAATGAAATGAAAACTCTTAATTCATCTGAATTCGATAAAAATAAAAAACTAGAAGATGAAAAATCTTTCAATTTTCCAAATAAAAGTTTTGGAGCTATTCCAAAAGTAAAAAGTAATATTAAAATGAGTCTCGAGAATTTAATAAAAATCGTTACACACTTTAATAGTGATCCATCAAAAGCACATGGATTCATACAAAATTGCGACAACGCTATGAGCATGGCAGATGATGAACAAAAACAATGTTTATTGTCTATTATAAAAAGTAGAATCTCAGGAAATGCAGAAGTTATCCTGATGAATAAAAACATCAAAAATTGGGAAGATTTGAAATACGAATTAAATAGAGTATTCAGAGAAACACATTCTAGTATGCGCAATATACGCAAAAATGTGAAACATTAGCACGTCGTAGAATCGAAAATTTGTTTAATGAATGCTCAAACGATAATACATATTATGGTCAAAAGGTAGCCATTGAAAATGATATGTTAAATACATACATCTTCGGTTTAAAAAAAGAAATAAGTACCTTTGTAAATACTCAAAGACCAAAAACACTTGCAGAAGCTAGCCAATTAGCTAGAGCAGAAGAAATTCGTTTTGAATTTTATAAAGTTAAAGATCGAGACTACACAAATAAAAATTTGATACGCATAAATAACGTAGGTAAATATTAAATGTTTCAAATGTGGTAAATTAGGACATATTGCTAAAAACTGTAAACAAAAAGGAAACTACATATGATCAAAATTATAAGAAGAATTTTAACTATAAAAGTGAAAATTTATAAAGTTATAAGAATGATAATTTTAAAAATTATTATAAAAGCGATAACTCAAATAAAGATAATACAAATGTAAAAGAACAAAAATATATACCGAAAGTTCCAATAAAAGAAATAGGGTCGAATTTTTGAAAACGGGATCAATAGAGAGCGTTGTCTCCCGTTGCGATAATTGCCCTCATGTGACATTATCATATGATGGACAAAATTACATTTTCTTAGTAGATACTGGAGCTGGTATAAGCCATATAAAAGAAAAATGTGTTTATGAAGATGATATAGATTTTGAAAATGTAATATTTTTTAAAGGTATAGGTCGATCAAATCGTAATAGTATTGGAAATGTCAATATCAAACTTGAATATTTTAATGAAATTGATGAAAAATATAGTTCATTCAACGCGAATTTGTATGTTGTAAAAGAAGATGTAATAGAATATTACGATGGCATATTAGGAAGTGACATTCTAGAAAATATGAAGTTTTCTATAGATTTTAGGTATGAAAAATTATAAAATGAGTACATTCAAATAAAATTAGAAAACAAAAATAATGGGAAAAACGTTTCTTCTGTTTCAAATGAAAGTTATGAATATGAAAATAAAAGCGATATAAACAACCGGTCAAATAACAATGAGAAATTCAGAGAAATTTGGGAAAATATTAGAACAAATCATTTACATAAAACTGCGAAAATTTCTAGTTTAAAAAATATAATTGAAAATTTTTCTGAAGTTTTCAGTTTGGAAGGGGATAAATTAACTGAAACATCTGTATTAAACACGAAATAAGAGTAGAGAAAAATAATCCCATAAATGTTAAAACCTATAGGTACCCGAAGGTACATGAAGAAGAGGTTAACAAACAAATAAAAAACTTTTTAAATGAGGGTATAATTAGGCATAGTATTTCGCCGTGGTCAAGTCCAATATTGATCGTTCCCAAAAAAGAAGACATAAGTGGTCAACAAAAATGGAGAATGGTAGTAGACTATTGTAAATTAAATGATATTACTGTTAGTGATAATTTTCCTATACCAAATATTCAGGAAATCTTAGATCAATTAGATCAGGCAAAATACTTCACAACATTAGATTTAAAATCTGGATTTCATAAAATTCCCTTAAGTGAAAATAGTATTGAAAAGACAGCTTTTTCAACGCCATATAGTCATTTTGAGTTTACTCGAATGCCATTCGGTTTAAAAAATGCGCCAGCGAGTTTCCAAAGAATGATGAATACTGTGTTGGGACGTTTAATCTCAAAAGGATGCTTCGTTTATATGGATGACATTGTCATTTACGGCAAAGATTTAGAAAGTCATAATAGAATTTTGGATTAAGTTCTTGAAAAACTTAGAGAAGCATACGTGAAAATTCAATTAGATAAATCCGAATTTCTTAAAAGAGAAGTAGAATATTTAGGTCATTTAATAACAAGTGAAGGTGTCTTACCAAATTTGAAAAAAGTAGAGGTTATAGATGGAATAAAAGAACCGAAAAACCAAAAGGAAATAAAAAGTTTTCTTGGAATGATTGGATACTATCGAAAATTTATAAAAGAATTTAGTGTTATAGCTTCACCTTTATATAGATTACTGAAGAAAAATATTGATTTTGTATGGGGTAATAAAGAAAAGAATAGCTTTGAAGAATTAAAGAAAAGATTAAAGAGTTTAACACTTTTGCAATATCCTAATTTAAAAAAAGAATTCATTATAACAACGGACGCAAGTCATACCGGGTTGGGAGCAGTTCTATCTCAAGAATATGATGGTAAAGACCTGCCAATACATTTTATTAGTAGATTACTAAATAAAGCTGAATTAAACTATAGTACTACTGAAAAAGAATGTTTAGCCATAGTATGGGCTATTCAACAATTTAGACCATATCTATACGGTGTAAAATTTAAAATCAAAACTGATCATAGACCATTAACTTGGTTGTTTAGCGTGAAAAACCCAGGATCAAGATTAGTTAGGTGGAGATTAAAGCTTGAAGAATACGAATACGAAATTGTATATAAAAAAAAAGGGAGTTGAAAATGTTGTTGCTGATGAATTAAGTCGAAATATTATGTGTCCAATTGGTATTGACGAAAATATAAATGAAGAAAATATTGAAGAAAATTTAGAACACAATTTCGGTAATGAACTGAATACCTCTAAGGAATTGGAAGTAAACGATGATAAAGAATTATCGATCGAAGAGTTAAAAGAAATTTTAGATAATGATTATGAAAAGAAAAATGGAACTAACAAAAGGGATAAAAAGGTAAATAAAAATAATGAAAATGATGAGAAAAGTACCGACAGTTTGAGTGATGAATCAGAAATTTCCAGGAAAAGTAGGAAGGAAATAATATATGATGAAAAAGAAAAATATAAAATAATAAAGGAATGTCATGAATCACTAATAGGTGGTCATGGAGGTCAAAAAGCCACAATAAATAGAATTAAAGATAGATTCTATTGGAAAGGATTAAACAAAGATGTAATCGAATATATAAAGAAATGTGCGAATTGTCAAAAAGAAAAAAGAAATAGACATCCAGGAAGAAATCCGATGAAAATTGTATCAAGTGCGAATTATTGTCTTGAAAAAGTATCAATGGATCTTACAGGACCATATAAAGATAAAAATAGAATATTTTATAGTTTAACTGTGCAAGATGATTTAAGTAAGTATATACGTTTTATTCCAATAAATGATAAAAAGAGCGAAACAGTTACTAGAGCATTTATCGACGAATGGGTTTTATACTTTGGTCTACCTAAAATTATACTGACAGACAATGGAGGTGAATTTATAAATGATTTGATGAGAGAGATTTGTAAAATGTTTAAAATAAAACATTTGAGAACGAGTAGTGCGTATCCTCAATCAAACGGATCTGCTGAAAGAGCACATGCTAGACTAGGTGAGTATTTACGTTTGATGATAAAAGATAGAACAAAACCAGAATATGCAAAATTATTCAGATATGCTACATTCTGTTACAATACTACAATACATTTAAGTACCGGTTTAACTCCTTATGAAATGATATTTGGGAGAAAAGCGAATGCACCGAGCGAAGTTGGTAGTATGAAGTTTAAGACTACTTTAGGTTTAGACTATACGCATGAGTTACAATTGAAATTACTTCGTACAGAGTTAGAAGTAAAGAAAAAAATAGAAAAAATTAAATGGAAATCTAAAGAAAGACATGATAAAAATCTTGGTAAGAAAATTAAAGATTTTAAAGTAAATGATCGTACTTATATTAATCCAAAATGAAGAAAGGGATAAATTTAGTTCTAAATACGTAGGTCCCTATAAAATCTTAAAAGTATTCAATGATATAGTAGTCGTAAGAAGAAATAATAAATTGTTCAAATATAATAAAAGTAAAATTAAACACTTTACAGGCAATCCATAATAACAACCCAAGGATAGATTAAAATTCAAGAAATAGTATCGAACGGAATTTATTTCAAACAAATGGGGAAACTTAAACTTTTAAAAGGAAAAATTTCTATTATCAACTTCTATTGACTTCATCATTAGACAGTCCCAAAATTTAGGTGATATTTGTAATAATTATAAATTAGAATGTAAAGAAATTAAAGAAGAAGTTTCAAAATATGTGAACAAAATTAACAGAAGATTAAATGACATACATATTATATAATTTGCTAGGTATTAAAGTAAAAATTTCAAGAAATATTCGTAATAAAAGAGGTTTTCTAAATATAACAGGTAAAGGGCTTAAAGGACTATTCGGAATTATGGATAGCGACGATAATGAGTATTACGAAAATGCAATCAAAATTTTGCAAGACAATAGTGAAAACTTACAAACCGCATTTAAGTCTCAAATTGTGATTATGAAATCTCTTAATGAACAAAACAAGTTATTACATAAAAGCTATTACGATCATGAAAAGAAAATTAATGAAATTGTAACGGAAATAAGTAAAATAGTTGAAAATAAAAATGATATTGACCATAATAAGAAGTCAATAATTATTTTATACAAGTTCAAAGTAAGTTATTAGATAAGATATGAGCTTTAGATATCGAAACAGATATAATGGAACAGGCAATTTTATTACTCAGTGCCAATATTGTGCATCCGTGTATATTAAGTCCAAAGAAATTTATCGAAATTTTGTCAAACCATTCGTTTAGAAATGATTTATTGTTCGAACCAAATCTTGAGAATTACCATTATCTGATACAGGAATGTAAAATTAAAACATTCTTAAAAGGAAAAATAATCAATATTGTAGTAGAAGTTCCATTAATAGATAAGCAAACTTTTGAAGTATTTGAAATAATTCCATTACCAATAATTAAAAATAATGTTGGCTTTATTTTTGAAATTCTGTTTAAATATTTTATTATAAGAAATGATAGAGAAGAATATATGAAAAGTAAAGATTTAGATTTTTGTAAAAATTTTGATGAAAATTATGTATGTAAACAAACAACTTTTCGTAACACTGTAAAACAAGATGATTGTATTTTAAATGTATTTATGAAAAGATCTGTAACAAATTGTAATTTGAAACACATCCAAACTGATTTTGAAGTCTTTTATAAACTTTTTGAAAATAAATATGTATTTGCAATAAATAAGCCAACAAAGTATCAAGGTAAATGTAATGAATATAATAAAGAAAATATGATTCAAGGTACAGGAATCTTATTTCTAGATTCTAATTGCATATTTTTTACAGTTGAAACTTCAATAAGTACGAGTAATATAAGTTATACTTTTGTTAATAGTGATAAGTACGAATTTGAATTAAATGATATAAAATTGAAAAGTGTCAAAATGTGCGATAAACCATTGGGAAAATTAAGAACAAATTTGAAAGATATAGACGACCTAAGTATTGAAATTCAAAACGAAGAATGTTTTGTTAACAATATGCTAAAACCGATACCTGTAAGAATACAGGGAGGAGCAATTGTTGTTTTTATATTGCTAATTGTTTTAATGATACCTATATTTGGCAAAAAGATATGATTGTATGAAAAAAGTAAATAGAATTTTTGGTCAAACAAACAGAAGAGCTGAAGCACAAGAAGTTGAATTTCGTGAAAGACCTGCAATTGAACACCAACTTAAGGCTTGATGATATAAAAATAAGAAATCGCGACGAGTAGAGCAGGATTTGATAAAAGGAATTTTAATTTTTTAACAATATTTTTTTATTTTTAAATTTAAATCATAAAATATTGTTTTCTTATGGATGGAGGTGTTATGGATATTTAAAAAGTCCATTATTCATATCTACATATATGTACATGAATATCATACTTACATTTCATATTCCTTTTGTTTATATTATGCATACTTTAAAAGTTCCATATTGTCAAATAATATATTTGATTCTAAACATACATATCATTGTTTTTAATAAGAACAAGTCTATTCATATAATCATATTACAAATATTTCATTGTTATATACATTCGAATTATTATATCAAATTCCTCAACTTGCAATTTTGCTTAATGAAATTAATGTCGTTATTGTGTTTAAACAAACACAATTATATTAGTTAGTTCCAAGTGTGAATAAAATTTACTTACCTCAGCAAATTTCCAAAACGTATGAGGTCATATCTTGAATTTTTGTATATTAAAGTTTAACATTGCGGTTTGTCTCATATTCGCATAATATTTGTAAATATATTAATAAGTAATGAAAAGAAACTTAAAAAAGCTTTTTAAACTTAGATTATGTATCAATATATTCCTTAATAAAAATTAATCATTCTTTCCTTAGCCTTTGTTTTGAACAGTATAAATTTGTTAGAAATAAATAATTAATAAATTTTGCTAATAAATAATATTAACCTGGTTTTAATTTTTGATAAACCTAAAATAATTAAAAGGGGTGTAGAAATAAATTTCTCTTTTCTACTCCATAAGTCCTTTTTGATAATTGTGCATAACAATATATGTAATCCAAAAGCAAAATACTTTGGTAGAAATTCTTTTCTTCTGAACTTAAAAACAATAACGCAGCATAATCCGTCTGAAAAACAAAAAAATTCATTTACCATGTTTATACCCTCACTTAAATCGACTTAAAATGTGTCGACACAAAATAGATACATGGTATAAACGCTTTTTTTATATCGAATTAAAGTTTAAGTCTATATAAAATAAACCGATGTAAATAACCGGTTCAAACGATTCTTAATGGGGTATAAACGGCTGTCAAGTGTCAGCTTGTATGAGTTAAGAGTTTACACATAAATCAGGTGACACTACAAAAAGAAACTAGAAAGTGTTTTTATGTAAAATTTAATTAAATTCTTCGAAAAATCTTTAACCTTCATACAACTGTTGCAAATAAAATGTCATTTTAAAATCGGTTTAATTCGAACCGGTTGTTACAAAGGGTATGAACACATAGAGACATATCTTTAATGTCGATTTAAGAGAGGGTGTATACATGGTAATTGTTTCTTTTTTTAAACAAGAACAAACATGTCTCAACATAAAAACTGATAAAGTAGCAACTATACAAAACGTGTACACTCAACATATTATCATGCTATGAATATCATGAATTTGAAACAGAGTGAAATATAAGCAATGATGAAATAGAACTCGTACGATTTCAAGAATATAACTACAGAACCTATCACGAGTATATTGATGCACGAAAATCGAAAATGTTAAACAAATAAATAATCATTAATAAAAGTCAATTCATTCCCAAAATAATTAACAGTTAACCAGCATTATTCAAAGTATAAAGATGGATTTTGAAGGCGAGTTTCCACAGATTATTTAACAGACGAAGATAGGAGAACTCTTGTATACTATCGAAAATATATACAACAATATGAAAACATGGAAAAAATCACATCAATTCATGGATCTCATTACGTTGATTGTTGTTGGGCTAAAGATGATACAACTACAGGACCAGATACATGTATTTGTAGTTATAGACAAAATCAAGTTATCAAATTTAAAAATGAATTTGAAAAATTATTGAAATTTTACCAGAAATTGATTGGGTACTTAAAAAGTGGAAATCTGGATATAATACATAATATTTCATTATTTTTAAATGAATTTGATACATTTTTTGGTACAGAATCATATAGAGAAGTTGTATTCAACAAAAAAGAAATTGAAAATATTCGAGAATATCTAAACAACAGTAAAAGTGAAGAATTTACATCTAACGGCCATTATCTTGCATGTTCTAATACTAAAAACAATGAAAATATTTGTGAATGTTATTTAATAGAAGAAAAACAAAGAGAAAAAACAGATAGAGTTAAGGAAGCTATTAGACTTATAGATGAATTTCTTGGAACAATATATTATAATTATTTTGCTGATTATTAGTTAATAAATAAAAACACTTGATATTCATTTTAAAAAAAACTTATTTGTTTTTTATTGATTTTATATGTATTTTATATTATGTTACTATAAAAACCAGGAAAACATCATAATTTATATTAGCTTCCGTTTCTGTTGAACATTGCTGATCTGTGTCCCGTTTCTGTAAGGATAGAAAATAGATTTCACAGTAGAAAATATTCAATTTGACGTCAAATTGACGTAATTTTCTAACGAAGTGTTTCTATAAGAAAAGAAAAGTAGTAGTAGAAAAGAAACAGTAGAAAATGGAATTCACCAATGTGAAATTTTCAATTCTCAAATGTTTCTGTATGGTTTTTGAACGATGGAATATTTTCTATCGATAGAATTTCTTTTCAACAGCTATTTAGCTTGTGAAAAAGATTTCAACCGATAAAGTTTTGTGTTTTGTATTGATTAAAAGAATGTAATACCAAGAAAAAATATTTAAAATACAGAAAAAAGTAAAATGAGTAAACAAATAAGTAAATTTTTAATTAAATTTTATTTCTAATTTTTATTTTGTTTTTGTTTTTGTTTTTCAAAGTTGATTTTTTTTTATGTTCTCTTCTATTATTAGTATAAATAATTAATTTTCAAAATATTTAAAATATTTATCAATAAAAATGTAAAAACAAAATTTATTTTAATTCAAATTGTCTCTTTTTTGAATTGACAATTGAATTTATTGTTCAATTTCCATAATTCCTCTTCACCTTTTCTATCTCACCAAAACATTTTCAATCACTCATACAGAAACAGTGGAATTTGACTAATTGAATTTGAAATAGAAAATACATGTTTCGTCACAACTAGTAGAAACAAGTTATAGAAACGTTGTGATTGTACACAATGAGGATTGAAATATAAAAGAGATTCCTTCACGAGGAACGTACGAAATTCATAATTTTCACATTTTTATAAAAATTTATCTGAGAAAACTCAAAAACTGGTCTGAGAAAGCTCTAGTCTGAAGCTCTTTCGAATTGAATAGAATTTGTAAATTGCTTTATATGATCAATAGTTCCAGATACTTAAGCTTAGTGATTGCCACCAAGTTTAGGTTAATGCCACGTTTTTGCCACTATTTTTGCCACTATATTGTTAATTGGCACTTCATAGTTGCATATCTGACACGTAAGCAAAAAGGATTGAAATATAATAGAGATCCGAAAAGGAAATAAAACAAAACCGTAAACAGGCCCTGTGCGGGCAGAGAAGGAGGTATCACATTTGTCTTTTTTAAGAAAAAGAAAAAGCTTTCAATAGTTAATTTTGTGTTCTATACATATGACTTAAATTTTATTTTACATAATATGCTGAAGATTAAATGCACACATACAAGCGAAAACATTATTTGTTTATTTTTATACTATATTATAATATATATATATATATATATATATATATATATTATATATACACAAAAAGTATTAAAATATTTCTTTCTTCTCCCTTTTCAAGATTTTTAATGTATATTGTATATACATATGTATTTATATGTTGTTATACATATTATATGTATACATTATGCTTATATAGAACAAATGATTTTAGGTGTTGTGTTTTTTTTCTTTATAGTTCTGTGTTCTGTGTAATTTTTTTGCAGCTGAAGTAAATGATATTTGTTGTTGGTATTTTTTTGGCTTGATTTTTTCTTTGCTTTTATGTTATTTTTCTTTTTTCAAGCATTTTTTATTTTTGTTTGCTTATTTCGAACCTATTCTTGACCTACCTCTACAAATCTGTTTTACATTGATATTTAATTTTATGGAATTTTTAAATGAATTTATAATTATAATATTTTTCGTTGGTCAGTAAAATTTGATAATTTAAAAAGATTATTTTGAATGAAAATTTTAAAATATTTGTTATAAAGAGCTCTTGTTGTTTGCCAAAAAAAAAGACTTTTTGTCCATTTTACCCTATAACGTTTGCCCTAATAAACGGATTTTCATAGTTTAAAGTTTATACAATTGTAAACCCCTCAAGTAATATCCTGGCCAAATTTCAAGTTCCTAGTCCTATGGAAAATCTCTGGAAAAATATTTTTTTTCATGTTTTTGGACTTAAAGAAAAAAAAGTTTTTAAAAAAGTAGGTATGTACCTATATTGAATGAAAATTGATTAAAAAACTATAAAATTTGTTATAGTTATTGTTCAGCAAGGGCACGTGAAGCCGAGAGATATCTTGCCAGGAGGGGATGGGAATGAGTAATAAAAGAGTTAGTAAAAGAGGATAGTTAGTCGAAAAAATAAATAAATAATAATAATTATAATAATAATAATAATAATAATAATAAAAATAATATATGCACATATTAAATAAAAATAAGATAAATAAAAATTAAAAAAAAAAATTTACATCAGGTACATTTAATATCAAACATAGGTACATACATAGGTACTTTACTTAGGATGCATTTTTTTAAGTTTTTTTCTTTGTGCAGTCTTCAAAGAAATTTCAGCACTTATATTATTTTTTTTGAACGCACAATGTTTTCTTATTAAAACTAATATACCGTAGTCTAAAAACTTCATTATATGTTCAAAACAAAAATTATTGGTATCAAATGTATCCGGAAATTCAGTTTTTGATGCTTTCAAACACTCACTAACAATAAATTTTTTAAGATTTATTTTATGAGGCTCAGTATCAAAAACTTTTTTGAAAACATCTAAAGTTATATTAAAAATTTTAAAAAACAATTCTGAAGGATTAAATAGAGACCCGAAATCTGAAGTTTTCACGTAATTTTTACAAAATATTAAATATTTGCTTTCATCTGACATCACTAATGCTTTTGAAACAAAGTTTTCACGACAATTTGAACAATTAAATTTCGGAATAATTTTTGATAAAACAAAACCCGCAAAATATCTTCTAGATGTGATATCTAGAGATAATTCAGAAATTTCATTGATTGGCTCTGCACAAGATTCAGAAATTTCTTCATTATCCGAATCAAATAGACTTTTTGAATGCTCTGGAGAAATATTCTGTTCTTCTGACAAATTCGTTGATGACGATTCACGATTTAAAACAAGGTCCCAATCAATTTCAATAAATTCGTCGTCATCATTTTCACAATTTGAATTTTTACACGTATAAATCATTCTCATAGACATAATTTTCGCGATAATAAAATTAAATTCGTAAACTGAGGGTGTTGTATTACATCCTCCTAGTGAGCGAACTTGGGCAAATAAATTTTCAATTATGTCTTGATTAAAACGGGAAGTTAAAAGGAATTTTGCATTAAAATTAGATAAGCAGTCGTCGAGTAAAACTAAAATTACGTTAATTGTCTGCTCTAAACCCAACAACCATTTAATATTAGCCGGTACTTCAATTTTTTTTAAATATTCTTCTATTTCTTCTAAAAACAAACGCGGAGGATTACTAAATTGCAGAGAAGAATTCATAATGTTATGCGAATAAAGTTTTTTACTATTTAAGGTATCAAATAACGTGTTCATTTTTAAAATAAATTCTGCTGTGTCCAAAGCTATTTGTTTTTTATCTTCCGAAAATTTACCTAGTTGAACATAATTTTGCAAACCGATAGCTACACTCCGACTTAAAACCTGAGTAGCTAATTTAACGGACATTTTTTCCATAAAATCGGGCCTAATATGTTTTTCGGTTAGTTTTGGACAAGCTTTCGTTACAGAAAATTTTTCCATTTCATATAAGTCCTTTATAACAGACCAACTGACAATACTTTTATTAACCGACCGTCCTACTTCATTATTTATTGAAGTATTCTCGTTATTATTTTCATTTATAGAAAAGTCATATTTTTGTAAAGCGTTTCTTGCATTTTTGAAAAGATGACAAATGTCAAAAGCAGCGCCTATCTTGTGACCTCTACTATCTGTAAAAAAAGGATTTGCCGCGGTAATACCAATTTCTTTATAAAATTTTTGATTGTGTACGCTTTGGTCACAAGTTATCGCCATGATATTTAATCCTAAAGTATAAGAAATATCTAAATTGGAAAATATTATTTTATGAATCAATTTGCTATCCGCCCCTTTTTCCGTTGCAAAATAATTTAAAATAAATTTCCAGGGTTTAAAAACACCGCGAACCATAACTACTAAAACATATTTTGCCAAAGCATCTTTTCTACAATTGCCATCATCAACAAAACCTTCAATTTGATCGCTTGTAATACTATATTTTAAATCGGGCCGGGCCGTATTACAATTTCATCAAATATAATTACCGCGTTGCGCGACAATGAATCTAATTCTTCGATTTTAGGACGAATGAATTCAAAAACATTATTATTAAAGCCAGGAATTAGATTTTTAATAGGTAACCAGCGATGTAGAGAAGTATACGCTGGTAAAGTGAAATTAAGGCCTTCTTTTAAGTATTTGTACGCGGCTGGAGATTTAAAATATATGCTTTGACATAATCTTTTTTCGTTATCGGTATAAATTACACGATTTTTTCTTTTGACAATGTGGCAAAAAACGTCAACATCATCATTATCATTTTTTTCTAAAATTTTTGATGTTGAATTCACTTTTGTACCTTTTTTGCCTTTCTGTAATTCCTGAACTCGAGTTTTTAATTTCGAAATTTGTTTTTCTAAATGAACAACGCGTTTTCTATAAAACTCAAGATTTTTTAAATTTTTTTCGCAATTTCGATCTTGCGGGAGATGGTATATATAAATTTGGTACATTATCAATTTGAGTATCCAGTTGACCTATTAGTGGGGGATTGGTGTGCGGTGTGGAAATTATTCTAGAAGTAGAGGGAACTTCTAAATTAATAGGACAAAAACTTGGTAGGAAAAGTTTAGGGACCGCGGTCAAACTTAATTTTTTTTGATTCGGATAATCAAGAATAAAATGCTTAGAGCAAATATGTATTTTTTTTGCAAAACAATTTTTAATTTTACACGCATTCATCCATTCACGCTTTCTACATTCATCGCGCGGAAGTAAAAAATATCTTACGCTAGGATTACTTTCCTTTCTATTTTCACAGCCGTCAACAACACATTTCACATATGATTTTCTAGAAACCATATTTTCGCGGATTAACACAAATATAAAAATATAAACATTCACTACTTATGTTAAAAAAATTAATTATAAATTATGTATGTAATTTTATATATAATTATTATTCGCACTTTTCAAACACAGAAACTACGTTTTTTTATTTCTAACAAATAATGTTTCACTTGCTCTGAAATCACTACACAAATGAAAAGTTGTTACTTTTCTGTTGAAAAAAAAAACAATGAAATGAACTAATAAGGTTGTCATTAGAAGAGAAACAAAGAAGAAATATAAAAAAAAATGTAAATTAACACCCCATTCTATTTTTGACCGTTTTTTTCGTTATATGGCGCCAAAAATAATATGTGCAATATCATTTTTTTGTGTTATTATTATAATATAATTAGAGATTTTCCATAGGACTAGGAACTTGAAATTTGGCCAGGATATTACTTGAGGGGTTTACAATTGTATAAACTTTAAACTATGAAAATCCGTTCATTAGGGCAAACGTTATAGGGTAAAATGGACAAAAAGTCTTTTTTTTTTGGCAAACAAGAGCTCTTCATAACAAAAATTTTAAAATTTTCATACAAAATGATCTTGTTAAATTATCAATTCTACCGACCTACGTAAAATATTAGAATTAAATTAATTTAATAATTCCATAATATTTAATTTCTATTTAGATGGACAACATAAATAATTAATACTGGTAAAAACAGATTTGTAGAGGTAGGTCAAGATCGAAAAAAATAAACAAAAATAAAAAATGCTTGAAAAAAGAAAAAGAAAAAACATAGAAGCAAAGAAAAAATCAAACCAAAAAACACCAACAACAAATATCATTTATTTTACTTGAAAAAAAATAAACAGAACTAAAGAAAAGAAAAAAACAACAACCAAAATCATTCATCCTATATATATAGTTCTAAGCATAACATATACATATAATATGTATAACATAACATAACATATATGTATAGTTTCATTTACAATGGTTTTGTTTTTTCTTATTTTTCATATTGATCATAAAGCAATTTACAAACACATTCATCAATCCCCATTCATTCTATTCAATTCGAAAGAGCTTCAGACTAGAGCTTTTTCAGACCAGTTTTTGAGCTTTCTCAGATAAATTTTTATAAAAATGTAAAATTATGAATTTCGTACGTTCCTTGTGAAGGAATCTCTTTTATATTTCAATCCTCCTTGCGTAAGTACAGGAACTATATAGATCCCAAGTTTAAAGTTTCAGTACAAGTTTTAAAATAGTATGAAAACCGTGGCAAAACCTTATCGAAAATACTGGTATTTTTCTTAAGTAACGGATACGTTTTAAATACCATTTTCGGAACTATAAAATTTCTGATACTATACTGTAGAAAGAATTTATAAAAAAAAATTAAATATCTTTAAAACAACGCAAAAGTAGGTGTTTTAAGAAAATTTCTAATGAAAAACAAAATAATATGATAAAATTTCTCTATCTATCTATCACTATCTAGACACCATTTTTTAACCATTTTATTTGTAAATTCTTCTGATGAATAGAAACATGTGTCATCTGTATCTGTATCTTTCACGTTCCAGAAATTTTTATCCATCTTTTGAGCTGCAGATGCTGACTCTAGTTTTTTATCTTGTCCAGATTTCTTTTCTCATTTTTTATTTTTACACTGAATAGCTTTGAGACTATATTGTTTGCAATTATATAACACATCAACTTATACATAGGTGTTTTGTGTTTATTATAACTTTTACCCTTTTCGGATCGTTCACCTGCAAATGTTGATTTTCGAATATGTTTGATTGCCATTGCATCTTGTATATCGCATTCTTTGTTTCTACGCGCATTGTATTCTTCTATAATTTTAATTTTTAAAGTTTCAGGATTGGGTAGTTTGTCCAGGGCCGGCCCAACCTAATTTTACGCCCTGTTCGAAGAACAAAATTTCGCCCTTATTCTGTTTAAATTTTTAATGAATATTAAAATGTTCAAGCCGTTTCCACACCACCCTTGGGTAGACTTTCAACTCACATTTCACATTTCATATTTTGAAAATAAATCAATTTATATACATAATAATACATACTTTCATATAATTCGAATTATATACGGAACTATTTATATACATACATACAGCCTTGAAAATAAAAAAAGTTATTGCAAACTGTTCAAAATAAAATCTTGCTCCTATAGTATTATTCGATCTTCATTAGAGATGAAAAAACCCATGAAAAAAACAATTTCGTTGGATTCTTTCATATTTTTCCGGATTTTTTCATAAAAATCCTGTAGTCCTGGAAAGGAATTTTTGTAGTTTGTAATTTGGCACAAGATGTGTGAAACACCCTGTACACCCAAATTTCATTAAATATCATAAATTTACCTACTTACTTCAAAAAATTGAAAAAAACCGTTCAAATGAATGTATGTATATCTTTTTCCTATGATTATGAAAAAAACAAATGTTTTTTTCCTGTTTTTTTCCGCTTTTTTGGAAAAAACCCGATAAAAAGCAACGGGTGAATGTATTTTTCATTTGTGAAAAAAGCATTTAAAAAGCAGCTTTTTATGAAAAAAACGGAAAAAAACAATTTTGAAAAAATCGAATTTTTGCTTTTTTCATCTCTAATCTTCATAAAAACAAACAACAACAAAAATGCTATACATAGTATTAGGTTCAATTTCAAATCTTGCACAGTCTCTGCTTTATCATTCTATATGTTTCGTATGGGCGCTACAAAAACAACAATATATAGCAAACTGTTCAAAATAAAATCTTGAACCTATAACCAAAATAATTCAAATTCAAAATAATATGAATTTAGAAGAGACGGACAAAATTTTGAGGGGATAAGACAGCACAAAAAAGGGAATGTGTGTAGCATTTTTGTTGTTGTTTGTTTTTATGAAGATCGAATAATACTATAGGAGCAAGATTTTATTTTGAACAGTTTGCTATATATTGTTGTTTTTGTGGCATTCATACGAGACTTATGTTCATAGTAGATGATTCTGTGGTCACAAGCACTAACCGCTTAAGTCTGAAGATGCTTATGTCGACTTAAGTGGTTTGCAAATGTGACCACAGAATTGGTTCACACAAAAATAAAAATCTATGTATATAAAATTTTAATATTATGTAAATATTTATATTGTTCTAATGGCGCCCCTCTAATTGTGTCGCCCTGTTCAGCTGCTCTGTCTGCTCATATGTAAAGGCCGGCCCTGAGTTTGTCCCGTGATTCTATTGCAATACGAAAGTTCTCAAATGAATCAGGTAAGCTGTAAAGTAACAAAATAGTCAGCAAATCATCTTTAATATCTATTTCTAGATCTTTAAGTTTTTCAACAATATCAAAGAATTTCGAAAGATAATTTTGAGCATCATCATTTGGTGTCATTTTATTCACAATAAGCTGCTTTCAAAGTGTAGCTTTTCTTGCTGGTGCACTTGACTGATAGATAGATTGTAACTTTAACCATACCTCTCTAGAAGTACCACAATTTTTCACATCTTTTAACAACGGTGGGCTTATTGAAAGAAGAATCTCCGCTTTTGTTTTTTCATCATTTTTGATCCAATTATTATGATCTGCATTTTTTTTATTATCTTCCGGTTTTTCAATTTTTCCAGACACATAGTCCCACAAATCATTTTTAATTAAAAGTGCAGCCATTTGGATTTTCCACGGGTCGTAATTGTCTCTATGAAGAGGTTCAATTTTGATATTATTATACGCCATTTTTCCTTTTAATATTAAAAAAAATATTTTCACAGTTTCTTGAAACACAAAGTTTCTTTTCTTTTTCAAAAAATCACTTTTTAATATTTCCACGGATTATTGAAATATTTTCTGATTAAAAAGTTTTATTTAATCAATTCACGCACTATAATAGTCACACAGTCTCGGCCCATAACCTGTTGTTTCAATAGGAGTTTATTTCAAACTAAAACTAAAAGTATAACTATTATACAAAATGTAATAGCTAATAACAATGTGTGAAAATATTAACTGTTAAGTATCAATACAACATCAATGTTATAAAAAGAGATCACCTATATATAAGTATAAAATATGTACAGCTGTAATATTAAATTTTAATTAACAGGTCAAAATTAGAATATTCAATAGTACAAAGTACAAACTAATATTATCATTTTATGTCTATAAATCAACAAAATGAAATATGAAATTTATTTTAGATACAGTATTAGATCGGTAATTTGAACCTTATTTTCAAAACATAAATTTCTGTAATTTCAGTTTCTGTAATTTTGTTAAGAGGTTTTTTGTGATTTTTCCTTATGAAATAGAATGAAATAAAAACAAGTAAAATATTGTTACAAATCTGAAAAAATAAAAAAGAACTTTATTAATGAATTTGAATAAAATCATTTTTAAAATAAAGTTACCTTAGAAAGCCGGATCAACACACCATCCAATCGTCTCCTAGTTTCCTGTAAAAATAAGAAAATTGAATAAAAAATTGAATCAACAAAAATTTATTTTAGTAATATAAACTTAAAATGTAAATAAACGTTGTTGTTGGCTGTAAATAAAAGAAACTTCCAATTGAACACCAAATTTTTATAAATTGGTGCCCAAACCAGAAGTCCCTATTAAAATACAGCCGAATCCTGAAAAATAAATGAAATAAAGAATAAAATAAATAAAATAAAAAAGAAAAAAGGACAACACAAGAAACAAACACTTAAAACAAAAAACAACAAAGAACACATTTAAATTTCTTTCCACAACAACAACACAACACAACACAAATACACACAATTCACACAAAAATTTCGAAGATCTCGAATCTTCTTTAAAACTCCAATATGAGTTAGAAAATAACTTCTCTCATATTGGAAAGTAACAATGACTTTCCCAAAAAGAAGATTCGCGAAACTTCGCAAAAACCTATATAAGAGACACCCACAAAAAGAAAAAAAAAAGTTCAGTCCAGTTTTTCAGTTTTAATTGAGTTTTTCCAGTTTAGTTGAGTCAAATTGATTTTTCAAAGTGTTTTTTTTTAGTTATTTTTCGAATTTTTCCACATAGTTTTTTTTTCGATTAAATTTTCTTTTTTTTTTACAACAGTTTTTAGTCCAATTTTTTTAATTTTTTCAATAGTTCAAAAGTAGTTTTTTTTTCTAATTCACTTTTCACTATACATAACATTTTTTTTTTTGCCGTCACTAAACAAGTACGAGGTACGTACATTTTTCATTTTTTTTTTATACCACTTCATTTTTTTTTAACACAAATTTTATTATTAATTTTCACTTACTTACCCGTCTTTTCTTTTCTTATCCCTTTTTCCCACTTTCACTTTTCTTTTATTTTTCTTTATCCACTTTAATTCTATACACATTTTATTTTTAACACATTTTTTTTTCACATAACCTTTTTTCTTCCTTTTTCTTTCACTCACACCTTTCCACAATAACAACTTCATATCACTGCCCTTTTTTTTTTTTATTTATTTTTTTTTTTTTTTACACATATAATTTTTTTATTCTAATTCACTCGCGACGCGATTTCATTAAATAATTTTTACTTCGCGAACCCTTAATTAAACATTTAAATCAATAAAAAAAAAAAAAACAAACGAAATCTCCATCTCGTTTGTTTACATTCAGTTCACCTAAGTACAATTTAGTTTAACAGCTGTCAAAACCACAAGTGTTGCCACAGTGTCTGAATTAAAAATTGACTTTAATTAAAATCTATCGGGGTTGCCGACTAGTAAATTTTTTCTCAATCCAAACTCAGTTTGATTCAGTGAGTCAAACTCAGTTTCGATCTGATTTTCCTCACTATCGTGTAAACCAGATTCAGTTGTAAGCTTAACTCACTTCACTCAGTTGATAGTTGGTTTACTTTACTTCACTTGCGGACATCTTTCTTTAGTACCATAGCCATTTTTTCCTTTTAGACAATTTTTTTTTAGATAATTTTTTTTATTATTGCCATTTAAATTTTATTTTACTTTTATTTTTTTTTTTGTTACATTGTAATTAGATTTTTTTTTTAAATTTTTAGTAATAGACCCTAAATTTGTAAATTCTCTTTTTTTATAATAAATATTAGAATTTTTTTTAAATTGCAAAACTGCCTTTTATTTCATTATTTCCCATTTTTTTTCAGCTCTTTACTTATTTTTTTTTCTACTTTTTCTTCGCTTCTAAAAAATCCCTCTCGGACGCCTTATTTCTATTCTTTTAACATTTTTTTTTTGAATCCATTTTTTTTCTCTATTCTTCGCTCACCAAGGCCAATTTTGTAACATTGGTATCAGGTGTGGGGTCCGATCGGCCTTTGAAATCTTTTGCCATTTATTGGGTAGCTGATTAATTAATGCCTTCGCGGTAGAAACTTGGTGGTTTTGATGCAAAATATTCATCGAGCCATTTTCGCACATCTTCAACATTGGTGAACCGCTGGTCTTTCAAATATGATGACATCGATCTGAGTAGGTGGTAATCAGAGGGAGCCAGGTCTGGAGAATACGCCGCATGCTGGAGAACTTCCCATCCTAAGGAGAAGATGAGTTCCTGGGTTGGTTTTGCTGTATGTGGACGAGCGTTGTCATGCAGGAACATCACTTTACGCGTTCCTTGGCCCGTAAATGGTCTTTTTTCCTCCAGAGCATCGCTTAAGTTGATCAATTGTGCTTGGTAACGTTCACCTGTAACAGTTTGACCAGGTTCCAGAAGCTCGTAGTATATGACCACTTTCCAATCCCACCAGACACACAGTAACACTTTTTTGGCATGAATATTCCGTTTCGGAACCGCGAAATTTTGCGAACCAGTTCTTTACTGTTGAATGACTTACAGAATGTTCACCCAAAGTCGAATTAATCAATTCCATAGCTTGAGCAGCATTTTTTTCATTTGGAAGCAGAATAAAATGCAATGGCGTAAGTGGTGCTTATCGAAATCCATCTCTTATAAAATTGATAAACACGAAACACACGGAATCACAGCTTGTAAATGGCTGAAACTTATGTCATTAAAACAGCAACGAATATGCTACATATACCCAAAATAACGGTGAATTTGATGCGTTTTAATTGATTTTTAATACAACTAATTTCAGAGCCGAGTTTCAACTGGCACACCTAATATCTTTGAATAAATTCAAGAGATTGTGAAATTTCTTTTGGATACTGAATATTAAATATAAAATATAAACAAAAAGTCTGGATAAACGCTTCTTTGAATGTTTCAGCTGAAGAATTTATTAATTCACTGTCTGAAAATATGTAAAATACGTCACCAGATGGTGTTTCTAGAAGTAGATCGAAAATTAATAAAATTTAAATGAATAATTTAAAAATAATTTCAAATGGCTTACCGACTACACAAAACCAAGGATGAGGTCCTGGAGGTGTAATGTCGTTACGCATTGTGCCAATCTAGAAATATGCATAAGAACTAATAAATATACGAGTAATTTAGCTATAATTAAATTTCAGATATCTGAGTCTTACTGGAAAATTTTGAAGTAAATATTCGATTTCTTCATTAAAATATTTGCTTATAAATTTTAATGCAATAAAATTGTTCAATAAAATTTTTTCCAAAATGGTAGACATTAATTTTGTTTTATTTTCTTTTCCAAATTTAATTATATTATTCACTTTGATTTCGAATTTTTCCAACACTTTATCTAAGTTAACTTCGGTTAACTTATTAAAATGCTTGAATATAAAAATTTTGTGCAACAAAAAAGGCCAGTTTTTCTTCACTTCAGTCAAAGAAAGTGATTTCTTTTCCTTCCGCATCAATGTATTTGAAAATTCGTGGATATTTTGCTATTAATTTAGACACAACATCTCGAAACACTCTAACTGGGATATAAAATGAGATTGTTCGTAACTCATCAACAATAACATGTATAGCTGACTTCAGGTAGATACCCAGCTTTTCTTCCTTGTTACATAAATCTATAACATTTTTCGGAAATTTTTGCCAAGGAATTTGAAAATTTTCAAAACTTTTATTTACAGATGAAGATATATATGGATTTTCATTTTCACTTTCAGATAATGCTCCACTTGTCATTGTTAAAGTAGTCTGAAGTGAAGAAGTGTCAGGTATACAGTCGGTTGAACTTTGATTTGTTGCTGCAGTATTCAAATATATAAAATTTTTAGTACTTCCAAATGTCATGTTCGACGCTGTTGGACTGCTGTTTTGTGTTGGATTAAAATATAACATTTTTTCTGTATTTTGAATAGACGTTAATGCAGGTGGTTCCCAAATCTCATCTTCTTTCAAAATTATTAACGGTTTTCCGGCACAATGTTCAAGAATATTGTCTTCATCAATTTCACTCCCGTCTTCTTCCATAACCAATCTTATCCCCAGTGCTGGATTTAGGCTTAGGCAAGTGAGGCAATTGCCTAGGGCGGCAAAATTTTAGGGGCGGCAGATTTTATCCTAACAAGCAAAAAAAAAAAAAAAAACCTCTTTTCATTGCTGTGAATAGAGTAAATAAACTTTTCTATGTCTAACAAGCAAAAGACAAAACCTCGTTTCGTTTTAAACTTCTATCTAACAAGCAAAAAAAAAAAAAAAAAAAAAAAAAAAAGGGCGCCATATGAGAAATTGCCTAGGGCGGCATCACACTTAAATCCGCCACTGCTTATCCTATTTAAATTCTTAGTTCGAGCTAAAATTAGAAAGTATTGTTGAAATATTTTAAAAATTTATTCTTTAAAGCATTGCAATTTATGTTAAAGCTCTTTTTCCAATTGTGGTTCAGAAATAATTATTCTTTTTTTTTTCCGATTGGAATTCCAAATTTTAAATTTTAGTTTCTCTGACGACATATTTTAAAATTAATATAGGTACTGCGCTTTATTAAGTATTTATTTATAACTATAATAATTTTGAACAATAAATAAAAGTTTATATATAATATAATATATTATATAATATAAAGAATATGTACAATAAAATAAGTATATAGTGTGAAACTAAATATATGAATTTAATTGCAAATTGAATAAGGTAGTGAAAGCAAAATGTCATTTTTTGATTTATAGACTTTTACTGGTGAAATAGTTACTAACTTCTCATAGAAAACATTCTTATAACCATCAACTCTTTTACTCATTTCATATAGTCCTTCCTTGTAATTATACATCATTAAGAAACTTCTTCCGTAAAATCATACATTTTCGTAATTGCTTGTAAGAAATATGTTATCTATTTTCAAAACTGTAATCCATAAATTTTCATCAAAATTGGTTATGTAATCATCTTGCACATACCTAATGCAATGCCACGAATATATACAGATTTTGAAACATATTTGAATTTTTGGTAAAAAACAAACATTGAAATCTTTGGTGCAAACACCAATCGACAGATTTCTAACAAGTATAAAAACATACTCCAAACCTCACAATCGTGATCGAAATTTTTTGTTCGCATAGCTAATGGAAAAAAAACTACAAAATATAAATTTTCATATGCAGTGCCCGGCATACGCGTTTGTTTTTTTGTAAGAAACGGTAAATTAAGCTTGACTTTTAATTGCTTTTGTATAATTTTATACTTTGTATTTAAATAATTATAAGTGACTATATTTTTGTGAATAAAGTATTTAATTACTAGAAGCATGTCTTTTTTAACGATTCCCTCGAAAATATCGTGTGCTAAGCAGGGTGGTAAACCGAGATTGCAAACATTGAAATATTTCAATTTATTCAATACAGAACCTCTCTTGATTCCATATGACATTGTTTCTTCGGGATTCTCTGTAAGATAGTTCACCGTTAATTTATAATTATTTGGTTTTCTTAGCTCTCCTATACACATGTCTTTATTATTTAAATTATTTTTGAAAATCAAACAAAACCTACAAAAATAATAAGAATTACTAAAATTCTCAGAAAATCCCCCGATTTGATGGCTACCTAAATTATCTCCTACACATGCAAATAATGATCCTCTTACGTTTTTTTGTTTTTCAGAAAAATTCACATTGATACCTTTTTCCTCTAAAACACACAAATCGCCAATCAGTTTCTCCATAACCTTATTTATTCCAAAAAATTTAACATGTTTGTTTTTGCATAATAAAATGAGATGAATATTATGAATTTGGGATCTGTTTTGCAGAAACAAATTGCTTATTACCATGTAAACACCCAGTAAAGCATGTTTACCCTTAGAAGACCTTAAAGGATTACATACATCAAAAGTGTCTTGGTAGAGAATTATCAAAAATTGATTTTGAAAATATTTTTCGCAAAACAGAGACTTCAAGGTCTCCAAGATTGGTACATAATGGTAAGTACATTCTTTATGCTCATTGTTTCTTCCTAGATATATTTCGATTGGTGGAACATAGTTAAATGTATTTTTGTAAAAATTCAGTCTTTTGTAATAAGTATCTAATTTGCTTAAACTTCTGTCATCTTCAACACTTATGAAATTCTTTAAAAGATGCTCCTTCAAATTCAAACAATCAAATTGAGAACAAAAATTGGAAATTTTTTTATGTAGCAATTCAAATTTTAAATCATTAATTGTTTTAAACTCATCAATCATACTTATATTGAGTGACATTTTCTGGAAGATTGAAATTTGCTTTAAGCTTCAAAAAATTAATGATAAAGTTGCCAACGCGCTAGAACAAATAATATTTTTTTCAACATTATTTTCATCTTATTCGTAAAATATACAAGAAGTAGAACTATTCACTTCCCTTAATTTACTTTAAAAGAAGACAGCCACGCCACGGCAAATATACCAGGACCAACGGCGCCCACTTCGCACAACATTACTTTGCTAGGGAACTTACCTACATCACCCTCAATCGTTCGTTCTAGCACAAGTGTTGGTTCACAGCCTTCTAGTAGCTTCGCCCAGCTATTGGACCTTAAAAGTGTTGGCGACTCAACCAGTGTCGTATATACTCAGTCACAACCTGCTTTTACCCCCCCGAATCTTGCCCATGATAAGCCTGCGCTCCTTACCGTAGCGGAACAGGACCCTTTTCAAGATGTCAGGACTGAATTGGCCCAGGCCACGGAATTTGAACTTCCAACATACCCCACTCTGGTCGCTGCTCCTCCTGTGCCCCCTACCTTAGCGAACCAGGACCCTCCTCGAGATGCCAGAGCTGCATTGGCACTGCCAACTCAGCTCGAGCTTCCACTACAATCCATTCTCTCTGTTACCACCGACTCTGCTGCCACCGACTCTGTTGCCCACGCTCCTACACTCCCGAAGCAAACGGTCCAGGTCACCGACCGAGCGATATCTTACCACCAGGCCAGAACTTTAGGATTTATCATTCGGAGCGATGGCGAAGTTTTCTTTCACCAAGAGGATAGGGTGGCATTCAACGCCCCGGTAACGGAAAAAGGACCTCGAGCGTTGAAGGTCCAGCTGTTTATAAGCTCGAAACTTACAAGCCCACCACCACCCGAAACTATCACCTCACCGGCTGTCGTTTCACTCCCTGCTGAACCTCCTCCTCTTGCAGGCCTCCTCCCTTCTGTATAAATACAGTACTTCAAATAAGCCACCACTGACCAAATAGGGCTTTGGTCAGTGGAGAAAAGGTGCTTGTTATCCAAATCGATACAGGCACCACAGCCCGTCACTCACCAAAAATTGCTTCACCCTCATCACAAACCTCGACTGTTTCCGCCGACCGCAAACAAGATTTTTTTTATTCCAAAAAGGTCTTTTGCAACCACGTTTTTGTTCTCTAACACTCCGTCTATGTAGCTGACATCCACACGTACATTAGGAATGCATTTCTTGCAGCAATTTAATTGTACCCCTGCTTAAAGAAAAAGCGTCTCCCTCGCAACAAATGTTGAAATTCTTTTAAAAAATCGTGACGGCCCGTTGTCCATAAGCTTCTGCAAAGAAACCAATTCGAACTCTTCACACACTCCAAACTCCAACATTTTCCACACCACCATTACCGAGGAAATGGAGCGGTTCCCAGATCATGCCAACCCTACCTCCACCGATCTGGAAAAGCCCAATTTCTCCACCCAACATGAACTTTCTCCAGGTCATCCATACCGCCTTCTTACCGAACTGGAAAAGTTCAACCCTAATTCTTCTACCTTCCTTTATGAAGAAACCTGTGGAAAATGAGAATGCTCCCCAGACCATGCCATCCCTTCCGGTCTGGAGGAGCACGCAGCCTCCGTTCCGTCTGACGAAAGACTTACACCAGTTCTCCACTTCCGTCCCCCTTCCGAACTGGCTAAGTCCAACCATACTTCTCGATGTACCAAGATTGTGGAAAGTTCGACTACCATTATGGTTCCTGCGCCGAAGTTTTCGACAACCAGTCGCCCGAGTTACTCTGTTTTTCAACATCGCTCCTAGCTTATCAGAACTTGTCCATTTCTAATATGCTCAAGCTACCAGACGAAACCTCAGACAAACTGGGATGGTCCATACGAAATTTTAGAGAAAATCACAGGTGTCGTGTATCGTATTCGCAGTACCGTCACTAGTCGTAAATCCGTGGTGCATCGTGACCGATTAGCGCTTGTTAAAAACTAACACAATTTTTCCATACCTAACCTTACTTTTTTACATCAGATATTTTAATAACAATTTTGAAGTCTATTTACAGAAGTTTCTCAGGTTCAGCACGTCAACTAGCCTAGTTCCAATGGACGTAGTGAACGATAAGAAGAACAGGATGTTTGATGCCAATGCGTTTTACAAACATTGTTGTGGAAAAGCTGCTCAGTTCGCTATTTTTTTTTCTATGTTGTTTCCGTTGTCCTTTGTTCTTTCCTTCTTTCGCCTTTATTTCTTGTCTCTATTTCACCCCAACGATTACACTCAATAAACCAAAACAAAGTTTCTTTTATTTACAACAACATCCACCAAATCCAAAGCAAACAATATCGTCTTTTCAGGAAAACGCTCAAGAAAAACGTAACCCTGCTCTCGTTGCAATTACCAAACAAAGTCGGTAGTGTCGTGAGCGGTGTTCAAGAAAAAGACACGTCTGTTAAGTGCACAATTGTTATTATTTTACAAGTCCATTGCGGTTCATGTCTATATATTCTCTGAGAGAACGAACGCAAGTGAAACTGAGTAAATTTGCAAAAGCAAATACTCACAAACAAGCTTAGCACCAATGACAACGTGTCAAAAGAATACCAGGCGTAAAGTTGAAGAGAAATTGGGAATGAGTACAACATAAATACTGACTAGAAGCATTTTTGTTTGTTAACAATAAGTTCGATGAGTATGAGATTAATGCTCAGTCGGAACTTTGAGCATTCTTCGCGGGGGGCAGTGTTACAAATCTGAAAAATAAAAAAAGAACTTTATTAATGAATTTGAATAAAATTATTTTTAAAATAAAGTTACCTTAGAAAGCCGGATCAACACACCATCCAATCATCTCCTAGTTTCCTGAAAAGATAAGAAAATCGATTAAAAAATGGAATCAACCAAATTTTCTTTAGTAATGTAAACTTAAAATGTAAATAAATGTTGTTGTTGGCTGTAAATAAAAGAAACTTCCAATTGAACACCAAATTTTTTTTATAAATTGGTGCCCAAACCAGAAGCCCCTATTAAAATACAGCCGAATCCTGAAAAATAAATGAAATAAAGAATAAAATAAATAAAATAAAAAAGGAAAAAGGACAACACAAGAAACAAGCACTTAAAACAAAAACAACAAAGAACACATCCAAATTCTTTTTCACAACAACAACACAACACATTACAAATACACATAATTAACACACAAAATTTCGAAGATCTCGAATCTTCTTTAAAACTCCAATACTAGTTAGAAAATAACTTCTCTCATATTGGAAAGTAACAATGACTTTCCCAAAAAGAAGATTCGCGAAACTTCGCAAAAACCTATATAAGAGACACCCACAAAAAGAAAAAAAAAAAGTTCAGTCCAGTTTTTCAGTTTTAATTGAGTTTTTCCAGTTTAGTTGAGTCAAATTGATTTTTCAAAGTGTTTTTTTTTAGTTATTTTTCGAATTTTTCCACATAGTTTTTTTTTCGATTAAATTTTCTTTTTTTTTTACAACAGTTTTTAGTCCAATTTTTTTAATTTTTTCAATAGTTCAAAAGTAGTTTTTTTTTCTAATTCACTTTTCACTATACATAACATTTTTTTTTTTGCCGTCACTAAACAAATACGAGGTACGTACATTTTTCATTTTTTTTTTATACCACTTCATTTTTTTTTAACACAAATTTTATTATTAATTTTCACTTACTTACCCGTCTTTTCTTTTCTTATCCCTTTTTCCCACTTTCACTTTTCTTTATCCACTTTAATTCTATACACATTTTATTTTTAACACATTTTTTTTTCACATAACCTTTTTTCTTCTTTTTTCTTTCACTCACACCTTTCCACAATAACAACTTCATATCACTGCACTTTTTTTTTTTATTTTTTATTTTTTTTTTTTCACATATATTTTTTTTATTCTAATTCACTCGCGACGCGATTTCATTAAATAATTTTTACTTCGCGAACCCTTAATTAAACATTTAAATCAATAAAAAAAAAAAAAAACAAACGAAATCTCCATCTCGTTTGTTTACATTCAGTTCACCTAAGTACAATTTAGTTTAACAGCTGTCAAAACCACAAGTGTTGCCACAGTGTCTGAACTAATAATTGACTTTAATTAAAATCTATCGGGGTTGCCGACTAGTAAATTTTTTCTCAACCCAAACTCAGTTTGATTCAGTGAGTCAAACTCAGTTTCGATCTGATTTTCCTCACTTTCGTGTAAACCAGATTCAGTTGTAAGCTTAACTCACTTCACTCAGTTGATAGTTGGTTTACTTTACTTCACTTGCGGACATCTTTCTTTAGTACCATAGCCATTTTTTCCTTTTAGACAATTTTTTTTTAGATAATTTTTTTTATTATTGCCATTTAAATTTTATTCTATTTTTTTTTTTTTTGTTACATTGTAATTAGATTTTTTTTTTTAAATTTTTAGTAATAGACCCTAAATTTGTAAATTCTGTTTTTTTATAATAAATATTAGAATTTTTTTTAAATTGCAAAACTGCCTTTTATTTCATTATTTCCCATTTTTTTTCAGCTCTTTACTTATTTTTTTTTTCTACTTTTTCTTCGCTTCTAAAAAATCCCTCTCGGACGCCTTATTTCTATTCTTTTAACATTTTTTTTTTGAATCCATTTTTTTTCTCTATTCTTCGCTCACCAAGGCCAATTTTGTAACAATATGTTGTACCTAATTTCAGTCACTGATTTTTGCAATAAGTAATTAATTTTGAAATCGTCATAATCAATTTTGTAATAATTTTTTTAATAATGCAAATGAACTTTATCAGAAAATTAATGGGTATTTTTATTTAAAACAGTGTTCAAAGTGTAAATTGGTTTCAGTCTAAATTTTCAAATTTTAACAAGGTCGGTTTGAAATTGGTTCAAATTATCGATCTTATACTGTTATGTATATTTTCTACTTCTTTTTCATTGAATGAATATATTGAAAATCATTGTTGCCAGTTTTATAAGAGTAATTTTGGTTGGGCTTCAAAATACATGGGATAAAGATTTTATTTGGCAACAAATAATATTTCTTTTTTTTATATATTAGTTTAAAAATATTTTACAAATTTTATGTATGTGAAACAATTTATATGAAAAATTTGTGATTTAAGTAAGAGGTTGAAAAAAATTATTCAGAAAATCTTCATATCACATGTCTGAAATTCTAAATATTACAGATTTTTCTTTCAGTTTTGTAATTTTTATCAAAAATTTTCAAATACATATATTACTCTAATTCATGTGGATGTGGAAATGAGTTAAAACTATTAATAATTTAAAAAATGCTTGTATAAAAACTAATTTTTCTTAAAGTTGAAAATTTATACCTACCTACATTCTTTTTAAATAACAATACAATTGAGGGAAAAGTTCATTGCAAAATAAAATTTGTACTTATAAAAATATTTTTGGTTAAGTTTTTTCTTCTTCTGTTTCAATTTGTTATTTAAATGTTTTGAAAATTATTAGAACATATCATATTATTCCGAAACAAATGAATTAATATTTTAATTACCTAGTTAGTCATTTTTCTCATTTTACCTATCAACCTACTATAAAAATTAAAAAACATAAAATTCGACAAAAAAGAAAAAAAAAATGATGAAAGAAGCAAAATGTGCAAAATTAATATCCGATTCAATAAATTATCATTAAATTATAAGAATTAAAACTTTTAAGTATTTTACACATATGGACACAACATAAAATAAAAATACAAATAAATAAATAACAATAAAAATGCAATAAATAAAGAAGAAAGAAATAAAATAAAATAATAATAAGAATAATAAATTAATAAATAAACAAATAAAATAAATAATAATAAAAAAAAAGAAAAAAATAAATAAATAAATAAAAAACAAATAAATAAATAAATAAATAAACAAATAAAATATAATAATAATAATAAGAAGAAAAATAAATAAATAAATAAACAAATAAATAAAAAATAAATAAATAAAAATAAAAATAAAAAAGATTAAACAAAGACAATACAAAATGCAATTAATTAAAGTCTATATGTGTATGACTAGCATTGAAGGATCTGGAAGCAGCCGTTAGTGGTTCATTATTACCATAATTGGTCCGATGATAACCAATATTTACAAATTCAGTGTTTGAATTTATTCTTAACGCTCGTGGAAATACATTTATACAAATTAAGTTGAGAAGATCCAGAGAGTCTATCTGCCCCGTCAATAATTTAAAAATAAAAGAGGACTGGAAGGTCCTTCTCCTTTCATTTAAAGTGGGTAATAATATAAGCCGTAGCCGGTCTTCATAGGGTGGTAGGTTTAATGAGTCAGACCACGGTAATCTCCTCAATGCCATTTTCATAAATTTTCGTTGTATTGATTCCAAGCGATTTTTATAATTATCATAGCGAGGACTCCATACAACGACACAGTACTCTAAGATAGGACGAACTAGAGATACATATAGCGATTTGAATACATACGGATCATTAAAATCCTTAGTCCATCTTATAATAAAACCTAGCATACAATTAGCTCTGGAAACTGTTACATCCATATGTCTATGGAAGTTCAGTTTCGAGTCAAAATGTACCCCTAAGTCCTTAATATTATCCAATTTTTCTAATGTGATACCATTGATATGGTAATTATTAGAAAAAGGATGTTTAGTACAAAAAATGACATAAATTTACATTTTTCAACATTTAGAGATAGATGATTGACACCACACCAATGATAAAATTTGTCGACGTCTTGCTGAAGTAGCTCAGGGTCATTAAAATTATTAATTATTTTAAATATTTTTATATCATCGGCAAAAATTAGAATTTTTGAATAATTTAACACGTTCACGACATCATTAATAAATAATAAAAACAGAAAAGGACCCAGATGGCTACCTTGAGGAACACCTGAAGTCACTTCAATGTTGCGAGATACATGGTTATAAAATTTTACTCTTTGAACACGATTTTTAAGATAAGACTTGAGCCATAGTAGAAAGTTCATGGGGAAACCAAGACAATCTAATTTAAAAAGAAGCAATTTATGATTGACTCTGTCAAACGCTTTACTAAAATCAGTGTAGATACAATCTACCTGCTTTTTATTTTCAATCGCATTCAGACATTTAGAAGTAAAAGATACTAAGTTAGTGGTAGTAGATCTACCAGGCGTGAAACCATGTTGAAAACTGCTAATGAGTGGTTTACATTTAAATGAAATTTTATTTAATACAAGTTTTTCCAATAGTTTTGGAATTGCCGATAATTTGGAAATATTCCTGTAATTATTTATTAATTTTTTACAACCACTCTTGTGGATGGGAATTGAAAATGAAATTTTCCAAATAGAAGGAAACACTGAAGACTTTAAAGATAAATTAAACAAATGTGTTAGAACATTGGCCAGACTCGATCCACATTGTTTTAGAATGACAGCTGGTACTCCATCTGGACCACATGAGCAACTATGTTCAAGTTGACGAAGATTTAACATTACTTCATCGACAGAAACTAAGAAATCCTGACCTGAGAACAGATTTGAATTAGAACAATTAATAGAAAGTGGTACTTCCTCAGTAGAGATATTTTCAATGTGAGGAGAGTAGGTGGTCTGAAAAAATTCGGCGAAGAGATTAGAGATAACTTCTGGATCATCGCTATTTTTGTCATTAAAGGACACAGCTGAGGGATAGGTACAGGACTTTCTGCTTAGGTTCAGAAAGTTCCAAAAAGTTTTAGGGTTTGTTTTAATCTGTTGCTGGACTTTATCAATGTAATTATTATAGGCTACTTTGTTAAGAAAAAAGAATAGTTTGCGATATTCAGAGTAAACTAGATAGTCCCCTTCGTCCTTAGTACGAACGTATTGCCTCCAAGCTTTGTTTCTTTTGTTTTTAATTTTCCTGGTGTTATCATCGTACCAAGGAGGGCTCAAATTTGAACTTTTAGATCGTAACTTGGGTACATACGTAGGTAACACTGAAAGTTTTTACAATCAAGTATAAACAGTTAAGTATACGCCATACTACCATTGCAAACTGAATTCCAAACCGGTCTTAACAATAATCTCTTATTAAATTAGCATTCATTCAGTTGGTAAATTTGGTAGCGTTCATTTAAATTTTGTAAATTTATTGAAAAATGGAATTAAAACGAGAGCACTTTCGAGCAATGACTTTTTATGATTTTCGCGTTGGCTTATCTAAAAAGGAATGTATTGAACTGCTTCGTAGAGCATTGGGTGATGATGCTCCATCGTCAAAGACTATCTATAACTGGTTCAATGAGTTCCAACGTGATAGAAATTATTTAACGGACTCGGCTCGTGAAGGTCGACCAAAAAGTGCTGTGGTTGAAGAAAACATCGACGCTGTTCGTTCAATGGTACAAGAAGACAACCGTGTGACATACAACGCAATTCGTGCTTCACTTGGTGTAGGCATGAGTCAAATAAGAACAATCCTACATGAATATTTGGGGGTAAAGAAACTTTGCTGCAGATGGGTACCACATGCTTTGACACCTGAGCAAAAACAAACACGTGTGGAGTGGTGCAAGAAAACTTTGAAAGTTTATAAGAACGGACGATCAAATTTGGTGTACAATATCGTGACAAGCGACGAAAGCTGGATTTATTCATTTGAGCCACAAAAAAAGCGTCAATCTGCTCAGTGGGTGTTTCCAGGTGACCAAAAACCAACAAAAGTGAAGCAAGCCCGAAGTGTTGGAAAAAAAATGATTGCAACATTTTTTGCTAAAACTGGTCACATATGTACAATAGCTGTGGAAGATTAAAAAACGGTGACAGCAGAGTGGTATACAAGAGTTTGTCTACCAGCAGTTTTGCAAAAAATAAGAGAAAGGCGGCCAAAAGGAGTCATAACACTGCATCATGATAATGCGCCTCCTCACACAGCTGAAGAAACGAAATCCTTTTTAAAGCAAAATAACACCAACTTACTGGGTCATCCGCCATACAGTCCAGACCTCGCACCCTGCGATTTCTTCCTTTTTCCCCACATAAAAAATAAAATGGCTGGTTTAAAGTTTTCAACACCTGAAGCAGCGGTAACAGCATACAAACAGCTTGTATCTGAGGTAGTCGCAATTGAATGGCAGCGCTGCTTTGAGCAATGGTTTCAGAGAATGGAAAAGTGTATAAATGTAAATGGCGAATATTTTGAAAAACAATAAAAAAATATTTTACAATACATTATGTGTTTTACTATAAGATTGTAAAAACTTTTAGTGTGACCCTTGTATGTTTTAAAACCTTCACAAACTTTAGAATAGAACAAACTAACAGCTACATCCACATCCCTGCAATTGAGTACATCATTCCAATCTAATTCACAAAAATATTCATTGAAATTCTGAAATTTAGTCTTAGAAAAATTAAAATAATAAGAGTCAGATATAACATTTACAAAGTCAATTTCATAATCAAAAAAAATACACAGCGCAGGATGATAAAGGTCCTCGGGAATTACCACAGGATCAGATCTGATTACACCACATTTAGAAAAGTCAGAGGTGTAAACCAGATCGAGTATTTTATCGAATGAATTTCTAACAATTATAGAATGCAATATAAAAATAAAAGCAGTAAGTATATTTTAAAAAACCAGGAGATTAAAAATATTAATTTTTCTTTCATACAAAATTCGCATACATATTCGATTGCATTATATTTGTTTCCCGAAACAAAATATATAAATATAAAATTTTTTATGTATACGATCAGAATCAAAACAAAACTAAAAAATATCATATGGTATACAACAACAAAATACCGCATTATAAGATGAATATTAGAATTATGGACGTGTTCTTCATTATTCTTTATTTCATCAATTTCCTTTACATGTTTCTTCTTTTCACATCTCTCCTCTTGCACCCTTGTATAGTCTAATATCACATGAGCTTATTCGAAGCTAAATTGGCAAACATACAGACACGAAAATTCAAAAATTTGAATTTAACAGATAAATTGAACCTCTTTTGTAGTAATATATTCTCTTTGCATTTACTAATACGATTCGGTTGGTTTGGGAATTTGATAAACTTTAGCTTAAATATTGAATTCAGCTTAAATATATAATTCAGCTTAAATATAAAATTCAGCTTAAATATTGAATTCAGCTTAAATATGAATACTGATGCATTGAAAAAAAGGAGAGGAGTTATTAAGGCCTCTTTCACACGAATAGGAAATTCTATTAATAGTCTTATTGATTACTAAACATCAATAAAGGAAGATTTTGAGGAGCGAATTAATAGAATTTTAACATTAGAATACGTTAGAGAGGAATGAAGATATAGAAAATGAATCTTTACAAAGAGAACAAATTGAAGAAAAATATTATTCCATTTGTGCAAAGTGTTAAATTATGATAAAACAGAAATCAAATGTTAAGAATGATGCGATTATCACCACACCGATTGACACTTTAATATCTAATTAAAATCAATTGAGCACTGTAATACAAAATATGGTTTCACAGAGTCCAGTTAGTACATCGACACCTCATTCACAAAATTTTCATGCTACTGAAATGCAACCAAAAATACAATTGCCAACAATGCAGGTACCCACGTTCAACGGTGATTATAAAGCGTGGCCATCGTTTTATGATTTATTTTTATCGGTAGTACACAACAATTCTGCTCTATCCCCTGTAGAGAAGTTTCAGTACTTGAAATTATAATTAAAAGGTGAAGCAGAATCTACAATTAGACACTGGAGTATTACGAATGCAAACTATGAAAGCGCATTTGAGTTATTTACAAAAAAATATAACAAGGAGGATTACTTAATAGAGTCACATTTACAAACTTTAATAGAGTGTATATCACTTAAAACGGCTACTTCAAAAGGATTACGTAATTTGACAAATATTTTTGATGAAACAGTTCGAACTTTGAAGGCAATTAATCTACCTGTTGATACTTGGGATTGCTGGCTCAACTATTTATTGGTATCTCTTTTGGACAAGGATACTCAACAATTGTGGCGACAAACATCAACTTCAACTAAAAGACCAATTTTTGACGCTCTCGTGTACAAGTTTCAACAACTTAAACATCAATGACAGGCAAAAAATTGTAAAATTGTGAAAGAAAAGGGATTATATTATAACTACATGAAAGGTAAGCATTTTATGAGGTATTGTAAAACTCTTTCTAGATGTCAGAAATGTGGCAAAATCATCATACGATGTTACATAACCCGCAATCAACTTCTTCTGTGTCTACAACTACTAATACTACTGCTGCTCAGGCCAATACCATAACCAGTTCTCCATCTTCAAGTTACATCAGTGTTTTACCTACGGCTGTGTTTGCGTCAGAGATATAACAGGTCAGTTACAACCTTGGAAAGCATTATTAGACACAGGCACAAAAAGGATTGAAATATAATAGAGATCCGAAAAGGAAATGAAACAAAACCGTAAACAGGCCCTGTGCGGGCAGAGAAGGAGGTACCACATTTGTCTTTTTTATGAAAAAGAAAAAGCTTTCAATAGTTAATTTTGTGTTCTATACATATGACTTAAATTTTATTTTACATAATATGCTGAAGATTAAATGCACACATACAAGCGTAAATATTATTTGTTTATTTTTATACTATATAATATATATGTATATATACATATATGTATTATATATATATATATATTATATATACACAAAAAGTATTCAAAAATTTCTTTCTTCTCCCTTTTCGAGATTTTTAATGTATTGTTACAAATCTGAAAAATAAAAAAGAACTTTATTAATGAATTTGAATAAAATTATTTTTAAAATAAAGTTACCTTAGAAAGCCGGATCAACACACCATCCAATCGTCTCCTAGTTTCCTGTAAAGATAAGAAAATTGAATAAAAAATTGAATCAACAAAAATTTATAAACTTAAAATGTAAATAAATGTTGTTGTTGGCCGTAAATAAAAGAAACTTCCAATTGAACACCAAATTTTTATAAATTGGTGCCCAAACCAGAAGTCCCTATTAAAATACAGCCGAATCCTGAAAAATAAATGAAATAAAGAATAAAAATAAATAAAATAAAAAGGGAAAAAGGACAACACAAGAAACAAACACTTGAGACAAAAACAACAAAGAACGCATAAAAAAAATTCTTTTTCACAACAACAAAAAACACTAACACCATACAAAAACAAAAAACACTATCACCATACAAAAACAAAAAAAAAAACAAAAATCAATAATTTCGCGAATTTCCTTCCCCTGCGGACTGGAAATATAACAAAGAATTTCCCAAAGGAAATTCGCAAATTCGAAAAAAACCGATATAAACACATACGACAAAGTACCCACAGTTTTTAGTTCAAATTGGTTTTTCAAAGTGTTCTTTTGAGTTTTTCCACATTTTTTTTGGTTAAATTTTTTCACAATAGTTTTTTTTTAGTTCATTTTTTAACACAATCATTTTAAATTCACTTTTTAATACGCACTTTTTTGTACAATTTCCTTTTTTTTTTTTACACACAAATTTGCACAGTAAGTTTAATTCCTCTTTCACATCACAGGTACGTAAAAATTCTTTCTTTTCTGTTAAGCACTTTTCCGATTTCTTAAATTCACTTTCACTTTTTTTTAACTTACACTTAATTAACTAACATTTTAGTTCTTTCTTTTTTTTTTTTAATATTTCATTTTAAACTTTAAACTTAACACATTTCTTTTAACACGTTTTCTTGTTACACATAACCTTTATTTTTCATCACAATAAAAACTTTATCTCGGTCTATCACTACACTTTTTCTTTTCCTTCTCACTTTCCACTTTCTTTTCGCACATATTTTTTAAAACACTTAATTTTACTTTTTCCTTCACTTTTAACAATTTTGTAACAATAAAATTACCCGCGACGCGATTTTACTTAAAAATTCATTTCGCGAACAAATTAAATTTAAAAAAAAAAAAGAAAAATAAAAGAAAAAACAAAAAAAAAAAAAACAAACGAAATCTCCATTTCGTTTGTTTACATTTAACTCACCTAAATATAATTTGGTTAAATATCTGTCAAAACAACAAGTGTTGCCACAGTATCTGAATTAATAATTCACTTAAATTAAAATCTATTGGGGTTGCCAAATAGGTAAGAGCAGCCAAAATAGCCTCGTGTAAACAGATAGTAGTGAACAGCCAAATATTAAACTTCATTTTTTTTATAATTCGATTTTTCTTTTTTTTCTTTTTGGACCGTCCATCTACCAGTTTTAACCCTAAAATTGCGAATTAGTTTGTTTTTTCTCTTTCTTTTGGTATTCTGTTCGATTTAATATAAATTTTTTCCTTCTGTTGAAATTTGTTTTTTAGTTTACATCAACCATAGACCCATTTGTAGTTAGATCGCTCCCCTCGTTCAATTCTCTATAATAGGCCAAAAATAAAACATTTGTGCTAGATTTTTCTTTATTTTTATTTTACTATTTAAATTTCGGTTGTTTTATCATTTCAAATTAGGTTATTTTTTTTTTTTTTTTTTTTTAATAATAGACCCTAAAGTTGTAAATTCTTTTTTTTTTTGTATAATAAATATCAGAACTTTTTATATAAAATTGTAAAACTGTCTTTTATTTCATTATTTCCCATTTTTTCAGACTTTGGCCCCTATTTTTTCTTTTTCTACGTTTCTTTCTCATCTAAAAATCCCTCTCGGACGCCTTATTTCTCTTCTTTTTACATTTTTTGAATCCATTTTATTTTTACCAAGGCCAATTTTGTAACATTGGTGTCAAGTGTGTGGGGTCCGATCGGTCTTTGAAATAAGACCTCTCCACAAAAAATTTTTTTGGCATTTCGTTTCTTGTTATTATTAAATCGAAAATGTCTAGCGAAGGAAGTAGCAATCCCTCTAATGCTGAATCTGGTGCTGCTCCAGATCTTAGCAGCGCACTTACCAACATAATGAAGCAGTTGCAAGAAATGAGACAGCAGCATCAAGATACACAAAAGCTGATCAACGAAACCTTGTTGCCGCGGATTGCTTCCCTAGAGAGCAGCGGATTGCCTATCAACCCAGTTGCTGCGAGCCCGGAAGTAAATAACCTCTCACACCTTGTAAATTTACCTACACCACCTCCAATCGCTCGTTCTGCCACAGGTGGTGTCTCGCAACTCCCTAACAGTTTTATACAGGAAATAAACCGGTTGAATTTCGATAATCCCATCAATAACACTACCATCTGCACCCGGCCTATGATCACGACCAGTACCACCAATCCAATAACAACGAACATGAACCTTCGGGACCCTGGAACCAGTTTTTCGCGAACAGTTGGGTTCAGCCTTCCGCCACACAACCAGTTCACAGTTCCTCTCGACTTCGAGCTACCAAGGAGATCGATGGAAGCAGATCCTTTCCAAAATGCCCAAAACGGGCTGCCTCCTGCGGTACCACCCTTTAGAAGGTCCACCGGTATTTTCGAAGATTTCATGCCAGTCAGTAGTGTGTACGACTCCGTCCCTGCCAGAGTTAAGTTCAATTTAAAGGAATACGACGGAAAGGAACCCTGGCGGACCTACAAACAACATTTGGAGGTAGTAGCAAGAGCAAATAGCTGGTCCGAGGAGAAACTGGTCGTGTACGTGCCACCGTGTCTCAGGTCAACAGCGCTAACATTTTACCACACGCTGTCGCCAATCGTCCAAGGAAACTTCGCCTTGTTGGACAGGGCCTTCGAAGAGCGGTTTAGCGGTCGACACCAGCAGTCGATGGCCAATGTTCAACTACAAAATCGGGTCCAAAAGGATAAAGAAACACTGGCTGAGTTCGCTACGGACCTAGAGCATCTGACATATCTCGCCTTCCCGGAATGCCCTGAAACTGCTAGGAGCCGAATAGCGCTTGGACAGTTTGTGCGTGGAATTACAGATTACGAAGTGCAGCTTAAAGTACGCGAGGCCGATCCGAAAACACTACAAGATGCCTTAGCGCTGGCGATCCACCTGGAGGCTAGTAAGGAGGCGACCCGGGCAGGTAGGAAGCATGTTCGAGTGGCTAGAACCACAGTGCCTACCAAACATGGTAGTAAAAGGAACTCGAATTCGGGAAACGGGAACAGCTCGGCTTGAAGGAGCCGCAACCGAGCATTCACCCTGTATCGAAGGCTCCACCAACCAACACCGGACGCATCAAGCTGTACTTACGTACCAAATCATTTGGATTCATCGTTCGTGAAGAAGGAAAAGAAGAGCTATTCTTCCATAAGGACGATTTTGGACAAAACAACCCTCCGGATTGGATCCCAGCAGAAGGTGACGCAGTGCAATTTGACGTCGTGACCACTAAACGAGGACGTCGGGCAAAGAACGTGCAAAAGATTACTGGCAAGGATTCCAGCAGCTTTTGTTCCGCACTTCCACCTACACCCTCCCCTGCTGAGAAAACGACCACCGAATCAATCTGCACAACCGTCTCGCGATCGTTTGTAATTCCACCGCCCGCTGAACCCGTTCCTTCAACGTCTAGAGCGTCGTTAAACTAGACGCCACTGACCAAAAAGGGCCTTGGTCAGTGGAAAACGTTGGCCCTGTTATCAAAGTTACTGTCGCCGAAGTCGGGTACAATCTTCGCATTCCAGGTACCGTGAACAACGTCGACTGTAAGTTGACACTTGATACAGGAGCCACACAGACCGTCCTCCATCCAGATTTACTCCAGGATGATCGTAAGCTTATAGAATCCTCAGCTGTCATTCAAAGTGTCACAGGTGAAATTACACCAGTGAAAGGAAAAGCTGTCGTTAGCATCTCTTTCAACAATATATCGTTCGAACACCCTGTCTTTGTAGCCGATATCCATGACGAATGCATATTGGGTATGGATTTCTTAAAGAAGTTTAATTGCATTCTCAACTTCAAGAAAAACATCCTTCAGGTAGCGAATACCAAAATCCCTCTGGAAACTGTCGAAGAGCCACTTTCTATAAACACTTGTAAAAAACTCGAACCGAACTTTTCACATCCACCGAACTCTCTCACGTTCGACTCAGACGTTAAAGAAGAGCTTGGACACTGTCCAGATCAACCTAACCTTAGCCTTTCCGATCTGGAAGAGCCCAACTCCTCTGCCTATCTTACCTATAATCGGAACGAACTCTTTCCAGTTCAACCTCTTTCTCGTTCTACCGAACTGGAAAGGTCCAACTCTACCTCTTTCTTTCTACCAAATAACGTCAATAAAAGTCACGAACTTGTCTTTTCCTCCTCTCAAGTGACGTGCGAAAAGTTCAAATATTTTTCGAGCCAACCGGAACCTCCCTTACAAAGACTCTCTCAGACAGTTTCGACGGATAGCCAACGTTGCTACTCGTCCACATGTATATCAGTCTCCAGGTTACACGCACTGCCGAACGAAATACAAGAATTATTCGATTCATCAAGTTCCAGCTTGAATAGCAACCAAAAGGAAATGCTTCTCCAGCTCCTAGTCGATTTTTCGGATGTTTTTTGTACCTCTAGCACCGACATTGGCCGTACGAAGATATTACAACACCGAATAGACACTGGTGATGCAAGACCTATAAAACAACAGCCGCGAAAAATACCCCTGTTTCGCCGTGTAGAAGCTGAGAGATTGATTGAAGACATGCTTAAACAAGGAGTCATTCGACCCTCTACAAGCCCTTGGAGTTCCCCAGTAGTCCTAGTTGCGAAGAAAGATGGATCAATCAGGTTCTGTGTGGACTACCGGAAGTTAAATGACGTTACAAAAAAGGACTCGTACCCTCTACCACGTATCGACCTCACTTTGGAAGCACTTGGAAGTTCTTCGTGGTTTGCCTCCCTAGATCTTGTTTCAGGCTACTTCCAAGTTGAAATGCATCCCGAAGATAGAGAAAAAACTGCTTTTAGCATAGGTACGGGTCTTTACGAGTTCAACGTCATGCCTTTCGGTCTCACGAATGCCCCTGCGACGTTCCAACGACTCATGGAAATTGTGTTGCGAGGTATCCCTTATACAGTCACACTGGGCTACCTAGATGATCTGCTGGTACACGCTACATCCTTTTCTGGTCTGATAAACAACCTAGCTGAAGTATTCCGGCGTCTTCGCTCCGCAGGCCTTAAACTCTCTCCTAAAAAATGCCACATGTGTCAAAGAGAAGTTAAATTCCTCGGTCACGTAGTCTCCGAGAAAGGATTGGCAACCGACCCTGAAAAAATTAAAACTGTTCAAAGCTGGCCGGTGCCAGCATCAAAAAAGGACGTCCAATCTTTTCTCGGCCTATGTGCATACTACCGACGGTTCGTGAAAGATTTCTCCACCATCGCTAAACCTTTGACTGCCCTTACGGAGAAGAGTGCTAGGTTCCTGTGGGCCGAGGATTGTCGGAATGCTTTCGAAAAGTTAAAAAACAGCCTGACTACCTCCCCGATACTGTCCCAGCCTAACGAGGCAGATCCGTTCGTGGTTGACACCGACGCAAGTCACTTGGCGTGGGGGGCAGTTCTTTCACAGGTCCAAAATGGACAAGAGCGCGTAATTGAATATTACAGCAAAACGTTCAGTCGTCCCGAAAGGAACTACTGTGTTACGCGGAAAGAGCTGCTCGCTGTTGTCAAGGCCATCTCTCATTTCAGACCCTACTTGCTCGGCAAAACATTTCTTCTACGCACGGATCACGCTTCGCTTCGCTGGTTGATGAATTTTAAAGAACCTGAGGGACAAATTGCTCGTTGGATCGAGAGGTTACAGGAATTTGATTTCGAGATCCAGCATCGACCAGGTAGGAACCATGGCAATGCCGATGCATTGTCTCGACGTCCTTGCGAATCCGTCTCCTGCAACTACTGCCATCGTCTCGAAGAAAAGGAACAGGTCGCGGTCAGGTTGCTTCAGGTTGTCGAACACATGTCACAGCTACAAAACAAGGATGCTTGCTTAGCACGGGTGAAACGTTGGTTGATGGATGGCGAACGACCTGCTGCGGAAACCATCAGCGGTTGTGAACCGACCGTTAAGAGCTATTGGGCCATGTTTTCATCGCTCGTCCTAAGAAACGACGTAGCATATCGACAACTCGAAGTAAATCGACAGCTCATTCTTCAAATTTTGGTTCCTCGAGACCTGCAGGTAGACGTGATGAAACAAGTACACGATTCTCCGAGTGGAGGACACCTTGGAATAGATAAAACCATGGCAAAGGTTCGACAAAGGTATTACTGGCCCGGTTATTCTGCTGATGTTCGGAACTACTGTTTACGATGTATGATATGCCAGCAAAGGAAAGGTCCAATACCCAAGTCGAAAGCTCCTTTGCAGACTCGAAACTCAGGTGCCCCCTTCGAAAGAATCGCCATCGACATCCTTGGTCCCCTGCCTGTAACACGGAACATGTCTCGCTACATTTTGGTTGTAATGGACTACTTCACCAAGTGGCCTGAAGCTATCCCTATTAAAGATCAGACCGCGGAAACAGTAGCTGAAGCCATGATCGTTCACGTTTTCTCACGCTTTGGATTATGTCTCCAACTCCATTCTGATCAAGGTAGAAATTTCGAATCAGAAGTCTTTGCTGAGGTGCTGAAAAGGTTTCGTGTCGACAAGACTAGAACGACCCCCTTGCATCCACAAAGTGATGGTTTAGTCGAAAGGTTCAACCGCTCGATACTGGACTACCTTTCTAAGTTTGTCGAAAACCATCAGCGGGACTGGGACGAGTATTTACCGTTTCTGCTCTTGTCGTTCCGTTCAGCAGTTCAGCAAAGCACTAAGCAAACCCCTGCCATGTTGACCTTTGGTAGAGAGCTCCGTTTGCCGATACAGTTGGTAACTGGCGATCCTCCAAACCCCGGAACGACTTCGGTCCCCGAATACGTCGCTCAACTTCAGGAACGTTTGCGTGTGGTGCACGAGTTCAATCGGGTCCAGTTAACCAACGCTAGTCGTAGAATGAAAGATCGGTACGATCTATCTGCCAAGGCTCAACCGTTCAATGTTGGAGATCGAGTTTGGTTGTATAATCCAAAGCGAAAGATAGGTCGATGTCCCAAACTCCAGACAAACTGGGATGGTCCATACGAAATTTTAGAGAAAATCACAGATGTCGTATATCGTATTCGCAGTACCGTCACTAGTCGTAAATCCGTGGTGCATCGTGACCGATTAGCGCTTGTCAGAAACTAACACAATTAACCTTACTTTTTTAACACCAGATATTCTAATAACAGTTTTGAGTTATTTACAAAAGCTTCTTAGGAACAGCACGTCAACAGCTTGGTTCCATCGTTCCATTACACATAGCGAGACGACAAGAAGAGCATCAGGATGGTCGGTGGTAGCGTGCTCCTGTGAATGCTGTTGTGAAAAAGACGCTCAGTTCGCTATTTTTTTTTTCCTTGTGTTTTCTCTTTTTTTTGTGTTTCCTTTTTTCTTTGTTCTTTCTCCTTTTTGCCTCTCTTTTTTGTCTCTCTATTTCATTTCAACTACTACACTCAACAAATCAAACCAAAGTTTCTTTTATTTACAACAACATCCACCAAATCCAAAGCAATCAATATCGTCTTTTCAGGAAAACCCTCAAGAAAAATGTAACCCTGCTCTCGTTGCAATTACCAAACAAAGTCGGTAGTGTTGTAAGCAGTATTCAAGAAAAAGACACGTCTGTTAAGTGCACAATTGTTATTTTTACAAGTTCATTGCGTTCCATGTCTCTATAATTTCTGAGAGAACAAGCGCAAGTGAAATTGAGTAAATTTGCAAATGCAAATACTCACAAACAGGCTTAGCACCAATGACAACGTGTCAAAAGAATACCAGGCGTCAGGTTAAATAAAGGTTGAGAATGAATGCAACACAAATACTGACTAGAGATAGCTTTTGTTTGTCGTTATTATTAAGTTCGATGAGTATAAGATTAATGCTCAGTCGGAACTTTGAGCATTCTTCGCAGGGGGCAGTGTTACAAATCTGAAAAATAAAAAAGAACTTTATTAATGAATTTGAATAAAATTATTTTTAAAATAAAGTTACCTTAGAAAGCCGGATCAACACACCATCCAATCGTCTCCTAGTTTCCTGTAAAGATAAGAAAATTGAATAAAAAATTGAATCAACAAAAATTTATAAACTTAAAATGTAAATAAATGTTGTTGTTGGCCGTAAATAAAAGAAACTTCCAATTGAACACCAAATTTTTATAAATTGGTGCCCAAACCAGAAGTCCCTATTAAAATACAGCCGAATCCTGAAAAATAAATGAAATAAAGAATAAAAATAAATAAAATAAAAAGGGAAAAAGGACAACACAAGAAACAAACACTTGAGACAAAAACAACAAAGAACGCATAAAAAAAATTCTTTTTCACAACAACAAAAAACACTAACACCATACAAAAACAAAAAACACTATCACCATACAAAAACAAAAAAAAAAACAAAAATCAATAATTTCGCGAATTTCCTTCCCCTGCGGACTGGAAATATAACAAAGAATTTCCCAAAGGAAATTCGCAAATTCGAAAAAAACCGATATAAACACATACGACAAAGTACCCACAGTTTTTAGTTCAAATTGGTTTTTCAAAGTGTTCTTTTGAGTTTTTCCACATTTTTTTTGGTTAAATTTTTTCACAATAGTTTTTTTTTAGTTCATTTTTTAACACAATCATTTTAAATTCACTTTTTAATACGCACTTTTTTGTACAATTTCCTTTTTTTTTTTTACACACAAATTTGCACAGTAAGTTTAATTCCTCTTTCACATCACAGGTACGTAAAAATTCTTTCTTTTCTGTTAAGCACTTTTCCGATTTCTTAAATTCACTTTCACTTTTTTTAACTTACACTTAATTAACTAACATTTTAGTTCTTTCTTTTTTTTTTTTAATATTTCATTTTAAACTTTAAACTTAACACATTTCTTTTAACACGTTTTCTTGTTACACATAACCTTTATTTTTCATCACAATAAAAACTTTATCTCGGTCTATCACTACACTTTTTCTTTTCCTTCTCACTTTCCACTTTCTTTTCGCACATATTTTTTAAAACACTTAATTTTACTTTTTCCTTCACTTTTAACAATTTTGTAACAATAAAATTACCCGCGACGCGATTTTACTTAAAAATTCATTTCGCGAACAAATTAAATTTAAAAAAAAAAAAGAAAAATAAAAGAAAAAACAAAAAAAAAAAAAACAAACGAAATCTCCATTTCGTTTGTTTACATTTAACTCACCTAAATATAATTTGGTTAAATATCTGTCAAAACAACAAGTGTTGCCACAGTATCTGAATTAATAATTCACTTAAATTAAAATCTATTGGGGTTGCCAAATAGGTAAGAGCAGCCAAAATAGCCTCGTGTAAACAGATAGTAGTGAACAGCCAAATATTAAACTTCATTTTTTTTATAATTCGATTTTTCTTTTTTTTCTTTTTGGACCGTCCATCTACCAGTTTTAACCCTAAAATTGCGAATTAGTTTGTTTTTTCTCTTTCTTTTGGTATTCTGTTCGATTTAATATAAATTTTTTCCTTCTGTTGAAATTTGTTTTTAAGTTTACATCAACCATAGACCCATTTGTAGTTAGATCGCTCCCCTCGTTCAATTCTCTATAATAGGCTAAAAATAAAACATTTGTGCTAGATTTTTCTTTATTTTTATTTTACTATTTAAATTTCGGTTGTTTTATCATTTCAAATTAGGTTATTTTTTTTTTTTTTTTTTTTTAATAATAGACCCTAAAGTTGTAAATTCTTTTTTTTTTTGTATAATAAATATCAGAACTTTTTATATAAAATTGTAAAACTGTCTTTTATTTCATTATTTCCCATTTTTTCAGACTTTGGCCCCTATTTTTTCTTTTTCTACGTTTCTTTCTCATCTAAAAATCCCTCTCGGACGCCTTATTTCTCTTCTTTTTACATTTTTTGAATCCATTTTATTTTTACCAAGGCCAATTTTGTAACAGTATATTGTATATACATATATGTTGTTATACATATTATATGTATACATTATGCTTATATAGAACAAATGATTTTAGGTGTTGTGTTTTTTTTCTTTATAGTTTCGTGTCATTTTTTTGCAGCTGAAATAAATGATATTTGTTGTTGGTATTTTTTGGCTTGATTTTTTCTTTGCTTTTATGTTATTTTTCTTTTTTCAAGCATTTTTTATTTTTGTTTGCTTATTTCGATCCTATTCTTGACCTACCTCTACAAATCTGTTTTACATTGATATTTAATTTTATGGAATTATTAAATGAATTTATAATTATAATATTTTTCGTTGGTCAGTAAAATTTGATAATATAAAAAGATAATTTTGAAGGAGCCTTTTTAAAACTATCCTTTACGTTTTTTTGTGTTTTTTTTTGTTTTCAAGATAAATTTCAACACAAGACAAGAAATCTAAAAACATTTAAATTAACACTTCATTCTATTTTTGATCGTTTTCGTAATTTTTTACGGATTTTTATCCGACTTGAAAGGTAAATACCTCGGGACCCTGTAAAGGCATTGACTTAAAATTTCTGCACAATATTCTGCTTTTCATTCTCTACAAAAAAACTTTTTATGACACAAAAAGATCACTGCAACAGGGCGCAAGTTATACGGCGCCAAATATAAAACTTCCTCTCATCAATTTTTAGAAACAAAATGTAACATTTTTGACTCCTTAGAGAAGTATGTTCCCTTGAGACTAGGGAGCTGAAATTTGGCCAGGATATTCCTTAAAGGGTCCAATATTGCATAAACTATAAACGGTGTAAATCCGTTATCTAGGGCAAAAGTCATAGGGTTATATACAAAACAAGTTATTTTTTAACAAAAAACTTTTTTTCCCTTTTCATGGGGCCCTTTTTAGTTCATACGTTGATCCTTGATCAATTCTTGAACGGTTTTGGACCTAGTACATTTTATTTGATTTAAATCGGTGCAACAATGCGTGAGATATAAGAGTTTAAATTTTACAACTCACACATTTTTCATAAGGAGTCAAAAATATTACATTTTGTTTCTAAAAATTGATGCGAGGAAGTTTTATATTTGGCGCCGTATAACTTGCGCCCTGTTGCAGTGATCTTTTTGTGTCATAAAAAGTTTTTTTTGTAGAGAATGAAAAGCAGAATATTGTGCAGAAATTTTAAGTCAATGCCTTTACAGGGTCTCGAGGTATCAAAAATAGAATGAAGTGTTAATTTAAATGTTTTGATATTAAGTCTTGTTTTGAAATTAATCTTGAAAACAAAAAAAAAAAAAACACAAAAAAACGTAAAGGATAGTTTTAAAAAGGTCCCTTCAACAAAATGCTAAATTAGAGCTCTTCATAATAAAAATTTTAAAATTTTCATACAAAATTATCTTGAAATTTTCAAATTTTACCGACCTACGTAAGATATTAGAATTATAGGTACATAATATTCATATTCCATAAAATTTAATATATATGTAAAACAAATTTGTAGAGGTAGGTCCAGAATAAGATCGAAATAAGCAAACAAAAATAAAAAATGCTTGAAAAAAGAAAAATAACATAAAAGCAAAGAAAAAATCAAGCCAAAAAAATACCAACAACAAATATCATTTATTTCAGCTGCAAAAAAATTACACACAACTATACAGAAAAAAACACAACACCTAAAATTATTTGTTCTATATAAGCATAATGTAGGTATACATATAATATCCCAGTAGTGTAAAATGGGTAGTACTTCCTTATGGAATGGATTCTAGAACTAGTGCACGTATCATCAGTACACATTACCTGTAATAGCGTATTTGAATTCTAAAAAAGTGATTCCATAACTGATTACTTATTTTGTCAAAGCAATCTGAAAGGTAATGTGCATGTTAAATAAAGAGGTTTACAACGTATAAACCACTTCCGCTTTGCATTACATTTTTGTGAAAGTAATGCGTGATGCAATTGAAATTAATTGTTCTTTCAAAAAGTACAGTTATAACTGTATACTAATCCATTTTAGACATGTTTAATCATGTTTTTAGTGGAAAATTTTAACTCAGATGATATCATTCTAAGTTTGTTTTTGAAGTGAAATACACGCGATATTATTTTGTTTAAAAACTTAAATTAAAAATAAAAAAAAGTGTTATTTATATATTATATCGAATTCAAGGTAAGTTTTTTTAAATTATAATAATTATAAAAATATATATATATATATAAAAATAATATATAAAATTAGAATTTTATGATGGTTTCAAAACGAATAAGCAAAAGGCATTTGTCCCGGCTAATAAAAAGCGAAAAAGAAAAATTTGTAAGGAAATTAATATATAACGATGAAGAAATAGTACCATCAACTTCAAATAGTACAGCAGATTCAGTAAATGCAGCTACTGGAGAAAATTATACTGAAAAAACAATAACACAAACAAATTCCCTTTTTGCTTCAAAATCAATTAAAAAAAATAAAGAGTCTTTAGATCAAAAATTAAGAAATTGGTGCGTAAAATTCAACATTTCGAGAGAAAGTTTTCATACACTTTTAAATATATTGAAATCAGAGAATATAAAAGTATTAACTTGTCCTGATACAATTATGCGGAACAGAGATAAAATCATAATTAGAACTGTACCTCCAGGAGAATATTGGCATTACGGTGTAAAGGAAAATATGTACAAAATAAAACATATACTTAAAGATTATGACGAGATTATTTTGGACATTGGTATAGATGGTTTACCATTATATAAAAGCTCCAGCCTAACTCTGTGGCCAATTTTGGGAAAAGTAGTGAACATTCCAAATCTGGAAATATTTTTAATAGGAGCATTTGTTGGTAAAAACAAACCAACCAACATAAAATATTATTTACATGATTTTGTTCATGAAGTCAAAGATTTATTAGAAAACGGATTTGTAATTTCAAATATAAATATTTCATTCTCAATTAGAGCTATAATTTGCGATACACCAGCACGATCATTTATTTGTGGTACTGTTGGACATACGTCATTAAACGGATGCAATAAATGCAAACAAGTTGGGAAAAAAATAGATCATGTTGTAACATATAGCACTCGTAGTGGTGAAATTTTAACTGACAATGACTTTGCTGAAAGAAAATATCTGCCACTTCATAAACAGTGTTACAAAAACAGAGAAACTCCGTTAGAAAAACTTAACATCAAAATGATTTCGCAGTTTCCACTTGATTGTATGCATTTGTTAGACCTGGGTATCGCAAAAAAAATGCTTGTTTGTTTAATAAACAATAAGACATGTTTTAAAATTAATCAAGAAATTAAGGATAAAATTTCCACTACATTAACTGAATTATCTAAATACATACCAAAGGAATTTGTTAGAAAGCCTAGAAGTATGAATGAAATTTTAAGATGGAAGGCCACAGAGTTTAGACAATTTATATTATATACAGGCATATTAGTTTTAAAAGAAACTGTTCACAATGATTATTATTATCATTTTTTATTAATACACTGTGCCTATCGTTTGTTAATGTGTCCTAGAAGTTTTCGGCACAATATTCCGAATATAACTGAATTAATACAGTGCTTTGTGGAAAATTTTCCTGTTATATATGGAAATGCAAGTGTAACATACAATGTGCATAATTTATTACACATTACAGATAGTGTCATAGAATTTGGACTTTTAAGTGATTTTGCAGCTTATCCTTTTGAAAATTATTTACAAATTTTAAAGAAAAAAGTTAAAAAACCAACGAAAATTCTACAACAGTTAAGAAACAAGCTAAAATATAACAATTTGATAATGGAACAAAAAATCACAGGTTTTAAGAAAGATCATTCTGGACATATCTATGGTTTTATTTCTGAACTGTACAGTTTAAGTTTATTAGAACCAGATAATGTTTGTTGTATAAAACCATATATACCAATCAAAATTACAAGATTTATTGACTCAGAAGAAGGATTTATAGTTGGAAAAAGATTTGCAAATGTAGATGATTTTTTTACGGAACCTCTAGAATCAATGTCTGGCTTAGGCATTAGTATTTCGGATAAAACATTGAATGAAATAGAAGAAACTTTCTCTATTACTGACTTGTACTGCAAATTGATGTGCCTGCCGTACAACCAATTTTGGCTATTAATTCCTGTTCTTCACAACTGTGTTTAAAATTTAATGAAACTTTAAAAATGAAACTATTATACTACATATTTCATTTTTATATTTAATTTGCAGAAAATGTCATCACCGTCAATTTTTAAAAATACTTTAAAAAGAAAACCACTACGAGAAAATTCTAGTGGTAAACATCAAAGATGTAATGCTGCAGTAGAGGAAAATGTAATTTCAACTTGTAAGTATCCATGAGAGAATAAAAAAATAATATAGTTACTAACACTTTCTCGTTCATAGATCAAGCAAATGCACCTGGCGTTGAAAATAATTTTAAAACTTATATTGATCAAAAATTAGAAGAACAGGCAAAATCTATGAAGGAATATATAAGCCAAGAAATCGAGAAGAAATTTATGGACTTAGAAAGTATGTATTGAATAGAAATGCAAATATAACATCACATTTCAAGTGATCGAAATCATAATTAAATTAAAATCCTAAAATATGTTGTTATAACTCTAAACAAACATAATAAAATTATTTCAGAGAAAATCGATTATCAGAATAAAAAAATAATGGAAACGCTGGCTACCCAGTAATTTTAAAACAATTAGTAAGACAGGATGAAGATTTGGACGAAATAATGTCAGTGTTTCCATTAAAGACAATAGATGAAATTGAAAAGGTAGAACAGGAAATTTGTGATGACAATAGACATATTTATGTAAGTATTCGTATATACATATATATTTTTTCTAATTTTTAAAATTTCAGATTACAGCAATAAAAAAAATTACAAAAAAGGGGTTAAAAAGGAATTTCAACAAGATCCTTGACGAAGAAATGGTTAAGGAATTTAACTACGATGGCATTCATGGGAAGTTATCTTTTAAAGAATATAAAAACATTAATACAGTACTTGAAAGTATGTTTCTATTATATTTTTGCTATATAAATAATAATAATACTTATAAACAATTAATGCATTTTCAGATGTCATAGAAGACGAAGATAGTACAAAAGACTATGTGGGGGCGATTAGGCAGATTTTTAGAGCAATAAAAACAAATATTTTAAAAAAGTTTGCCTTGAAAACAAGAAATTAAATCAATGAATAATGTTATGAATTTTTTTTTTGTCATTACATTTTTATTATAGATGAATTTTTTTTACTTTTGGTTTAATTATATATTTTTTAATTGTTTTTCTTTAAATTAAATCATGAATTCTTTTTTAATATTTTGTTCTATTTTTAATTATGTTTTTTTTTTTTTTAATGATCGAAAATAAAAATTTAATTTGAAATATAAAAATGTCTAGTTTTTGTCTTTTAATAAAAATCTAATTATACAGTATTTCTGTAATTCCTTCCTAACAACAACTTCTAGAAGTTATTCCGAAAAAGTACTGAAAGAACTACTTCTTCGTCATTAGTTCTCTAACTACTTCCATCCAATTAATTCTCTCACTACTTCTTTGTAATCGATGATTCAATCGGTTATTAGTAATGCTTAAGGTAAGCGATTGGTTGCTTCATAGGACATTTATATGGTAAAGGTAATGGGAAATTTCTATGTATTGAGAATCAAAAGTGGAAGTAGTTACAGCTTTTTTGCATTAATTCCACAATCGATTGCAGAAGTACTTCCTTACACTACTGGGATGTATAACAACATATATGTATAGTTTCATTTACAATGGTTTTGTTTTTTCTTGTTTTTTCATATATTGATCATAAAGCAATTTACAAACACATTCATCAATCCCCATTCATTTTATTCAATTCGAAAGAGCTTCAGACCAGAGCTTTCTCAGACCAGTTTTTGAGCTTTCTCAGATAAATTTTTATAAAAATGTAAAAACTATGAATTGTGACGTTCCTCGTGAAGGAATCTCTTTATACTTGATACTTTTTGTGTGCTCATCGTTTGTGTATAAGAAGATTAAATGCTAGACTATTGCTTACCGGAATAAGTAACATCAGTTCATATGAGACTTCTAGTAAAGGCAGAGTTATTATCGATATTTCTACAAAAGATGGTGATAACTCGCTCTCTGTCACAGCCTACATTCTACATAAATTTAGAAATTAAATTTAGAAATGAAAAAATGGTGTGATAGCTTGTGTGATTTTGCTGACTCTAATTTTAATGTAGCTTCTAAAATCGACTTTGTGTTAGGTTGTGATATTGTATTCGAGAACTTTTGGGAACTGGAGGAATCTGAGGTTAATCTACTATTGACAGAAGAAGACCAAAAATGTGAGGACCATTTTAAAGATACTCATACACGTTTAAAAAATTGTCAATATATGGTACGTTTACCATTCAAATGTTCATATTCGGTGTTAGGTCATTCCAGGGAAAATGCAATAAAAAGACTAGCGACAATCGATCGACGTTTTATTAAAGATTTCGAACTATTAAAATATTATCAAGAGTTTATGGACGAATATTTATTATTGAATCACATGTCAGAAATTGAAACTTCGTATGATGACACTGAATGTTTCTTTCTTCCACATGATGGTGTATGGAAGAAAACAAGTTCAAGCACAAAACTTCGTGTGGTATTTGATGGTTCTTCTTCTTCGTCAACAGGTGTTAGTCTCAACGAAATTCTATTTACAGGTGCTAAAATACACAAAAATGTGAATGATCTTCTTATAAGATTTCGTCTAGGTCAATTTGGATATGTTTCTAACATTCAGAAAATGTTTCGACAAATTTTAATACATCCACATGATAGAAAATATTAAAGAATATTTTGGAAAAATTCAAATAGTAAGTCGCTCAAGTTATACGAACTGAACACAGTGACTTATGGCACATCATGTGCACCATTTTCTTCTTCTGTTTCAATTTGTTATTTAAATGTTTTGAAAATTATTAGTACATATCATATATTTCCGAAACAAATGAATTAATATTTTAATTACCTAGTTAGTCACTTTTCTCATTTTACCTATCAACCTACCACAAAAATTGAAAAACATAAAATTCGACAAAAAAGAAAAAAAAATGATGAAAGAAGCAAAATGTGCAAAATTAATATCCGATTCAATAAATTATCATTAAATTAGTAAGTATATTTTAAAAAACCATACTAAAAAGAACACTTTAATAAATGTTTTAGTATAAAAATAGTTTCAAGGTTCTAGCTCAAAGGGATCGTATTTTATCAAGGGTCAAAGTCCGCATGTATACGTTTGTATACGATCAGGCAATCCTAGGGTTAAAAAGATTGAAGGTAAGTAAAAATTTTCAACTATTGAAGAAAAATTAATTTTTACAAACATGATTTTCAATATATCCATTCAATAAATATACATAACAGTATAATCTCTATAATTTGAACTAATTTCAAACCGACCTTGTTAAAATTTGAAAATTTAGATATAGTAACCAGTTTACACTTTCAACACTACTTTAAACAAAAACACCCCATAATTCTGTAATAAAATTCATTTGCATTATTAAAACAAAATTTACGAAATTAATTATGACGATTTTTAAATTAATTTTTTATTTGAAAAATCAGTGATTGAAATTAGGTACAACATATTTAACTTGGTTTTATTTCATGCTATTTTATAAAGTAAAATCACAAAAAACCTCTTTACAAAAATACAGAAACCGAAATTACAGAAATTTAGGTGCTCAAAATATAGAGGTTCAAATTACCGATCCAACGATAGGTATCAATTGCGCTTTGATCAGTGGATGGATCACCAAACACATGGAGAAACTCCATGGGGAAAGATGGTCTGCCGTGTCTGGTTGCAGTGGTACGAAACGCTTTGTGAAAAAGCTTGAAGAAAGAACGGTTAGATTTTTCCTAAACTTTAGTAGGAAGACTAAGAAGGACTGTCGGGCTCTCGTTGCGATCATCACAGGGCACAACTCGTGTAACCACCATCTGGCGGTTATGAATGTGGTCAGGGATCCAACGTGTGGTGTCTGTCTGAAGTAGGCGAAACAACAGAGCACTATCTCTTGTGCTCTAGGATAAGGCTGTGTACATGGAACTCTGATGTAATGATAGTGGCAGACGTCTGTTCTCAACTCCTAGACAAAATCCTCTCATTTATTAGGAAAATGAAAAGATTTAACAATGGACCCTCCTGTCTGAGTGCTCGTGGATACCTCATCCGCTACAGAGCTAGATTAATCCCTAAATTAATCTTTTCAAAAAAATCTCCACTAAAGCCGTTAATCTATCACCATATTAATAACAAACATACAACTACAAACAAATTTTCTTCTGCTTTAACAAAAATACTATCTTTTATCAAAAGACTAGAAATTAACTCTAATGACATTGACAATACCTACCCAGCACAATCTTATCCGACCTGGTTTCTAAATTCCGAACTTATAATCTTTGTAACCTCTCCCTCACCCTTACTCTTATATTATTTAATTGTAAAAAGCTATCCAAGCTCAAATACCTTATCTCTGATGATAATGATACTCTCCTAATTACTAAGAATTTCAATTTAACCTGTTTAATTCAATATAGATTTAAATTTTAATTTTGAAAAACAAATAATTACATTTAAACATTAGAGATCTAAAGTATTCGTAATTTGTAACATGTTAACAAAATTCTTAATTTGTCAGCACATTCCTAACTTCACATTCCAGACGTAATCAGATACCTTTGTTTTTCTTTGCACACACAAAAATTTGTTGAGACATGCAAAATTTCTTCTTAATGTTAAGAATTTATAATAACAATTTTAATGTACACATTCTATAATTTCATTACTATGTATTAGCGTTAGAATTAGTATATAAGGAAACGTTTTGATTAATAAATTTTAGAATTCAATTGACAATGAACAAAGACTTTTATTGGATCTTCAGGTGAGTCTGCCTGAAGCACTGTTAGAATTCATTCCAAAACATTGTGTAGTGGTATCAAGAGCCATTTACACCTTTATCATTGATCTAGGTTTATGTGCCTTAGATCTCTCCCGCAATTAAGTTTTATCTTCAAATTAAAAGCAATTTGAACATTTTGGTGACCCCGACGTGATTCTGAAGAAATTCATTTAGATTCATCGCTCCAATATTTTCGTATTTTTTTTTTTTTTTTTGGAGGCCTCATCATATAATCTCACAGGAACAAAATGAGTCTTGACCAACTAACATCTGCTCAGCGAGCAACAGGTGATGAAATTAAACACGCTATCACTAACTATAAGAAAGATTCTACTTGTCGTAAAACAGAGGAATATTGGAACCAACGCATACAGAAACTTGACGAGCTATGAGAAAAATTTGAAGACACTAATACTAAAATACACACCCAGTACTCATCAGAGCAGCACCATGCCTACTTTACAAAGAACTATTACAGGGGGATACAACAACTCTATGAAACTTTCAAGAGGGTGCACCAAGTGCGGCAAAAGGCACAACACCTTACTTCATCTAGAGTCTTTACAAAAAAATACGGCCATTTCGAGCATACAACAAAAAGGAATACAATCAACCACTCCTACAAGCAAACCAACAAATGAGCAGTCCACCTCACTTACTACTAAACTTAAGAGAGAAATAAACACTTACGTACTACTAGGTACTGTCAATGTAAAAATAGCCGACAATCACGGTTCATTTATTAAGTGTCGAGCTATTCTCGACTCAGGTTCTCGAATCAATCTAATAACCGAAAAGATGGTTCAAAAATTAGGTATAACTACTACAGAGCTAATGAACATTGAAGGAATTGGGTCTCGTAAACAACTCACACGAAAACGAGCTACCATTTTAATACAATCTTGCATCAACGGTTTTAGCACTCACTTGGAAGCTTTTGTCATGCCTCAAATCATTTCACCACATCCAACACAAGCAATCAACATTTTAGATTGGCCTATTCCAGCAAACCTACCATTAGCAGATCCATTCTTTTATGAGTCCAAAGCAATAGATCTTCTTATAGGTGCAGGGCTATATTTTTCAGTTTTGTCAATCGGACAACTCAAATTAGGTAATTCATTACCAACTTTACAAAACACCGTCTTCGGTTGGACTGTGGCAGGTAAAATCGATGGAACACAACAAAAAAATGCTACGTTTGGCATACTATCAGAAGATGCAGCCTTTGAAAGCAGATAGAGCACTGCTGGCTGTTGGACGACAACAATCTACAATTAAAAACAATGACAACAGCATAAAAACGCTGTGAAATGTTTTTTATTCAAACACAACAAGGAATCAAGATGGTCGATTTGTGGTTAAACTGCCATTTACAGATGACGCAACAACACTTGAAGAATCTAAAAATATAGCATATCAACGATTCATGGCTCTGGAAAGAAAATTAAGTCAAAATACTGAACTTAAGAACCAATATGTTAAATTGATGGAAGAATACATTTCACTCGGCCATATGGAAGAAGTGAATTTTAACAGCATAAAAAAGCCTTATTATTTCCTCTCTCATCACTGCGTTTTGAAACCCGACAGCAGTATTACAAAGTTAAGGGTTGTCTACGATGCTTCAGCGAAAACTGACAGTCACATATCGCTAAATGACATTTTGGCCACAGGACCTACAGTACAAGACGATGTCTTCACTATCCTGCTACGTTTTCGCATGCACAAATATGCTATGACTGCCGACATCGAAAAAAATGTATCGTCAGATACAAGTACAAGAATCTGATCGCAATTTTCAACTGATATGGTGGCGAAACAACCCCGAAGACAGATTGAAGTGTTACAGGTTGTGTACAGTAACTAACGGCACAACATCTGCCCCTTATTTGGCAACAAGGTGTCTTAAAAGCCTTGCTCAAGAAAAATCGAATAACCAACCCTTGGGATCTGAAGTACTGGAACGTGATTTTTATGTTGATGACGTTCTCACAGGTGCAAACGATTTGAGCACAGCATTGGAAACACAAAAACAACTGCAAGATATATTGATGTCAGCGGGATTCACTCTTAGGAAGTGGTGTGCCAATCATCCTGCTTTATTGGAAAATATAAAGCCACAGGATCAAGAGATTCAATTAGGTTTGTGAAAAATCGGATGAAGAACAAGTCAAAACCGTAGGACTAAGTTGGCTTCCAAAAACTGACGAATTATCAATAAAAACGATATGGAAGGAATGTAAAGGAATTACAAAAAGAACAGCATATTCAGACATACATATCTCGTTTATTTGATCCATTAGGTTTAATAGCTCCTGTAGTAGTACTAGCAAAGGTGTTTTTACGGAAATTGTAGCAATTAAAGTGTGACTGGGATGCTGCACTTACACAGGAATTGCACAGCAATTAGTTAGCTTATCCCCGTGCAACCTGTCGTAAAGTAACTTTGTCCAACTATATAGATGTTTATAGATATTGCACGATTTTCAAAGACATACAAAGAAGCTTCACGTTCTTTTCAGATCTTTATAGATATCTATATCCTGCTCTCAAGAGAATTACATTGCAGAGAGAGAAGAGAATTATAAAAATATTATGATATAGATCTATATCGATCCTTAACGGGAAATAAAGATAAACATTGCTCTCGATTAATCACGAAAAAATCTTTAAATATCTAAATATATCGATTTACGCAGATATCGACGATAACGAAATTCAAAGACAAAATCTATATTGATCGTTATCGATTTTCAAAGTATTTCAAAGGTGACGATCTATAAAGAATCGTCAAGAATCTTTATCGATCTTTAAACGAACAATTTATATTTACAATAAGTTCTATAGTCGGTACAGTGATGAATGGTGCAATGCAAAGAGGATGGCTTTACACACGAAGGTCCGTGGTTCTCAAGAGTGAATTTTTCAAATTGAATTGTTTTCATAAAATATAATATAAATAAATATAAAAAAAAGCAAGAAAAAAAATGAAAAAAAAAAGGACAAAATTTTTTATGGTCTATAAATTCCGATAAAGATCTTTATCGAAATCTTTTATAGATCGATGTCGATCTTAATCAAAACCTTGATTTTTTCTATAAAGACCTTCACGCAAATCTTTATAGTTCTTTATAGCTAGCTATATAGCTTGGTTGCACGGGTCACGGAAACCTAAAGGAACTTCAAAAAATCAAAATACCACGTCACATATTTGCGAACAAAGCATCAAAAGATGTACAATTACACATCTTCGCCGATGCATCAGAAAGGGTATATGGTGCAGCTGCATATGTGCGATCTATTAACTCAGATAAAACCATCACAATAAGACTACTTTGTGCCAAATCGAGAGTTGCGCCAATAAAGCAAATAACACTACCACGTTTAGAGCTGTGTGCTGCAAAACTGGCAGCTGAACTAGCCCATCGACTACAGACTGATTTGAAGCTAAAAAAGGTGCCTATATTCTTATGGTCAGATTTAGAAATAGTACTATCCTGGATAAATTCATCATACTCTACATACCACACATTCGTAGCCAACAGAATTTCCGTCATACAACAACTAACAATTGCCGAACAATGGCGGCACGTCCGCTCCAAAGACAACCCAGCAGATACACTGTCTAGAAGAACATCACTAGAAAAACTATCACAATGCACGACTTGGTTCTATGGTCCAGCATTTTTACACGGAGCAGAAACAATAGGGCCACAACCGTTCGTCAGAAAACCCACAGAAACTGAATTAGAAAAAAGACGACCAGCAAGGGTCATAGCTGTTACTTCAAACACAAAATGAAGACATTCTACGAAGAATAACTCCAACAAATTCTTTCAGAAGGGTACAACGTATTGTGGCTTATGTACTTCGATTCATTAATTTAAAAAAAATCAAAAACGATAAATTAGTGCTCACAGCAAATAAACTCGAGGAAAGTAAAAAACTACTAATAAAGTTAATGCAAAAACAAGAAATGAAGGAAGACTACAAATATCTCGAACAGTTTAAGGAAGTCGCATAGCACCATTAGTAACCTTACGCCATTTTTAGACGACAACCAGATCATTAGGGTAGGAGGACGTCTAGAGGCATCAAGTTTAACATATCAAGCCAAGCATCCAATGTTGCTTCCATATTCTCATCATCTAACTAAGTGTCTATTAAACGACATTCATAAGGAGAAATTGCATGTAGGTCCTCAAGATCTATTGGCAATAGCAAGACAAACAATATGGCCAATCAAGGGAATAATATTAGCTCGTTCGGTAGTACAGCATTGCGTGGAATGTTCCAGAAGTAACCCAAAATTATTAAATCAGATAATGGGAAACCTACTCAAGGACCGAGTGGAGCCTGCTAGGCCTTTCATTAAAACAGGAGTCGATTTTTGGGAACAAGTGAAGTATCTGTCGGATAGAACCCTTGTTTTTATCTTATGCACACATTTTTCCCCTTATTTTATGGTACTTTTCTACCTGGTTGTGCCATGATTTTTTTTTCATCAAATCGGTAAATTTCAATTAAACGATAGTTGTGCGTTGTGCTACCTGTTATTTATATATAAAAAATATTAAATTTGTTTAAATTATGTTCGTTATTTTACTCTATTACAAAACACGCGAGACTGTCCTGTCACATTTGTAAAAAAAACAAAACAAATAAAAAATAATTTTAATTTTCAGCTGATGATACGAATATAAAATCTCAGCGATTTGCAAATTTGTTTAAAAAATATGAAATATGCAAAGACATATAAATATCATGATGCAGAATGTATACAACGACAACCACCTGGTAATGAAATTTATAGAAAATGTACAATATCAATATTTGAAATTGATGGAAAAGATCATAACATTTATTGTGAAACATTATGTTTAATGGCAAAATTATTTTTAGATCATAAAACATTATATTATGATGTTGAATCATTTTTCTTTTATGTATTATGTGAAGTTAATAAAAAGGTGCAAATATTGTTGGTTATTTTTCAAAAAAAAAATAATCATCAGAAAATAATAATGTAGCATGTATTTTAATATTACCATCGTATCAAAGAAAAGGATATGGTAAACTTTTAATACCATTTAGTTATGAATTATCATGACGTGGAGGTATTGTTGGTAGTCCAGAAAAACCATTATCAGATATAAGACATTTAAGCTATCGCAGTTACATCAATGATTATAGATTTACACAATCGATATTTCGCGAAGTACATTTGTATTTTCACTCAATTTCATTAAAGGCTCCTAAACGAAACCTTCTTGTCTGTCCTATCTGGCGAGCAAAAATAGAACTAACGTTTTGAAATTCAAACTTAAAAAAAATGATCGAGTGATTTTTTTTATTATCCATTCGCTCATGCTATTGTTATTTTTTTTTTTTGTGTATAACCAAATCAAACCAGTTTCCAGTATAACTTTGTGTATACCTATATTTATATCTATATATATAAAACTGAAATGTCCGTTCGTGTGTAGCCAATTCACTCGCGAGCCCCTCGACGGATTTTGATGAAATTTTGTGTGTGTGTTGCTCATATTGTGAGGAAGGTTTTAGGCATAGTTTGATTTATTTACGGTGGTTGGTGTTTTTAAAAATTCAAGAAATTTTGAAATATGTACATGAATTTTTGTATTGAATGTCATTTAGAATATGGCATATATACATTGAAAAAAAAATTTTTTTAACGAAGCAGGCGTATAAATAAAAAATCAATTTAATTTGACTGCCGTTTTTACGTTGTGTCAAACTGATACATTTGCAAAAACATTGCTAATTGCTATACTCCGAAATACCACAATATTACACACAAGTCTTCGAAAGTTTTCCAATGACGCAAACAAGGAAAACCAGTTGAAGCTCATCCAAATGAGTTTTCAACAGATGCTTTAGGACGAATTTACACAATTCGCCCTAACAATGCTGAATGTTTTTACTTGCGTTTGTTGTTGATTAACGTTCGTGGACCAATATCATTTCAAAACTTAAGAACGATTGATGGCCGATTGTCTGCAACGTATCGTGAAGCAACATCAAATCCACTAGAATTGTGGATGAAATATCGAGATTACATGACAGATGATATTTTACATAGAATGCGTCGCACCACTTCAAATGTAGAATTATTTATCACAATGGACATGTATAATGAAGCATTGATTATGATTGAAGACATGTGTTTAGCGATCGCAAATAAAGCATTAACACAATTAGGCATGATATCGCCAGATCATCCAATGTACGACATATTTAGTCAAGATTTCAAACATGAAAAACAATTTGATTGCAATGAAATGAGAACATTTGTACAAACAAATACTAAAAAATTGAATAATCAACAAAAACATGCCTACGATCCAATCATGCAAGTTGTTAACGACGAAAGTGGTGGAATATATTTTTTAGATGCGTCTGAAGACACTGGAAAAACATTTTTGATTTCGTTGATTTTAGCAGCCATACGATCGCAAAATAAAATAGCATTGGCACTCGCTTCTACAGGAATTGCTGCCAATCTATTGGATGGCGGTCGAACAGCACACTCTGCACTAAAGCTGCCATAGAACATGCAGTTCGCCGAAAACCAAAAAGTTTTGCAACAATGCAAAATAATCGTATGGGATGAGTGTACTATAGCCCATAAGAAATCATTAGAAGCATTAGATAGAACATTACAAGATCTACGAGGAAATCAAGAACTGTTTGGTGGTGCCGTCATATTGTTAGCAGGTGATTTTCGACAAACATTACCTGTTATTCCTCGATCTACTCCTGCCAATGAACTTAATGCGTGTTTGAAATCTTCAAATTTGGGGAGACATGTAAAAACACTTAGCCTCAGTACAAACATGCGTGTTCAATTGCAAAACGATACATCAGAAAATGAATTTTCGAAACAATTGTTGGACATTGGAAATGGCAAAATTCCAATCAATAATTTAGATGGCTTCATAACACTACCAACCACTTTTTGTAGTGAAACACAATCCAAAAAAGTATTGATTCAAAGCGTGTTCCCAGATATAGCACAGAAACACAAAAATCATGTTTGGTTGAGCGAACGAGCAATATTGGCAGCAAAAAACAAAGATGTCAATGATCTTAACACGGCTATTCAAAATGACATAACAGGTAGATTAGTTACATACAAGTCAGTAGACACTGTTATGAATCAAGATGACGTGGTGAATTATCCCACCGAATTTTTGAATTCACTTGATTTGCCAGGAATGTCACCACATAATCTACAATTAAAAATTGAAGCACCAATTATAATGCTTCGCAATATAAATCAACCACGACTTTGTAATGGCACCAGACTTGCAGTGAAAAAGCTAATGAAAAACGTCATCAAAGCAACTGTTTTGAAAGGAAAATACAAAGGCGAAGACGTTTTGATTCCCAGAATTCCAATGATTCCATCCGACTTGCCATTTGATTTTAAACGACTTCAATTTCATGTTCGTCTTGCTTTTGCGATCACCATCAATAAAACACAAGGCCAGTCTTTGGAAGTCTGCGGTATAAATTTGGAATTTCCATGCTTTTCACATGGACAGCTCTATGTTGCATGCTCACGATTAGGCAAACCATCGGCATTATTTGTTTACACGACAGATGGAACAACAAAAAATGTTGTCTAGCAAAAAGCTTTACAATAAGCCTTTTTTTAAGAAAAATTATTAAAACTTCATTTGAACACATTATTTTAATCAGGATAACAACTAATTTAATTTGAAAAAAATAATTTGAATTTTTGTCGTATGTATGCATGAAGTATATTTCCAGAAATCGATAGTTTGAATCCAAATCAAACTCATCCCGCCACCTACCCGAAAGGGCAGAACAACGTCTGCCGGGCCCGCTAGTAATATATATATATACATATATAAGTATATGTACATATTTTTGCATGTACACAAATGCGTGTTTACCGTCTGTGCACATTTCATTTAATATTTGTTTTTTTTCTTTTTTTAAAATTTGTTTCATCGGTTTAGTATAATATAATATTTTTTATTTTTTCATCCATAGAATATCAATATGTACCTATGTACATACATTATGTATGCAAATATATTGTATTGTATAGGAATATGAATTAGAATTTGTTTTCTGATTATTGAATGCATGACAATATGAAAATTTACCCAAATATTTTTAATTTTTTTTATAGTTTTTGAAGCTATGGGAAATTTTACTGAAATCCAGAATCCAGATCCCGCTTTTTTTTGTTTTTATTTTATGTAACTATAAATTTTATTAAAACCTTGCAGCCGGGAGATGATCACAGTCATTATTAGAAAATTAGAAAATCGCTAATGCTTACAAAGTGTTAACATTATAATGTACCTACGTGCATTATAATATACAGTAGCGGTCATGAAAGTCGCCTAACTAATAATTTCTAAAAACTTTTCTCGATACTATCTTTAAATTTTGGTGGAGATGGATGATGGTTTGTTTTTTAACTAAGTATGTGTGTTAATTGTGTTTTTTTAAGGTATTTTCTATAAGAAAAGAAAAACCATACATGATTCTGTAATACAGCTTAATAAATAAATTATTTTTAGAAAAATGAAAATTATTTGAGTCATGCGTTTTTTCCGCAACTGTATAAACTACAATCTGCAATCTGCATATACAAAAATACATACATACTTGTATTGTATATGCTAAATGGGAAAAATACAAAATTGAGAAAAAAACAGTGACTTCAAGTTTACAATAAATTTTGTATTTAGGTACGAAGCAACAACAAAATTCAAATACGGTATTATAAAAAAATTGTAAATTTGGTTGGGTACTTGAAAAATGAAAAATAAAAACAACAATTATTTTTTTATATGTGGGTTGTTTTTGTTTATATATTAATTATAAATTTTCATATAGTACAACATCAACAAAAAAATTGTATGATGATGTCATGCACATTTACTCCGTCCTCATTTTCCATATAAAATTGTCTAATTACAGTTTTGAGGATGTTTGTGTATGTTAAATTTTTTTTTTATTGCAAAAACGGTCATAACGTATTTTTAAATCGAATGTTCTAAGCGATTCCTTCTTGTCTGTCCGCTCTATGAACAGATTTAGAACTAAAAATTTATTTTTCAACAGCTTTTCTGTTCTGGAATATCTACTCCTTATTAATTATCTTTGGTAACATATTGCAATCTAACAGTTAATTATTCATTATTTCTAGAATTAGATACATATACTAATACTACCCAAGCGCAAAAGAATTGATTAATCTGCAAATATTTCCAATTATTTTCAAAATTTCAAAATGTTGTTATTTTCTTGTTTTTTTGTAGAATATAATATTTATACTTTTTTATGGAAGCTAATAAAATGAACTTTTTGAAGCACTGTTTTTTTTAAAAAAAATAATTACATTTATTTTTTAAAGTAATCATACGTTCGGAAATATGCAGTTGAAAATATTTGCAGATGGATCAATTCTTTTGCACTTGGGTATTACATTGCAAAATTTACCAACTTTTTAAAATTTTCGAATTTTGATTTTTTTCTATAAAAATTTGGAAAACCTACATATTTATATATTACAAACAAAATCTTACAATCACTTATCTAAATATGTATATTGAACATGTAGAAAATTATCGTAAAAGACAAGTTTTTATTAATATTACAAGAAAAAAATTGTAACTTACTTTTCAAATTTAAATTGACGTTATTCGTATTCAATCATACACAGTAAAAATTTTATTGATTTTTACAAACTTAAATATTGTAAAGTTTCACAAATTTATGTTGTAGAAAATATAGATTACTACGAAATTTAAATAATTGATATGGAAAATAATCGGATTCCATTTTTTTAAGCAAAATTACCAAGTATGTATAACTTTAAATGCAATTGTTTAGATTAACTAAAGTTATGAAATTTAACGACATATTTCGTGAAAATTGGTTGACTCTAGTAAAATAACATTTCACACTTTAATTTATTTCCTTTTAAATGTAAACTTGCAGAGGAAGCATTTAAAAATACTATGTAAGTTGTAAGATTACACATTTCAATTGAAATAAATATTTTAAGCTTTAATCAATTGATTGAAATATGTAATTTTACAAACAATAAATTTAAAAATATGTACATATTAAAAAAATTGTATACATGTATTATAAAAAATACACATCCTATTGTAAAATCACCGGCTTTATTTAAATCAATTCTTTCAATGTATGGAAATTTATTAAAAATAGAATTTACTAATATAAATTGTTACAATAGGCACCTATATATATGTACATCGATTTAGGAAAAACTTTTGTTTCCAATGCAAAAAAGATAATTGTGGAAAGATATTTTCTAATTATTGCAGCTTCAAGTCGCATTATTTTAGACAACATCAAATTAAGATAAACAATTGCCATGCTCATATATCTTTATGTCACCAATCACCATTAATTTTTACTTCTACACCTGATATCAGGTGGCTACATGTTTACTGAATGTTATCAACATTTTATGCTTATGCAACAATTTTAAAATCCAGAGCAAACCAGTATACAATACAGTAATAGCCAGTTTCACAGTGGAAGCTTAAGCCAAAGCTTAGCTAAGCTTTTGTAGATTGCTTAAGCCTTAGATAAAGACTACTAGATTTCAAGTTAAACTCAGTTTAACTTCCACTGTGAAACTGAAAAAAGTGAATAAACTCAGTTTGAGACTTGAGCTTCGCTTAAGCCTCACTGTGAAACCGGCTATAAGAAAAGACATTGATGTTGCTAAACATTATATGTACCCAATAATGTGTCTGTTTACCAAATATAACTAATGGTTGTTGCTACGGCAACATAAATTACGATTTATACTTTTGAATTTATTTTCATTTTTAATAAAAATACAAATTGCTTTAAAAAAAAATTTTTTTTTAAATTTTAAATATTATTTCTATTGGATATACCTCTAAATACTGTATGTATACATACTAATACTCGCATGTATATAGGTACATATACTATATAATATAATATAAGTATATACAAAATACATTTTATTTTTCAAATTTTAAAAATATAGGTATTTTAATATTTTTCATCTTCATTGAGAAATATGAAAATTTTATTCGTAATGAATCAGGAGATCAGAATCAATAGGCATGTTATTTCATTTTCTTTTACATTCTTCTGTGCCCGAGAAGATTTTACTAGAGCCGTCAGACGGGGCACTGAGTACAATGAACTCTTCTGTCTGAGTGCCGCATCCGCATCCCCCACCAACACGAACAACAAACAACAACAACATACATTTGTATACGCACAACCAAAACTTTAATAATGTGGATCAGGCGATCCTGAAGTTGAAAACTAGCATTAGATATTCTACAATGTAAAAGAATATTTTTCATCTTCATTGAGAAATATGAAAATTTTATTCGTAATGAATCAGGAGATCAGAATCAATAGGCACGTTATTTCATTTTCTTTTACATTATAGAATATCTAATGCTAGTTTTCAACTTCAGGATCGCCTGATCCAGATTATTAATGTTTTGGTTGTGCGTATACAAATGTATGTTGTTGTTGTTTGTTGTTCGTGTGGGTGGGGGATGCGGATGCGGCACTCAGACAGGAGAGTGCATTGTACTCAGTGCCCCGTCTGACGACTCTAGTAAAATCTTCTCGGGCACAGAAGAATGTAAAAGAAAATGAAATAACATGCCTATTGATTCTGATCTCCTGATTCATTACGAATAAAATTTTCATATTTCTCAATGAAGATGAAAAATATTAAAATACCTATATTTTTAAAATTTGAAAAATAAAATGTATTTTGTATATACTTATATTATATTATATAGTATATATGTATATACATACGAGTATCAGTATGTATATAGTACTAGCGGGCCCGGCAGACGTTGTTCTGCCCTTTCGGGTAGGTGGCGGGATGAGTTTGATTTGGATTCAAACTATCGATTTCTGGAAATATACTTCATGCATACGTACGACAAAAATTCAAATTATTTTTTTTCAAATTAAATTAGTTGCTATCCTAATTAAAATAATGTGTTCAAATGAAGTTTTAATAATTTTTCTGAAAAAAATGCTTATTGTAAAGCTTTTTGGTAGACAACATTTTTTGTTGTTCCATCTGTCGTGTACACAAATAATGCCGATGGTTTGCCTACTCGTGAGCATGCAACATAGAGCTGTCCATGTAAAAAGCATGGAAATTCCAAATTTATACCGCAGACTTCCAAGACTGGCTTTGTGCCTTATTGATGGTGATCGCAAAAGCAAGACGAACAGGAAATTGAAGTCGTTTAAAATCAAATGGCAAGTCGGATGGAATCATTGGAATTCGGGGAATCAAAACGTCTTCGCCTTTGTATTTTCCTTTCAAAACAGTTGCTTTGATGACGTTTTTCATTAGCTTTTTCACTGCAAGTCTGGTGCCATTACAAAGTCGTGGTTGATTTATATTGCGAAGCATTATAATTGGTGCTTCAACTTTTAATTGTAGATTATGTGGTGACATTCCTGGCAAATCAAGTGAATTCAAAAATTCGGTGGGATAATTCACCACGTCATCTTGATTCATAACAGTGTCTACTGACTTGTATGTAACTAATCTACCTGTTATGTCATTTTGAATAGCCGTGTTAAGATCATTGACATCTTTGTTTTTTGCTGCCAATATTGCTCGTTCGCTCAACCAAACATGATTTTTGTGTTGCTGTGCTATATCTGGGAACACGCTTTGAATCAATACTTTTTTGGATTGTGTTTCACTACAAAAAGTGGTTGGTAGTGTTATGAAGCCATCTAAATTATTGATTGGAATTTTGCCATTTCCAATGTCCAACAATTGTTTCGAAAATTCATTTTCTGATGTATCGTTTTGCAATTGAACACGCATGTTTGTACTGAGGCTAAGTGTTTTTACATGTCTCCCCAAATTTGAAGATTTCAAACACGCATTAAGTTCATTGGCAGGAGTAGATCGAGGAATAACAGGTAATGTTTGTCGAAAATCACCTGCTAACAATATGACGGCACCACCAAACAGTTCTTGATTTCCTCGTAGATCTTGTAATGTTCTATCTAATGCTTCTAATGATTTCTTATGGGCTATAGTACACTCATCCCATACGATTATTTTGCATTGTTGCAAAACTTTTTGGTTTTCGGCGAACTGCATGTTCAATGGCAGCTTTAGTGCAGAGTGTGCTGTTCGACCGCCATCCAATAGATTGGCAGCAATTCCTGTACAAGCGAGTGCCAATGCTATTTTATTTTGCGATCGTATGGCTGCTAAAATCAACGAAATCAAAAATGTTTTTCCAGTGCCTCCAGGCGCATCTAAAAAATATATTCCACCACTTTCGTCGTTAACAACTTGCATGATTGGATCGTAGGCATGTTCTTGTTGATTATTCAATTTTTTAGTATTTGTTTGTACAAATGTTCTCATTTCATTGCAATCAAATTGTTTTTCATGTTTGAAATCTTGACTAAATATGTCGTACATTGGATGATCTGGCGATATCATGCCTAATTGTGTTAATGCTTTATTTGCGATCGCTAAACACATGTCTTCAATCATAATCAATGCTTCATTATACATGTCCATTGTGATAAATAATTCTACATTTGAAGTGGTGCGACGCATTCTATGTAAAATATCATCTGTCATGTAATCTCGATATTTCATCCACAATTCTAGTGGATTTGATGTTGCTTCACGATACGTTGCAGACAATCGGCCATCAATCGTTCTTAAGTTTTGAAATGATATTGGTCCACGAACGTTAATCAACAACAAACGCAAGTAAAAACATTCAGCATTGTTGGGGCGAATTGTGTAAATTCGTCCTAAAGCATCTGTTGAAAACTCATTTGGATGAGCTTCAACTGGTTTTTCTTGTTTGCGTCATTGGAAAACTTTCGAAGACTTATTTCAAGTGTAATATTGTGGTATTTCGGAGTATAGCAATTAGCAATGTTTTTGCAAATGTATCAGTTTGACACAACGTAAAAACGGCAGTCAAATTAAATTGATTTTTTATTTATACGCCTGCTTCGTTAAAAAATTTTTTTTTCAATGTATATATGCCATATTCTAAATGACATTCAATACAAAAATTCATGTACATATTTCAAAATATCTTGAATTTTTAAAAACACCAACCACCGTAAATAAATCAAACTATGCCTAAAACCTTCCTCACAATATGAGCAACACACACACAAAATTTCATCAAAATCCGTCGAGGGGCTCGCGAGTGAATTGGCTACACACGAACGGACATTTCAGTTTTATATAGATGAATAAACATCTGTCAAAACGAACAAGTGTTGCCTCAGCGTCTGAAATTAATAATTGACTTTAATTAAAATACATCTGTGCTGCCGACTAGTAAGTTCTTCTCAACCTAAAGTCAGTTTGAATCAGTGAGTCAGACTCGGTTTCGATCTGATCTTCTTCACTGTCGTGTAAATCAGATTCAGTTGTAAGCTCGACTCACTTCACTCAGTTGATAGTTGGTTTACTTCACTTCACTAGCGGACATCTTTCTTTATTGCCATAACCTTCTTTTTTCTTTTAGATAGTTTTTTTTTGGATAATTTTTTTTTATTATTATTGCCATTTAAATTTTATTTTTTTGTTACATTGTAATTAGATTTTTTTTTAATTTTTAGTAATAGACCCTAAATTTGTAAATTCTGTTTTTTTTTATCTATAATAAATATTAGAATTTTTTTTATAAAATTGTAAAACTGCGTTTTATTTCATTATTTCCCATTTTTTCAGACTTTGGCCCTTATTTTTTCTATCTTTTCTACTCTTTTAAAAAATCCCTCTCGGACGCCTTATTTCTCTTCTTTTTATATTTTTTTTCTGAATCCATTTTATTTCTACTCTTCGCCCACCAAGGCCAATTTTGTAACAATACTATATGTATTTATAGATAGTGCATTTTAAATTGATGTGAGATGCGTTCGTATACATGTACAAAAAAAATTATTATTAATTAATTGTATTTATTAAACGCATGACTTTAGCCATAGCCGTTAAATTTTTTTTTTATCTCTTGAAGCCTCTGTATACAATTCAAATAAATATAATATCTTTGAATAAATTCAAGAGATTGTGAAATTTCTTTTGGATACTGAATATTAAATATGAAATATAAACAAAAAGTCTGGATAAACGCTTCTTTGAATGTTTCAGCTGAAGAATTTATTAATTCATTGTCTGAAAATATGTAAAATACGTCACCAGATGGTGTTTCTAGAAGTATGTAGATCGAAAATTAATAAAATTTAAATGAATAATTTAAAAATAATTTCAAATGGCTTACCGACTACACAAAACCAAGGATGAGGTCCTGGAGGTGTAATGTCGTTACGCATTGTGCCAATCTAGAAATATGCATAAGAACTAATAAATATACGAGTAATTTAGCTATAATTAAATTTCAGATATCTGAGTCTTACTGGAAAATTTTGAAGTAAATATTCGATTTCTTCATTAAAATATTTGCTTATAAATTTTAATGCAATAAAATTGTTCAATAAAATTTTTTCCAAAATGGTAGACATTAATTTTGTTTTATTTTCTTTTCCAAATTTAATTATATTATTCACTTTGATTTCGAATTTTTCCAACACTTTATCTAAGTTAACTTCGGTTAACTTATTAAAATGCTTGAATATAAAAATTTTGTGCAACAAAAAAGGCCAGTTTTTCTTCACTTCAGTCAAAGAAAGTGATTTCTTTTCCTTCCGCATCAATGTATTTGAAAATTCGTGGATATTTTGCTATTAATTTAGACACAACATCTCGAAACACTCTAACTGGGATATAAAATGAGATTGTTCGTAACTCATCAACAATAACATGTATAGCTGACTTCAGGTAGATACCCAGCTTTTCTTCCTTGTTACATAAATCTATAACATTTTTCGGAAATTTTTGCCAAGGAATTTGAAAATTTTCAAAACTTTTATTTACAGATGAAGATATATATGGATTTTCATTTTCACTTTCAGATAATGCTCCACTTGTCATTGTTAAAGTAGTCTGAAGTGAAGAAGTGTCAGGTATACAGTCGGTTGAACTTTGATTTGTTGCTGCAGTATTCAAATATATAAAATTTTCAGTACTTCCAAATGTCATGTTCGACGCTGTTGGACTGCTGTTTTGTGTTGGATTAAAATATAACATTTTTTCTGTATTTTGAATAGACGTTAATGCAGGTGGTTCCCAAATCTCATCTTCTTTCAAAATTATTAACGGTTTTTCGGCACAATGTTCAAGAATATTGTCTTCATCAATTTCACTCCCGTCTTCTTCCATAACCAATCTTATCCCCAGTGCTGGATTTAGGCTTAGGCAAGTGAGGCAATTGCCTAGGGCGGCAAAATTTTAGGGGCGGCAGATTTTATCCTAACAAGCAAAAAAAAAAAAAAAACCTCTTTTCATTGCTGTGAATAAATAAATAAATAAACTTTTCTATGTCTAACAAGCAAAAGACAAAACCTCGTTTCGTTTTAAACTTCTATCTAACAAGCAAAAAAAAAAAAAAAAAAAAAAGGGCGCCATATGAGAAATTGCCTAGGGCGGCATCACACTTAAATCCGCCACTGCTCATCCTATTTAAATTCTTAGTTCGAGCTAAAATTAGAAAGTATTGTTGAAATATTTTAAAAATTTATTCTTTAAAGCATTGCAATTTATTTTAAAGCTCTTTTTCCAATTGTGGTTCAGAAATAATTATTCTTTTTTCTTTCCGATTGGAATTCCAAATTTTAAATTTTAGTTTCTCTGACGACATATTTTAAAATTAATATAGGTACTGCGCTTTATTAAGTATTTATTTATTTTATTCTTTAAAGCATTGCAATTTATTTTAAAGCTCTTTTTCCAATTGTGGTTCAGAAATAATTATTCTTTTTTCTTTCCGATTGGAATTCCAAATTTTAAATTTTAGTTTCTCTGACGACATATTTTAAAATTAATATAGGTACTGCGCTTTATTAAGTATTTATTTATAACTATAATAATTTTGAACAATAAATAAAAGTTTATATATAATATAATATATTATATAATATAAAGAATATGTACAATAAAATAAGTATATAGTGTGAAACTAAATATATGAATTTAATTGCAAATTGAATAAGGTAGTGAAAGCAAAATGTCATTTTTTGATTTATAGACTTTTACTGGTGAAATAGTTACTAACTTCTCATAGAAAACATTCTTATAACCATCAACTCTTTTACTCATTTCATATAGTCCTTCCTTGTAATTATACATCATTAAGAAACTTCTTCCGTAAAATCATACATTTTCGTAATTGCTTGTAAGAAATATGTTATCTATTTTCAAAACTGTAATCCATAAATTTTCATCAAAATTGGTTATAATGTAATCATCTTGCACATACCTAATGCAATGCCACGAATACAGGGTGTTTCACAGTTCGTGTGCCAAACTGAAATGGGTGGTAGATCTCGATGAGAAATGAAAAAAATCGTATGGGAGGGGGGGGTCTATTCTCAATGGTTACCGAGATATTCAAGGTCAAACAAAATTTTTTTCGACTAGTAACCAGTTCCACTTTTCGCAACATATTTCAGCGCTCGTGCAATATAGGGAGCTAAATGAAAATTATTTCCATAGGGAACCTTCAGTCCTTTCAAAAAATGTCTTTTATAAAGTTTTATGTTTAATACTTGAGAAGTTATTGTAGCTCAAAGTCAAAAAATTTTGAAAAAAAATCGTCATTTTTATGTTCAAGGTCAAATATCTCGAAAATTTCCCTTATTATTTTTTTTATTTTTTTATCTTAAACAAAAGCCTATTTTACCTGCTCTAATATTGTTTTTATCTTATTGCATTATCTTTATCCGTTCAAAAGTTATTGAGCATAATTCAAGGACAGTTTTTTCAAAATCGGTTAAACTTGTTCTTGTGAAGAATTACTCAGTTTGTCTTGGTATGTTTTACTTCACTGTAAATACTTTGGAGTCCTAAAAAGAACTTATTTTAGTAATAAAAAGGACTTATTGTTTGCCAAAATGCCTTCTACAAAACAATAAGTCCTTTTTATTACTAAAATAAGTTCTTTTTAGGACTCCAAAGTATTTACAGTGAAGTAAAACATACCAAGACAAACTGAGTAATTCTTCACAAGAACAAGTTTAACCGATTTTGAAAAAACTGTCCTTGAATTATGCTCAATAACTTTTGAACGGATAAAGATAATGCAATAAGATAAAAACAATATTAGAGCAGGTAAAATAGGCTTTTGTTTAAGATAAAAAAATAAAAAAAATAATAAGGGAAATTTTCGAGATATTTGACCTTGAACATAAAAATGACGATTTTTTTTCAAAATTTTTTGACTTTGAGCTACAATAACTTCTCAAGTATTAAACATAAAACTTTATAAAAGACATTTTTTGAAAGGTTTGAAGGTTCTTTATGAAAATATTTTTCATTTAGCTCCCTATATTGCACGAGCGCTGAAATATGTTGCGAAAAGTGGAACTGGTTACTAGTCGAAAAAAATTTTGTTTGACCTTGAATATCTCGGTAACCATTGAGAATAGACCCCCCCCTCCCATACGATTTTTTTCATTTCTCATCGAGATCTACCACCCATTTCAGTTTGGCACACGAACTGTGAAACACCCTGTATATACAGATTTTGAAACATATTTGAATTTTTGGTAAAAAACAAACATTGAAATCTTTGGTGCAAACACCAATCGACAGATTTCTAACAAGTATAAAAACATACTCCAAACCTCACAATCGTGATCGAAATTTTTTGTTCGCATAGCTAATGGAAAAAAAACTACAAAATATAAATTTTCATATGCAGTGCCCGGCATACGCGTTTGTTTTTTTGTAAGAAACGGTAAATTAAGCTTGACTTTTAATTGCTTTTGTATAATTTTATACTTTGTATTTAAATAATTATAAGTGACTATATTTTTGTGAATAAAGTATTTAATTACTAGAAGCATGTCTTTTTTAACGATTCCCTCGAAAATATCGTGTGCTAAGCAGGGTGGTAAACCGGGATTGCAAACATTGAAATATTTCAATTTATTCAATACAGAACCTCTCTTGATTCCATATGACATTGTTTCTTCGGGATTCTCTGTAAGATAGTTCACCGTTAATTTATAATTACATATTTGGTTTTCTTAGCTCTCCTATACACATGTCTTTATTATTTAAATTATTTTGGGAATCAAACAAAATCTACAAAAATAATAAGAATTACTAAAATTCTCAGAAAATCCCCCGATTTGATGGCTACCTAAATTATCTCCTACACATGCAAATAATGATCCTCTTACGTTTTTTTGTTTTTCAGAAAAATTCACATTGATACCTTTTTCCTCTAAAACACACAAATCGTCAATCAGTTTCTCCATAACCTTATTTATTCCAAAAAATTTAACATGTTTGTTTTTGCATAATAAAATGAGATGAATATTATGAATTTGGGATCTGTTTTGCAGAAACAAATTGCTTATTACCATGTAAACACCCAGTAAAGCATGTTTACCCTTAGAAGACCTTAAAGGATTACATACATCAAAAGTGTCTTGGTAGAGAATTATCAAAAATTGATTTTGAAAATATTTTTCGCAAAACAGAGACTTCAAGGTCTCCAAGATTGGTACATAATGGTAAGTACATTCTTTATGCTCATTGTTTCTTCCTAGATATATTTCGATTGGTGGAACATAGTTAAATGTATTTTTGTAAAAATTCAGTCTTTTGTAATAAGTATCTAATTTGCTTAAACTTCTGTCATCTTCAACACTTATGAAATTCTTTAAAAGATGCTCCTTCAAATTCAAACAATCAAATTGAGAACAAAAATTGGAAATTTTTTTATGTAGCAATTCAAATTTTAAATCATTAATTGTTTTAAACTCATCAATCATACTTATATTGAGTGACATTTTCTGGAAGATTGAAATTTGCTTTAAGCTTCAAAAAATTAATGATAAAGTTGCCAACGCGCTAGAACAAATAATATTTTTTTCAACATTATTTTCATCTTATTCGTAAAATATACAAGAAGTAGAACTATTCACTTCCCTTAATTTACTTTCTCTATCGTCATAGATAATTTTATGTTTTCTATGCATATGACTATGAAAACTAGATTTAATCTTGAATAATGTGTCTGTTTACCAAATACAAATAATGGTTGTTGCTACGGCAACATAAATTACGATTTATACTTTTGAATTTATTTCCATTTTTAATAAAAATACAAATTTGCTTTAAAAAAAAATATTTTTTTAATTTGAAATATTATTTCTATTACATATACCTCTAAATCTATATATATAAAACTGAAATGTCCGTTCGTGTGTAGCCAATTTACTCGCGAGCCCCTCGACGGATTTTGATGAAATTTTGTGTGTGTGTTGCTCATATTGTGAGGAAGGTTTTAGGCATAGTTTGATTTATTTACGGTGGTTGGTGTTTTTAAAAATTCAAGAAATTTTGAAATACATGAATTTTTGTATTGAATGTCATTTAGAATATCGCATATATACATTGAAAAAAAAATTTTTTTTAACGAAGCAGGCGTATAAATAAAAAATCAATTTAATTTGACTGCCGTTTTTACGTTGTGTCAAACTGATACATTTGCAAAAACATTGCTATTAGTGATGTTATGTGATTTTGAAACCTGTGATTAAATCACAGGTTTGTTAAAAGAGCAATCACAGTCGACTGCTCTTTAAAAAAAGAGCAGTGATTGCGATTCATGGTTGTGATTGCGATTCATGATTGTGATTGCGATTCATGGCTGCTATTGTAATTTTATTTTTAAAAAGTATGTATAATTAGATATGTATAAAAAGCAGAGCAGTGACTGCGATTTTTGAAATATATAAGTATACATACGTTTGTATTTGATTCAAACTTGGTTTGAAATAAAGAGCAGAACAGTGACTGCAATTTTTGAAATGTATAAGTATAAATACGTTTGTATTCGATTCGAATTCCCAAATTATTTTCAAATTTAATTCATTGAAATTACTTTAACCGTCATTACATCTCTTTATAATAATTAATTTAAATTAGTTTAAACTTCTAGTCAAAAATAAATTTCAAAAAAAATTAAAATCGCATATACATATACGTACCACAGTACCAAACATGTTCTGGTTAAATGAAAATCCAAAAAAAAAGAGAGAAATAAAATCGCAGTCTGCTCCTCTGCTATGATATCACTATTCAGTCAAAACTAGTATAGTAATAGTAGTGAATCATACAAAGTAATTAACAGTCACAGAAAAAAAGAGCAATCACTAAAAGATATAAAATAGCAGTCTGTGACTGTGACTAAATCACAGGTTCCGTTTCAATCACTGATTTGAAAAGAGCAATCACAGTTTGCTCCTGCTCTTTAAAAATCACAGTTCATGTCATCACTAATTGCTATACTCCGAAATACCACAATATTACACTTGGAATAAGTCTTCGAAAGTTTTCCAATGACGTAAACAAGGAAAACCAGTTGAAGCTCATCCAAATGAGTTTTCAACAGATGCTTTAGGACGAATTTACACAATTCACCCCAACAATGCTGAATGTTTTTACTTGCGTTTGTTGTTGATTAACGTTCGTGAACCAATATCATTTCAAAATTTAAGAACGATTGATGGCCGATTGTCTGCAACGTATCGTGAAGCAACATCAAATCCACTAGAATTGTGGATGAAATATCGAGATTACATGACAGATGATATTTTACATAGAATGCGTCGCACCACTTCAAATGTAGAATTATTTATCACAATGGACATGTATAATGAAGCATTGATTATGATTGAAGACATGTGTTTAGCGATCGCAAATAAAGCATTAACACAATTAGGCATGATATCGCCAGATCATCCAATGTACGATATATTTAGTCAAGATTTTAAACATGAAAAACAATTTGATTGCAATGAATTGAGAACATTTGTACAAACAAATACTAAAAAATTGAATAATCAACAAAAACATGCCTACGATCCAATCATGCAAGTTGTTAACGACGAAAGTGGTGGAATATATTTTTTAGATGCGCCTGGAGGCACTGGAAAAACATTTTTGATTTCGTTGATTTTAGCAGCCATACGATCGCAAAATAAAATAGCATTGGCACTCGCTTGTACAGGAATTGCTGCCAATCTATTGGATGGCGGTCGAACAGCACACTCTGCACTAAAGCTGCCATTGAACATGCAGTTCGCCGAAAACCAAAAAGTTTTGCAACAATGCAAAATAATCGTATGGGATGAGTGTACTATAGCCCATAAGAAATCATTAGAAGCATTAGATAGAACATTACAAGATCTACGAGGAAATCAAGAACTGTTTGGTGGTGCCGTCATATTGTTAGCAGGTGATTTTCGACAAACATTACCTGTTATTCCTCGATCTACTCCTGCCAATGAACTTAATGCGTGTTTGAAATCTTCAAATTTGGGGAGACATGTAAAAACACTTAGCCTCAGTACAAACATGCGTGTTCAATTGCAAAACGATACATCAGAAAATGAATTTTCGAAACAATTGTTGGACATTGGAAATGGCAGAATTCCAATCAATAATTTAGATGGCTTCATAACACTACCAACCACTTTTTGTAGTGAAACACAATCCAAAAAAGTATTGATTCAAAGCGTGTTCCCAGATATAGCACAGCAACACAAAAATCATGTTTGGTTGAGCGAACGAGCAATATTGGCAGCAAAAAACAAAGATGTCAATGATCTTAACACGGCTATTCAAAATGACATAACAGGTAGATTAGTTACATACAAGTCAGTAGACACTGTTATGAATCAAGATGACGTGGTGAATTATCCCACCGAATTTTTGAATTCACTTGATTTGCCAGGAATGTCACCACATAATCTACAATTAAAAGTTGAAGCACCAATTATAATGCTTCGCAATATAAATCAACCACGACTTTGTAATGGCACCAGACTTGCAGTGAAAAAGCTAATGAAAAACGTCATCAAAGCAACTGTTTTGAAAGGAAAATACAAAGGCGAAGACGTTTTGATTCCCCGAATTCCAATGATTCCATCCGACTTGCCATTTGATTTTAAACGACTTCAATTTCCTGTTCGTCTTGCTTTTGCGATCACCATCAATAAGGCACAAAGCCAGTCTTTGGAAGTCTGCGGTATAAATTTGGAATTTCCATGCTTTTTACATGGACAGCTCTATGTTGCATGCTCACGAGTAGGCAAACCATCGGCATTATTTGTTTACACGACAGATGGAACAACAAAAAATGTTGTCTACCAAAAAGCTTTACAATAAGCATTTTTTTCAGAAAAATTATTAAAACTTCATTTGAACACATTATTTTAATTAGGATAGCAACTAATTTAATTTGAAAAAAAAATAATTTGAATTTTTGTCGTACGTATGCATGAAGTATATTTCCAGAAATCGATAGTTTGAATCCAAATCAAACTCATCCCGCCACCTACCCGAAAGGGCAGAACAACGTCTGCCGGGCCCGCTAGTTAAATAATAAATTATATAGGTAACTAAATGTAAATAAACGAAATGGGGATTTCGTGTGTTTTTTTATAGTTAATTTAGATATTTGGTTGTTCGCGAAATAACTTTTTTTTAGTTTAATCGTGCCGCGGGTTAATTTTATTGTAAACAAAAATTGTTAAAAGTGAAAAGTGAAAAAATAAAAATTAAGTGTTTTAAAAATATGTGCAGAAAAATGAAAGTCAAAGGGTGAAGAAAAGTGTATGTAACAAAAAAGCTAAGTAAATGTGAAGAGAATAAAGTTAGTGTATTGAAACAGAAAGAAATAATTAACGATAATTAAGAAAGAAATGAAAATAAAGAAGAAAATTGTGCAAACAAAAAGAAAAGAAGTGAAAAACATGAAAGTTAAGTAAAAAAAAATGAAACAGTAATTCGGAAGAAAGAAAAGGGTAGAAGTTATGTGTAAAAAGAAAAAAAAGAAAATGTGTTTAAAAATTAAAGTGGATAAAAAAAATAAAAGAAAAGTGAAAGGATAGGTGAGTAAAAGAAGTGAAAATTAATAATAAGATTTGTGTAAAAAAAAGGAAAAAGAATCAAAAAGCAGTCATATAAGAAAAGTACGTACCTTATAGTGATTAATAAAAAAAATGATGTGAAAAAATAAAGTGTTGTGGAAATAAAAAAAAAGTGATTGTGTTACAAAAAAAGAAAGAATGAGCTTAGTACAAAACTATTGTGAAGAAATTGAACAAAAAAAAAAAATGTGAAAAATAACTGGGGAAAAACTCACTAAAACACTTGAAAATCAAATTCGAACTAAAAACTGTGGGTGTTTTGCCGTGGGTGTTTTTATAGTTTTCTGTCTAGATTCGCGAACTTTCTTTGGTAAGTTATTGTTACTTTCCAACATGAGAAAGTTATTTTCTTTCTCATATAAAGTCTCAAATTCTCTCATAGAAAATTCGCGATTTTCGAAAATTTATCGTGACGTCGGTATATTAGTAGTACGTGGTGTTGTTGTTGTGAAAAGGAATTTGAATGTGTTCTTTGTTGTTTTTTGTTTTAAGTGTTTGTTTCCTGTGTTTTTCTTCTTCCCTTTTTTTTATTCTATTTATTTTCTAGGATTTATGACTGAAGTTTAATAGGGACTTCTGGTTTGCGCACCAATTTATAAAAATTTGGTGTTCAATTGGAAGTTTCTTTTATTTACAGCCAACAACAACATGTTTTGACTTTTGAATTTATATAACTTAGGTAAATTTTATTACTTAAATTTTAATCAATTTTCTTGTCTTTTCAGGAAAAGTATGAGGCAACAGGATGGTGGAATAATCCTGCTTTAAAGGTAACTTCGTTTTAAAAATAATTTTATTCAGATTTATTAATGAATTTCTTTTTCATTTTTCAGGTTTGTAACAGTATATTAATGTGTACATACATAAGTATTATATAATTGATTTTAATAGTAGGTACATTTATTTTTATGTATAAGAAATTATATCATGAAATATACATATGTAAATATGGTATATGTAAATAAGAGCCACCATTTTTGAAGGTTTATAAGTCCATTCCCCAAAAAACAATATAAAGTGGACCTATATTACTTTCAAAAATAACAGCTCTATACAGGGTGTTTCCGTTATCTCCGACCAAAAAGGTACCATAGATAGGTCTCATCGAAACAAACATAAAATCGTATGCGAGGGGAGGGGGAAATCCCAACAGTTTGGCCGCTAGAGGGCGTTGAAGTTTTTTGCACTTTTTCCACCAAACACCTCATAACTTTTTGCAGGGGCACTCTAGCGTCACTCTGTATTAAACAAAATGTAGAAGACCCTTTGTCCTTTCTAACGATGCCTTAATTGTTCCTCTTTTCCTAACTGTTAAAAAGTTAGAGTCGTTTAAAATCAAAGTTTTGTGAATTTTTACACGTTTTTTGTGTTTAACCCTGCTTTATTAAAAAAAGGCTTAAATTATCCCTCATTTTTTATTACAGAAATTGATTCTGCATCGATTTGCTGTCTTCAATTTTTGTAAGAAATACATAATTTTCGACATATTTGCGTTTGAAAATTAGCACTTCTAGCTCCTATTTTCAATTTACACTGCAATAAAAACACGTGTCCAATAATCCAATAAATTTTAGACTTATTTTTTCAGTTTTTTCAAAAGGTATTTCTTAATATCTCGAAAATTATGCATTTTTTACAAAAATTGAAGACAGCAAATCGATGCAGAATCATTTGAGCCTTCTTTTTCTGCAATAAAAAATGAGGATTAATTTAAGCCTTTTTTGAGTAAAGCAGGGTTAAACACAAAAAACGGGTAAAAATTCACAAAATTTTGATTTTGAGGGCATATATCTTTTTAAAAATTAGGAATAGCGGAACAATTAAGGCATCGTTAGAAAGGACAAAGGATTCTCTATATTTTCTTCTAATACAAAGTGACGCTAGAGTGCCCCTGCAAAAAGTTATGAGGTGTTTGGTGGAAAAAGTGCAAAAAACTTCAACGCCCTCTAGCGGCCAAACTGTTGGGATTTCCCCCTCCCCTCCAATACGATTTTATGTTTGTTTCGATGAGACCTATCTATGGTACCTTTTTGGTCGGAGATAACGGAAACACCCTGTATATCTAAAAAATATAAATGATAATTTTTGTATTTTAATAAAAATAACATTTAATTGTGAACTAAAAAACTGTTTCATTTAATTTAACTAATATGAAAATTTCAGTGGCCAACTTTTATTTATATTGCAGAATGGAAATTAAAAACCCTTTAAATGTATTATAGATTTACATCTCAATTTGTAGTTGTTTTCAGAAAATGTTGTAAAATTAAATTGTTAAAGAAAATGGATTCCATCTGTTGTAAAGATTTTAAATACAAAAATTTAGCATAAATTTTGTGATTTAAAATTACAATACTTAGAGTTGGAAACAAATTGCCAACTCTGAATGTTGTAAAAATTTGAAACCGTGTATATGTCGCTTTTATTTAACACGTTTTGTGTCTTTGATAACTTAATGGTCATTTAATGAATTTTTCATGGCAACAATTATCAGTACACCAACCAGAGTAATAGAGGTAAAAGGATATATTTTCGAAACAAGATTTCTGCATCTCTTTCTTAAAATATAATAAAAGGATACATTACAATCTATAAGAAACATAAAAATAAAGGTTTAAAAACCGTTTCCTCTTCGAAAAAATTGCAGGAAGGGGTTGAAAATGGGCTTTTAAGTGAGCAACTTTGAAGTCCTTTTTCTCGAAAACTACTAAAAATACAGCGACAAGGACCTCAGATTCGAATTCAGGACATCCAAATTTACTATAAAACGAATTTTCATGGATTTACGACAAATATAAGTGCGTCAAAAACTTTCCGACAACAAGTTGACTAATCACTTAAGCCGATTTTTGTGGCCCAATACAAACGCATTTCAAAATTCGTGGAAAGAGAACACAAAAGTCCTATATTGCGGTGTTCTGTTGCTTCGCAACTAAAGCAACACACTTTGAAGTTGTCAGCGACCTGTCTACACAAGGCTTTCTAGCAGCTCTATGCTGTTTTATGGCTCGACGAGGACATTGCAAGACCATCTATTGCGACAACGCTACAAATTTCGTGGGTGCGAAAAATCTCCTAGAATTAAAGGATGCAATACATTCCAGCGAAGCACAAGACAAAATCATCTCAACTTGCAGCACGGAGGGCATCAATTTCCAATTCATTCTTCCTCGAGCACCACACTTTGGTGGCCTGTGGGGAGCGGCTGTAAAGTCTGCCAAGCATCTTTCACAGCGTATATTAGCTTCGGCAACTTTAACATATGAAGAGCTGGAAACTGCAATTCTGGAGATAGAGGCAATTTTAAATTCACGTCCTCTAACACCCATGTCTTCAGATCCAAACGATCTAACAGCGTTAACAACAGGACACTTCCTCATAGGAGAACCCTTAGTGAGCACGGTAGACCCAACTTCTAGTACCTTCAAAGGAGACTTAAACAATAGATGGAAGTACATATGTCACGTCAAAAATGAATTTTGGAGACGCTGGTCTACGGAATATCTATCTCAGCTGTAACGGCGATCCAAATGGAAACATCAGAAGAAGAACATTGAAATAGGTACAATGGTACTTATTAAAGAAGACAATACTCCAGTTTTAAAGTGGCCAATGGGAAGGATTATAAACACAACAAAGGGACCTGACGGTCTTGTTCGTATTGCAGATATTCATACAACAAGGGGTGTAATTCGAAGGGCTATCCACCGACTTGCACTACTGCCTGTCAACATCGAGACAGAGAACAACACTCGAACCGCTGTATCATATGAGGATCTTTCATCAGAAGAAAACGATTTGTCAAGTCACACTAATCCAGAAAATCGACCCGATACAAATTCCGACAAGTCACCAGTCAGGAAACGACAACGAACCTCACTAGGCTCAGCAATAGTCACCTTATTGTTGGCCAGTTCGATTGCATCATCCGTTCAAAGCACATCGATAAAAACAAGACCATTAAACAATGACGTTGGGATATATTTAGAAAATTTAAGAACTGCTAACGTCATAGCGAATGAGTGGAATCTTATTGTATATCACAAGCTAGCACAATACTGGAGAGAATATGACTTCCTGGCGAATTGCATTCAAACAATGCACGAAATATGTGACAAACTAGCGGAGAAAAATCTTTGCACAGGCATCATAAGCCATCTCAACTACCAACAGAATCAGCTAGCTGCAAACAATGTATTGATTCCCTTAGAGAGAGAATCAACAAAGGCCAAAAGAGGTGCTGTGAATCTAATTGGAAACATCTCTAATTCTCTATTCGGGATACTGGATTCAGAATATGCCGAAAAAATGTCTCAAACTATAGCCAGTATCGAGAGAAATGAGTTGCATTTGCAAGAACTATTCAAAAACAACACTTCAATCTTGGACTCAACCCTAAACATACTAAGAAAGGAAGAAGATTCAATAAGTCACCAGTTTGATCTCTTACAACAACATGTGAACGAAACTAACAACCGAATCAGCAGCATCTTTTCAGACTTACAACAGGAAAAATTAACGCAAATATTCAACTCGGTCAGCTTACTAGCATCTTTCAGCACATCAAGTCTACTTCAGGCACAAACAGCAATCATTGACATGTTAACTGATACGCGTTGTGGCAAGATCAACCCCTCCATATTGACGCTAAATCAATTCAAGCAAGAGCTTTTCAAAATTAAGGGTCAGTTACCACACAACTTACGATTACCAGCACTGCATACATATATAATAAGTTACTTCAAGGCGATGATAATAGAAGGTACTACAACAAAACAACACATCATTGTTCGAATAAAAATACCGTTGACATCAGTAGAGAACTTCCAACTACTTAAAATGACATCAGTTCCAATATTAAAAAACCATACATTTTACATCATCAAATTGTCATCACCACCATTTCTCATAGTAAATTTATATAGAGATCAATTGCACAATTCTATCAAATGAAAGACATCTCTGTTGGCAAAAGCATCCTTTTTACAGAAAGGTTGCAAACTGCAAACAGTAGCACGTGTGAGATGGGGTTTCTTCAACACAATGATCATCCATCCAACTGTCAGCTAACTTCCATCGGATGTGGCCCGCATTGGATCCAATTATTTCAAAAAAACAATTGGATATAGTAGTATTGATGTAGTATGTGGCGAAACTGTAATCCATTCGAAACTTCAAAATGTTGGTGTATTGGAAATTCAAGAGGCATGTGTCATTAGGCAACAATTTATCACCATACAGGCACATAATGTCTATCCATCTGAGATAAAATCGGCATTCGCACTACAAGGTAATTTAACAAGGATAATTCCAAATGACCAATGGACAGAAATAGTAAATCCCACCATCAATCATCAGTCCAATGTAAAAGACATAGAGGCAAGACAAGAATCAAATATGATCTACCTAGCAACTTAACAATGCATGATGTCCATCACTATACTCTAGGATATTTGATACTCCTTCTCATGATATCGATATGCTTCATAATAACCTTCAATCATTACACCAAAAGGATGAAAAAACCTAAGCCACTTCCAAGGACAATTGCAAGTCAACAGGACGCTGAATCTTGCTTTAACGCAGCGCTCTGAAGTACCAACAATAACAGCATCAAACGTGCCGGCAGGATGTTCATTTGAACATAATTCAATATAGATTTTAATTTTAATTTTGAATAACAAATAATTACATTTAAACATTAGAGATCTAAAGTATTCGTAATTTGTAACATGTTAACAAAATTCTTAATTTGTCAGCACATTCCTAACTTCACATTCCAGACGTAATCTGATACCTTTGTTTTTCTAAACAATTATTTGCTATCTGCACACACAAAAATTTGTTGAGACATGCAAAATTTCTTTAATGTTAAGAATTTATAATAACAATGTTAATGTACACATTCTATAGTTTCATTACTATGTATTAGCGTTAGAATTAGTATATAAGTAAACGTTTTGATTAATAAATTTTAGAATTCAATTGACAGTGAACAAAGACTTTTATTGGATCTTCAGGTGAGTCTACCTGAAGCACTGTTAGAATTCATTCCAAAACATTGTGTAGTGGTATCAAGAGCCATTTACACCTTCATCATTGATCTAGGTTTATGTGCCTTAGATCTCTCCCACAATTAAGTTTTATTTTCAAATTAAAAGCAATTTGAACATAACCAATTCCAAAAACCTTTTTAAATATTTTAAACTATCTTATTTATATAAAGACAAATTAATTTAAGTTAGAAGAATTTAAGTACTTGGAAAAAGATTATAAATTTAACCTAACTTTATAATGTAGTAAATTTCAAAATTTTTATATTGTATTCATATACTCGTATGTATGTATGTATGATACATTGTACATATATTCAATTCTTTAAATTTTAATAACAATCACTTAAATTTTTTCATAGCCGATGACCTAAGTTGCTAGTGTTAACTTTTTTAGAATTAGTTAGTAATTTCATTTCCATATTAATATAATATAATGATAATATGTATTTAAGTAAACCAAGAAAATTTTGAATTACTTTTGAAAACGTGTAAACTATAAAATTTTGTATTTAAAACGAAATAAGAAAGGAAACTTTATTAACATATGTATTTATTTTTATTTTCTTAACGAAATAAGTTACATAAATCGACAATTTTCTAATGATTATGTGAACATGTCTTAAATATAATCTTATTTGAAAACTAATCACATAAGAACTTCAATTGAAATTTTTTTGTGGCTTTATCCTGCAGAAACTTTTCCACGTCCTTGAAATAACATCATCGATTGTGGTCCTTTCATAACGCGTGCCATTAATTCCCAACAAACTTTTGCGGGTAAAATGCTAACATACAAATAAAATTGATAAACATAAAAATAAATATATCGTTATTTTAAATTTAATATATATATTTATCTTACCATTTCAATGGCAATAAAGTTCGTACCCAACTTGGTAAAACACACCAAACTTCATTACGTAAAACTGCTGTTGTTATTTTATCAGCAACATAATTTGGTTCTAGCATTGGAAATAACCTTGGTTTAACACCTGAGAACATTCCGGTATTAATGTAATAAGGACAAATTAGTGTTAAATTGATGCCATCATAACCATGTGATCGTATATCAGTAAAAAGACTTTCATGAAATCCAGAACATGCAAATTTTGTTGCACTATAATCAGTACATCCATATGTACCTAATAAACCAGCAACAGATCCTACAGTTACAATATGTCCACAATTTTTTTCCATCATTTCTGGAAGAAATGCTTTAACAGTCCAATAATGTGAAATAATATTAACATTGTATGTATTTTCAATAACCCGATCTGGTAATTCCCAGATTGGTTTACAGCAAACAATACCAGCATTATTTATAAGAATATCAACATTTCCAATTTCTTCTTTTATTTGTTTCGCTTTTTGATAGACTTGCTCACGATTTGAAATGTCAACAACATGACCAACACAAGTATATCCTTCTTTTTCAAGAAGGTCAATTGTTGTTTTAACAGCTGCACAGAAATAAAAAATTGGAATTAATTAATGAATTTCAACTGATATGTACGTAGGTATGTACATAATTTAGAAAGTGAAGTTAAATTATATAAATGTACAAATATATTTTTCATCATAACTGCTCGTTCCATTATGCATCAATAATTAAATTAAAATAAAAATTACATAATTCAAAACACTCAATTGTCTATCTTTTTTAAAAACCTACAGAACATTGTTTCTGAAAAATGCTATCGAAGTATGTATTTTCAAAATTTGGACTGCAATACGATCTTCTTAACGACTGTATTCTTGACATTTATCAGCCAGAGGAGTAGTGCGGTTTCCTCATCTTCCGTCACTTTTTCAACCAAACTGATTTCTATTTAACGAGATGAAGATACTAACACATATACAAAAGAACTGTCAAAAACAAGTTTGCAGCGGAACAGTTGTGACAATTTAAATTCAAAAAAAATTATTTTTTATAAAAATATAAAAAGTTATTTTTTTTTATTTCCTACTTGAATTAATAAAGACTCACTAGGAGTTTATGCAAAGTCTTTAGACAAAAACGATAGGTCAAATGAAGCTGAAGCACCAGAACCGAAATATTTAATCATGAAAAAATTGAATGAGAACAAATCACTCACCTTTTCTTATACAAAAAGCAATTGACGACTAAACCACAGGTAAACTTGAAATTTACAAAAAAATCTGAAATGGTAAAATATTAATAAGAACAAAAAATTTAGAACAAGCAAAACAACTAAAAAAACTAACTCTTTTATCACCTTACAAAATGATTAAAATAACAGAACACGAAAAATTAAGCCACTCAAAAGATATAATATACAGCACAGATTTAATATATGTACATATATTTAGAAGACAATGAAATCATTGAAGAATTAAGAGCACAAAATATCATAGCAATTGAAAGAATTAGAAAAGGCGGAAATGATACTGAAAGACAAACATATCTTTCTGTTCTAACATTTAAAACATGCAGAATGCCAAAATTTATAAATACAGGCAAAAACTATTGAAATAGAGAAGAACTCTTAACACCATATAATCACATGCAATAAATTTTTTTACATCACAATTTGTTATGCCTCCCAAGCTTTTTTTGAAACAAGCTCTTCAAGCTTCAAAACTTTGTATTTGAAAATAACGTGCGTAGCTTAAAACTGAAAGCATTGCATTGAAACAAACAATATAGAAACACCGAATAAAGCATTCTTGTATGGATACAGAAATTGAATTTATTGCGCGCTTAGGCCGTTTCCAGAAACATGCACTTAAGACTAGACACTTGCACTTAACACTAAATTTTCTCCGAAAGTAACACCGAAGTTTTACTGTCAAAAATCTAGTGTTATAGCCAGTACACTAAACTTGATTTAGTGTTGTGAAGTTTTATTTATAACTATGTGGAATTGCTTAAAAATGGAAAATAATAGAAGAATATATAAAAAACTTTTGAAAAAGACTGTTTTAAGCGTTTTAAATGCAAAATAATAATATAATAATAAGTGATGAAATAGATAATCTGATTTTAAAAACAGTGGTAAGTGAAACAGTAAATCAACTTCAATGTCAATATAAAACAAATTTAGTACATTCCGACAACAAATTCAACTCCGAAGTCAGGTAGTGTCAAGTGTCAAGTGTTAAGTGTTTAGTGTTAAGTGCATTGTTTATACTGTGATCAATATAAACATAAACTCACAAACAGTAATTAGAATTATGTTACGCTAATTCCAATCTGTTTGATAATGTAACACTTAGAATAATGTTACTCTAATTCGAAATGTATTTTGTATCAAAAAAATGTTCTTGTGGATATGAATTAGGTTTCGCTAATTCAAAGTGAATAATACACAGTGATTGTCTGGTATATTCTGATTTTATTAAAACAGTTACTGCCTTATTCTACATCAAGTCATAACTTGTGACCAGTCATAAGTCTATTCACCAAACTAGTTTATGACCGTCATAATCAAGTTCAAAGTTGGGTTCAAAATGCTAGTAGCAAAGCTAATAGGTCAGCAAAACAGTTAAAAGAATTTTATGGTCATAACTTGACTATGACGGTCATAAAACTAGTTTGGTGAATAGACTTATGACTGGTCACAAGTTATGACTTGATGTAGAATAAGGCAGTTATTCTCCTTATCTACAAATTATCATTCAATAATTAACAATAGTTCAATAATATTACTTAACTAATATACTTTTGCTGACATTACATTATTTTCACCTACATTAGTTATGATGAAATTTGTAAGTACAATATAATGTGCTAATTCAGTAAAACTACGACAATAAGTTACCTAATTTTATAAAACTGATTATTAAGCTATATTGCAATATTAATTCGCTATTAGGAGAAAATTTAACTATAATTATAAATATTTAATTAAATGTTGTTTCAACGTTTCCGGAAACAGCCTACGCCAGTCACCCTCACCATACGACTGTTCCGTACGTGAGAGTTGGACGTACTACCGCTGTATACATCCATAGTATGTAGCATCATTCTAAACTTGTCGTTGTAGAGTTCGAACCTTTTGAAATTTTTTGGTGTATTTCGTATTCGTGGTTTTATTTTGTGGATATTTAAATTTTTTGTATTGTACATCATAAAATCGATGCAGAATCAATTGAACTTTTTTTGAGCAAAACAGTATAAAAACACAAAAATTTGGGAAAAAATCGCAACATTTGCACATACTTTGAACAGTTAGGAATAGAGGAACGAGTAAGGTATCGTTGAAAAGGGCGAAATGTCTACATGTTTTGTCAAAACGGGCAACCCTTGAGTGCCCTTGTAATAAGTTATAGGGTATACCGTGAAATAAGAGCAAAAATACTTCAACGCCCTCTACCGTCCAAGCCGTGAATAGCCTGCAACGTAGAACAAAATTGTGTGCCTAATTTTTTATATTAAGCGACAAGATTAACCGACAAACGCTTTTTCATCAAAGCTGCATTGCAAAGCAAAAATTTCTCTAAACTTTGACGTCATTGATTATGAGAGGGTTTTATGACGTCATACATTATGATTATTTTGATCATGCTTTGCCAGATTTCTGTCAAAAATTTTCATTTTTTACAAATCTATAACAAATATTAATAATTATTCAACATTAACATTACACATGCAAATGACATATTATTTACTTCACACAATAGCATAAAAACCGCACATCAACTTCTTGCAAACAAAATAATTAAATGGACAAAATATAAATAAGTAAAACATCTACACAAAAAACCAAAGCAATTATTTTCAGTATAAAACACTAAATAGAAACACTTTCAAAACTTACCATACAAAACACAGAAATAGAATACATAAACACTTTTCGATAAAGAATTAAACTGGAACAAACACATCGAAAATAAAATAAACAATAATGTAATAATTCAATGGATATTATAAAAATATTAGAACAACCAACTAAACTACGGGTCCGATAGAAATATGTTATCAAAAACTTTAAACACAAAAATAATACCAATAGTCGATTATGGAAGTTATATTACAATTGATTAAAGATCCTGTATTGGCGCAAAACAAAACTAGTCCAAAAAATATAAAACACCATATCAAATAATATATGAGAAAATCAAACCTGATAAAAAAGGAATCGGTATCAAAATGCCGTTGGGAAACCAATTTAACCATAAAACACATCTTACAAAATAAATAAATCTAAAATCTAAAAATTTACACATCCTATTAGTAACAGCAACAAATAATGAGGTATGTATGTATATGTACACATCAGTGGCGGAGCCAGTAGTATTTTTCCGGGTGTTCAGATTTCTAAAAGAAATGAAAGTTATATTTTGTTTCTATTCAAAATAATTTAAAACACGAGTTTCCACTCCACCCAAGAGGTATCGCTGTCAGAGTGTTAACCGATATAAAGTGGTCGGTTTCCCTAAAGAGAAAAATGTGTAAAAAATAGAAAGAAAAACTCAAAAATCCGTTTAAAATTTCAAATTTTTCATTAGGCCTATCCCACTTAAACAACTCAATGAAAATATAACAAAAAAAAAAAACAACAAAAACAAAGCATAAAAAAATATAAAATAATAATATACATTATTGTATAAAAAATACAATAAACGAAAATATCACTTTTTTTGCACTTCAATGTTCATCTCAAATTCAATTTTTCTTGTCCTTTCGCAAAATTTCTCAATAACTTTTTTGTGAAAATCTGGCCTAGTTCTCAATTCTTTTAATAATTTTTTTTCAATGGATATCAAAGCTAACTCCGTCAACCTATTTTGTGCCATCGAATTTCGCAAATATGTTTTAATTCTCTTTGAACAAGAAAAAGATCTCTCAGCGCTAGCTGTAGTTACCGGAATAGTTGTAATTAAACAACTTAATTTGAAAACTTCGGATAACGTAGCTTTGAGATTGTTGCGTAAAATATTTTTTTAAATTTCAGGTACTGGCAGGTTAGAAAAAAAGGAATTTTTATTATAAATGACAGTAAGTTCATTTTGCAATTTTAAAAAATCAAATTGTTCTGGGTATGCAGCTATTAACGCATTTAATTCAGTTATTGGGAAGATTTCAGAATACTTATGAAATTTTTGAGCGTCTAACAACTCAATAAAAATTAAATCTTTCATATTTTCAAAGCGTACTTCCAGTTGCATTATAATAGTGTCTAAAATTTCATTGAAAAACTGCCTTTAAATTTTCCATAATATGCGTGGGTCTACTGTTTTTAATTATCAACGATTTTTCTTCTATGTTTTGTCTTGAAAAAGACATACCTACATAAAAGATTTTCAATGACGCAATTACAAGGACAAGCATTTTCCGCGTTCTTATCCATCTTTACAAAATTTAAAAAAAAACTGTTTAATTTTTTTTGTGAAATATTTAATATTGGACAACCCTTTATTTAAATTTACAGTTCAAAATTTTAAACTACCAACGACAAAAAATTTCAAATTCGAACTATTTTTTTTAATTTTTACCCCGAGAAAAACAATCTATTTATTTCTTACTCTTTTGAAGGATAAAATAGAAAGGAAACGAAAAGTAAAAAAAAAAAATTTTCTCATAATATTCTACTATGGTGTTCACTTTAAAATATGAACACCTTCCATATAAAATTATATGAAGAAAAAAAGAGAAACGAAACGAAAATGAAAAAAAATATTTTCTCATAATATTCTACTATGGTATTGGTGTTCACTTTAAAATATGAACACCTTCCATATAAAATTATATGAAGAAAAAAAGAGAAACGAAACGAAAATGAAAAAAAAATATTTTCTCATAATATTCTACTATGGTATTGGTGTTCACTTTAAAATATGAACCTGTACCTGACTGATGATGTATGAAAAAACGAGTTTGAAAAGAGAAAAATATTATTGCTTTATATGGTGTAGTGTGTACTATGATTTTCCTAATGTTCACTTTAAAATGTGAACACCTTGCATATAAAATTCTATGAAGAAAAAAAGAGAAACGAAATGAAGTAACCAAATATTATTCTCTTATAATTTTCTGTGGATACTGTATGTATTGTACATTTTGTACTAGTTTCATTTTTAAATATGAACCTGCCTGACTGATGTATGAAAAAACGAATTTGAAAAGAGAAAACTATAAACGAATATAATGGTGTAGTACGATTTTTCTAATGTTCACTTTGAAATGTGAACACCTTGCATACAAAATTCTATGCAGAAAAAAAGAGAAACGAAAAGTAAAAAAATATTTTTGATAATTTTGATATATGTATTATGATGATTTTACTAATACATATATTAAAAAATTACTTTTCTTGTTACAAAAAAAAAAATTGTTTTCGAATGTAATTAGAAAATTTTAATGATCAGGTTCATAACAATTTCAGGGTGTTCACTGAACACCCTGAACCATACCACCCTCCGCCGTTGGTACACATATATAATTATCTATTATGTACTTTAAACAAAACCCTCTACAATAAAAGCCTCCTACTGGTGTTGTGTATGTATTAGTAAGAAGTGCCATGTTTTGTTTTGACATTTTAGTTTCTTATGGTTTCTTAATAAGAGTGGTGGAATATTAGTGTGAAGAAATAGTGTTTTAGCTGAATATTTTTGGTTTTTTAAATAAAATATGGTTTATAAAAGTTTTAAAATATAATAAATTAACAGTGTTTAATTTTTAAAGTGCACAATAGTCAAAAAAATTAAATAAAAAGGTGGAAAATGTTGTGCGTTATTACCTACTTGTAAGAGAAAAAATAAAAGTATGACTACATAGTACATACCTATCTATGGTGAGGTTATATTATTTATATGGAATAAAGTGAATAAATTGATTTGATTTAATAGAATTTAATTTATTAGTTATCACAAATTAAGTGTCTATTTGCCTTCATTACACAATAAAGATTATGTACCCAATTATTTACTTTTTCATAGTCTTTTTTTATATAAATTTTTGTGATTATGTTATGATGTGAGAAATTGATTTGATTCAATAATTTAACAATTAATACAAACTTATAAATAAAATTTTATTAAATTAAATCAATTTGTTCTGTATTTCGTTCACTTTATTTATTTTTTTCATATATTTGTGTTTACATTTCGTTTCAATTTATTCACTTTTATAATATAACCTCACCATAGGTAATGTAGTCATTAGTCACATGTCAATATACATATAGGTATAGAAGAAAAAAGTTTATATTATTATTCATTATTGTTTAAACTTTAATTATTCATATAAATACATATATGTATCAGAATTATTATAAATTAAATTTTATTAAATCAAATCAATTTATTCACTTAATTACATATAAATAATACATATAACCTCACCGTACTTTAATTTTTTCTCTTAAAAGTAGGTAAGAAGGCATAATATTTTTCACCTTTTTATTTAACTTTTTGACTATTGTGCACTTTAAAAATTATAACACTGTTAATTTATTATATTTCAAAACTTTTATAAACCATATTTTAATTAAAAAGCCAAAAATATTTAACTAAAACACATTTTCTTTACATCACTATTTGTACTACCAGCATTGAATGTTTTGACGTTTCAACACTTTTATCGTGTTTGATTGTGTTAGTGCAGCCATCCATAACACGGCTTCTATATGTAGAGGGTTTTGACTTTAAATCAATAGAAAAAGTTTTTTTGAAGTGTGTTATGTACATAGTATGTATGTATACTCTATTCACTAATGCAATGAGACGCTATGGATAAAAATAAAAGTGCCGGTGATGAAAATCAGAAACACATTTATGTTTTTTTTACTCAAAGAAGAAACAAGACAAAATATTAAGGGTTTTCACTCTTTGGTGCAAATAGGTATTGCATCGTAGCATTCGGTGTATCGTAGCACGAATTTGCAACGATACAACAACAATTACTAAAAAACTAATTTTGCTACAGTCTTGCACATTTGCAATACCTAAGACCATAGCATATAGAATAATAGCAGACAAAGTATGAATATCCAACCAAAGTAAAGCAGGAGGTATATATACACTCATGAAATAAAAAACTGAATTTTTTTTATTTTTTTTAAATTCAGTTAGTGGAAATGAAATGTAAATATTTCACATTTTTCTAAACGGAAATTTCAATTAGTTAAAATGAGACAGACTGACATACACAAACGACAATATTTTTTGTTTTATTTTTCAGGTCACTGAATTAAATGTACATGTTAAATTGCTGATAAACAATAGGTCACTGAATATAATTTAACCAAATTTAACATATGTTCATAACATATGTTTTTTTTAGGGTAGCCATACACAATAATTATGAAATAAAATTTTTTGAAATGTTTGTCCGTTAGATGGTGTTGTTATTATCATACTCTATATAATTATATAGTATATATTTTTACAAATATAATTATATATTTTATATATTAATATTCACATTATATGAGTAGTATAATTTACAGAACAATGTAAAACGTAAATTACAAATTTCAATGTTTGAATTTTTTAATGTACTACCCACAAATGTATTCATTTGGTAGCACTAAATTATTAATTTTAAACTGCTGAATTCATACAATCATTCAACTTTATTTATCTTGTTTATGCTAAGCGTTACTTCGCATTAACTCACTCCGTCTTGACTTAATACGGATGCATAAACAAAATTTCAAAACGCATTAAAGCTCTACGTCGTTTTGAGTTAATACACTATTAAATCCGCATTTAAAATTTCATTTCGTTTTTAAAATGTGCATAAACACTTACTTCGTTTTAAGTGAATTGTCATATTTGACATTTCAAAATAGTGTTGGTAACACACAAAAAATCAATATAAACTTTAGTGTTAGTAACGTCACTTTAAAATTTCAAATGACATTTGATGGGCGGTTATTTTTATTATCAAGTGTTTCTTTACAAATAAACAAGTATAAGTGTTCAAAGTGCGTGCGGCTTTAAATTAAGTACAATAAATTTATTTATAAAGTATTATATTAATTAATTTTTTTGCTCTCACCACCTGGTACAAATATTTATGTACTGGGCTTTTGTGTACACCAAAAACATCACCTACAACACGATATTCAGCACAACTTGCTAATTTATACAATGTAATAGCCACTTTTTTTTCTATAGAAACAGGTGTGGTAATGAAGTTTGGTGAAGGTTCCAAATGAGATTTTAATTTTTCACAGATCATGAAAAATGTATTTTTTTTCATTCGAAACATATCAAAAAACTCTACATCTGTACCAAATCCCAAAACAAAATTTTTCCAAAAATCTTCAGTTCTAGATTTCTTGCAAATTGATGTGAATCGTGGTACAGTAACATTAAAAAACTTTGTAGGTACATCTAACTGAGTAATAAAATTATACCGTAAAAGTTTTCTCTTTTTTATATAATTTTGATAAAGGCTTCGTCTTTCCGTGTAAAAATATTGCAAAAGCTTAATATTCTTCTTATTCTTATTTTTTCAACAAAATTAACAATGGAACATTAAGGATAACTTGATATTGCTCCATCGCATCGCACGAATAATAAAAAATTTAACTGGATTTAAAAAATAACACAGTTAGTTCACTTGAATGACAGTGAATAAAAAAAATATATGTGGTAACACTGTATGAACAACAACACCAGAACAACAAATGACATTACTTAAAACGTCTTGAATGGGAACGAAATGTTATACTATGCATAAACACCAATCAAAGTGTATTATCTCAAAACGATGTTTAAAACGTTTTAGCGTTAAAACGTTTTAACTGTTGTGCATAAACAAGATAATTGTTAATAAATTCAAATTCGAATTTAAAAACGGCGGAAAAATTTTTTTATAAAAAATTATGATTATACATATGTACCTACTTTCTATTAATAAATAAAAATTAAGGAGAGATTTTTATTATATAAAACTTCTAATAAATATTATTAATTTTAATTTGAGTTTTTTTTACGTTGAAAAAAGTTTTAAAGTATACTTTCAGATTATAGATATTAGATATTTATTTCAATTCAATTCAATCTAGAACTCAAGTTTGTATAAATAAAAAACAAAACTTTGAATTCTAGATCAAGGTGGTGTGGAAATAGCTTCCTTTAAAATAAAATTTTCATTATTTATCTTTAAAAAGCATCACCAGATTTGTTACAAGTTACAAGAAAAGTAACAAGAAATTTGTTATTTTCAACCCTTTCTATAAAAGGTTAAACTTGTATAAAATATAAGTCTTATTTCATTTCCTAAAATAATAATTTTAGAAAAAATGACGTTATTATTTGTTGACGATTATTATTATGATTTAATAAATATTCCTTAATACTTGTACCACAATCAATTGAATGTCGTTTTTCAGTTTTTTTCTTTCACATTATTATTAACAAGATTTAATTTTTGTAAATAAAATTTATTAATGAATTATAATTTAAATTATCATCTTTTTTTATATTATTATTATTATGATTTTGTACTGATTGTGATGATATTGATGATAAATTATTATTTTTATTCACTTTGTTTCAATATTATTTATTATTGTTATTAAAATTTACATACCTAACCTACCTATAATCATTGTCAATTTGACGTGTAACATCTGATTCATAGAACGCTGAATGCTGAATTGAAAAAAAAAATTTGAAAATTGAAGTGGGAATATTTTTATGTTTTATCTCTTTTCAGCTTTAATAATTTATAGTTCTATTTATTAAAGTGAAAGACAGACTCATCTCATATTTTTTTTTTCACTCACACCAATAAGAAAAACAACAATTTTCACAGAATCGGGAATACAATTTGTTCTACACTTAGTATTCTATATTTCTATATTCTATGCCTAAGACCTATTGCAAACCATTGCAAACAGGCGTTGCATATTGCAAAGCAAAGTGAAATGTCAGTCATTACTACGTATGCATGCAGGGTTGAATCTGAATTTAATCCGGTCTGTATCCCCTAAAAATACATGTAAATGAAGATTGAGTCCATATTGGATCCAACCGATCCTATCATTCTCTCCTGGAACGAGTTAAAATCGTTTAAGGTTATGTTATTTATCGAAATTTATAATATTTATGAGTGTTTGTGTTATTTAGAACTAAATTAAACTAGTTAAATACATAAAAAAAAAAAATAATAATAATTCGATCTTTCAATCCTTTAAACTTTGGATCCAATCATGTATACGTAGTGCATGTTAGCTTTGAAATGTCATTAGTGTTGGTGTTGACAGCCATTATTTTAATTCAGGTTCAAGGTGCGCTAATTCTTCGTTGCAAATATTCGTAGTAAAAGTGTAAAAAAAGTAAGTTTGCATCAAAGAGTGAATCCCCTTATTATGTCCATAAGACCTGCAGTGAAGAAATTTAGTGAATAGAGTATAATTATATTCACATTATACATAGATGTGTACATAACATTATACTTTATACATATTATATGTATAGTTTACAAAAGAGATTTTTTAACATCAATTTCACTAAAATTTTATATTTTGTACAATGTACATATGAACATACATATGTACATACGTTGTCATTGAAATATAGAAAATGTTGTCATAATTTTTTGTAATAAACATTACCAAACATTGTTTACAAATAATATTAATATACATATTAATAAAGTTTGATATTTCGAAGGGTGAGAGTAATAATTTATTAGCCAAATTGACCAAATTGATCATGAGATACGTTTATATACCAATGTTTAACAAAGTTTACATTATTAATGCGTAATGTACATTTTTGTGCGTTATTATCATTTTTGGCAACAATATTATCTTTATAACCCTACTGTTACTAATGAAATTAAAATGTGTTTGAGATACGGTACCAGACCAGGTACCTACACATTGTATTATTTATAAAACCTCTATTGAATTTTGCATACGCGCATTTATTTTAAGGTTATAAATAAATACATATTTTATTTCCTTAGTTTCAAACCCAACGATAACAACAACATACACAAGGTTAAAAAAGTACTATAGGTTGCCAATTCCGAATTTGTTATTTTAAAAATTGACTTTTACGTCGTATTGATGTGTAGTTCTCAATAAGTTTTATGTATAATAGTTGAAATTTTATCATTCAAAATATCTATGAAAAGTTGATTTTTCCTCTAGAAATTAAGCAGTGGAAATAATATTTCACGATTTTTGAATTTGTCCTTTATAGGGGAACATCTTCGATCGGCTAGCAATTAAGCAAATTGCGACTAGCAAATATGGCGGATTTGCGATTGCTAATTGCGATTACGAAAAATTACATCCTCGATTGTAAGCGTAAGTTAGCCTTTTTTACTTTGTAAGCACTTTTGCTGAATAAGTTTTTATATACATAACCTATAATTTTCTATTATATTACGTTAAAAATTCGTTTTCTTATTCAAATTTTAAATCATAACCGAAATTATTTTGTTCATCATGAACTATTTTTTTTTTCAATTTTAATAATTTCTACAGTCTCATCAAATTTATAATTTCATATACAATGGTCTCACTAACCAATTCTATCCATTACAAGAGAAAAATATTCAAGTTATATTGATAACATAAGTATTTGGGTTTGAGTTTCTACTTATTTAGAAGAAATTTGAGGTTATGTGCTGTGTTAACTAAGTTTGCGACACCAACTTTGCGATCGCAAATATTGACGGTTAATTTGCTTAGCAAAAACAATTGAGGATACCAATTCTATCATTTCAGCTAGCATTCTTACTTGCTTGCTTGCTAGCCGATCGAAGATGTCCCCCATAGACTAAAAACGAACTGAATGCCAAATTTTAAGTTTCTAGGTCTGCGAGAAGTACGTTGAATTTTTGATGATCCGATCGTCAATCAGTGACGTATTAACGAAACTTTGGTGGTAGATATTTTGTGAAATATAAAAGATAGAAACTTGTAATTTAGCGGTTCAGGTTCAGTTAAGTACTCTCGATGACAAAAATTTCAGGCTTTTAATCAAATCCATGGCGAAGATATGCGAAAAGAAATAATTTAAGCCACGCATAGTAAATATGAAATTTACCCTCATAATTGATATCCCATACGACTACTGTAGCATTTAATTTTGCAAAGTTGAATGCTATTAAACGTCCAACGCCACCGCCACCTCCTGTTATTAGAACAATTTGTCCAGAGACATCCTGTATATAAAAATTAAATGAAAAAATTAAAATATAATAGCATTTTTATTACTTTGCGGTATTATTAATTAATTTTTCGATAGTATCTCAATTTTACAAACTTTAAAAAAATTAATACTAACAAATATAATAATATACCTATTCTTTACGAATCGGTTTCGAAAAAGGAATGAATAACTTTCATTTTGCTGTTTGTGAAGTGAAAAATAAAATAAATTGTGTAAAAGGGAGAAAAAAAAATTTAATGATGTGACACAATTGTAGATAAAGTATTCTTCGTGAATGATGAGTTCCGCATTCAACAATTAGAAATAATATTTTTTTCTGTACTGACTGACTAACCATTGTAACTGCGGTGGATTATTATTGTATTTTTATGTTGAGACTTTCACTTCAAGATAATGATAGTACACTTATCAAAGATTGTTTTATATATTTATACATATCTTTTGGAGGTGATAATTGTACTCGTATAGTTTGATTTTCATGCATGTTTATTTTGTGTTTATTTGCACTGTACTGTAATGTAATCAGTGCACAAAAGTAAGTTCAATAACTTACATTATAATCGCAAGAAACAATTTTTAAATATTATTATTATTATTATTAAGGTAATAAACTACTAACGACCCATTATTGAACGTGATTAATGAACCCATAAAAAATACATATAAAAAATTTCTAAAAGCATATAAATACATATTATGTATGTATATACATAACATACATACATATATGTTGTTTGGTTATGTTCCAATCCAAATATAACTGTACCCAATGTATATAGATAACTACATACACGGCACGATATACAGACTAACTAGATATCGCCTAAACTATTTGAGAGTAGAGCGTGACGTCACTCGCCACGAAATTGAGAACCATTAATATTTTAATTGTTAATTTATTTAATGTTATTAATTTCGACCAGCATTATATTACATAAAATATGTCATATGTACCTATATACATATGTAAGCATTTATTAATATACATATACATGTAGATATACATATATATATATTTTTCATATATAAATATATGAAAAACTGCTACATAATGGACAGTTTAAAAGAAGAATGAAAAAGAAATAAAAACACTTGAAGAACTTAAAATTCTTTTCACGTAACAATTTTATTCATTTTTTTTCTTTTATTTTTTACATTGTGAAATGAATCATTCATTTTTCTTAACCTAAAATACATCCTACATCTAAAATATAATTTTTTAGCTGATAATGGTAAAGAAATACTTTTTGCTTTTGCCAAATGGCTTTCTATAAATTTTTCTTCTGTAAAATAATTATCTTTATTGATAATAATAAAAACACTCTCCAATTTTTTCAACTCTGTCAAAAAAGTTTGGCTTGGCTTTCTTAACCCACATAATGAAATTTCATCTACCCAGGTGTACGCAGTAAATTCATTGCTTTCTTTTTGTGAATTACATTTTTTAAGTATGTATCCTGCCAAATATTCCAATGCATCTTCTTCGATCTCTGTAAATTTAATTGATTCTGTTTCATTTTCTTCATCACTGTCTATAGTTTTTTTCCAAGCTTTATCTGAAAAATTTTCTGTTACAGGCTGAAGTATAGTTTTAGTAATTAACTGGTCTTCAAAATTCTCATCTGTTATTTCAGTATTTGAAAAGCTGTTAACTTGCTGGTGAGAATCTGATCGTCCTTGAAATAATTTTACATACTATAATAAAAATAACTAGAAAGGACATTATAAATCAATACCCATTACCAATAACTTAGAAATTCTTTATACAAATGTAGTTATTCAAATTATTTTATAAAACTAATATTTATTTATAGCACAGCACTTTCCCATCTTCACTTTTTTTAAATAAACTTTAAAAATAACACTTAGAAATTATTCGATTATTACAAATAGTTTATTTTATTAAAAAATAAAAATGTCTTACCGGTCCGGTGATACAATTGTATTGTATTATATAATTATATAATATAATCTGTACTATAAAACTGCGAATAAACAAAAAGAAATAAACAATTATCTTGTTTATGCACAACAGTTAAAACGTTTTAACGCTAAAACGTTTTAAACATCGTTTTGAGATAATACACTTTGATTGGTGTTTATGCATAGTATAACATTTCGTTCCCATTCAAGACGTTTTAAGTAATGTCATTTGTTGTTCTGGTGTTGTTGTTCATACAGTGTTACCACATATATTTTTTTTATTCACTGTCATTCAAGTGAACTAACTGTGTTATTTTTTAAATCCAGTTAAATTTTTTATTATTCGTGCGATGCGATGGAGCAATATCAAGTTATCCTTAATGTTCCATTGTTAATTTTGTTGAAAAAAATAAGAATAAGAAGAATATTAAGCTTTTGCAATATTTTTACACGGAAAGACGAAGCCTTTATCAAAATTATATAAAAAAGAGAAAACTTTTACGGTATAATTTTATTACTCAGTTAGATGTACCTACAAAGTTTTTTAATGTTACTGTACCACGATTCACATCAATTTGCAAGAAATCTAGAACTGAAGATTTTTGGAAAAATTTTGTTTTGGGATTTGGTACAGATGTAGAGTTTTTTGATATGTTTCGAATGAAAAAAAATACATTTTTCATGATCTGTGAAAAATTAAAATCTCATTTGGAACCTTCACCAAACTTCATTACCACACCTGTTTCTATAGAAAAAAAAGTGGCTATTACATTGTATAAATTAGCAAGTTGTGCTGAATATCGTGTTGTAGGTGATGTTTTTGGTGTACACAAAAGCCCAGTACATAAATATTTGTACCAGGTGGTGAGAGCAAAAAAATTAATTAATATAATACTTTATAAATAAATTTATTGTACTTAATTTAAAGCCGCACGCACTTTGAACACTTATACTTGTTTATTTGTAAAGAAACACTTGATAATAAAAATAACCGCCCATCAAATGTCATTTGAAATTTTAAAGTGACGTTACTAACACTAAAGTTTATATTGATTTTTTGTGTGTTACCAACACTATTTTGAAATGTCAAATATGACAATTCACTTAAAACGAAGTAAGTGTTTATGCACATTTTAAAAACGAAATGAAATTTTAAATGCGGATTTAATAGTGTATTAACTCAAAACGACGTAGAGCTTTAATGCGTTTTGAAATTTTGTTTATGCATCCGTATTAAGTCAAGACGGAGTGAGTTAATGCGAAGTAACGCTTAGCATAAACAAGATAAATAACTTTCAACATACAGTAGGTAGTCAACTAAACATTTACAAAATCTAAACTTAAAAAAAAAAACACTTTAAAATTATTCTTTAAATTGTATCAAAAATACTCGATAAACTTTGTAATTACTCGCTATCAACAAATAAAGTTCGTGGCGAATGACGTTGCAAAATGTCCGACCATCGTTCATATGTAGAATACCTTTTACACACATTTTCAGTGGTGGCTGTTAAAAATGAGAAATGAGAGAGATAATTGTGATTTTAATTAAAAATTATCATTTTTCTTTAATAACTTAATTTCTATCAATTTTATGATATAACAATGTTTGGGAAAAATGTTTATTTAATAAAAATCTACAAATTTGTAGAACATTATAATTTGATATTTTTAGTAATTTGGGAGATTTAAGGAAAAATTGATTTTCAGTTTTATGTTACTAAATATTTATCACGTTTTTTCTTTGATTTACGTTGCTCATAGATATTTAATATATTCGGTGAAAATAAAGCTAAGGATCTTCTCTACATTTCATTTGAACATAATTTTCATGTAACTTTAATCACAACTCAGTTATAATTGATTGAAAACAATAAATTGTAATGTTAATTTGGTACTTCCAACACATATAAACAATAAAATAAAATTAAGCATTAAGTCATAGTATAGAGAAGTCTTCTTTTTACTATGATTAAGTCTTGGTACTATAGGAGTCGTTGGGTTTCTTCCTTTGTATATGTATACACAAGAAGATCACTAACACATGTAAGCCATGCGCGAACCTGTGCCATCTTTTTTGAATCGTTCTATAATAAATTCATATGAATATTTAAATACGGAACAGGATACCGTGTAGTTGTCTATATAGATATACATATATACCTTTTTGAGAAAATATACATACATTTACATACATACAGTACAGCCCAAAACCCTCTATACAGAAGCCGCGCTATGGCTTTCTGCACTAACAAAATCAAACACGATAAAAGTGTTGAAACGTCAAAACATTCAGTACTGGTAGTACAAATAGTGATGTAAAGAAAATGTGTTTTAGTTAAATATTTTTGGTTTTTTTAATAAAATATGGTTTATAAAAGTTTTAAAATATAAGCTGCTTTCGATTTGCCATTTCCAAGTACTTGCGAGTACTAAAATGTGTCTTGGATAAATGGGTAAATCGAACGACACAAAAATTTTGATAGGTGTCAAAACCTAAAAATAATTTTTATTTTGTCATAATATACATACAAAAAAGAAAAACACATCTAGTGCTCTTAGTTTTAAACTATAAAGCCCTCTGTTGTAAAAATTGTGCGTAACTACTTGTATCTACTTGAACAATTTTACATGAGTAGCTACGGGTAGATGATTTAGCACAGACTTCCACCTTATCTACTCGCAAGTACTTGAAAGTGGCAAATCGAAAGCAACTATAATAAATTAACAGTGTTATAATTTTTAAAGTGCACAATAGTCAAAAAAATTAAATAAAAAGGTGGAAAATATTGTGCCTTCTTACCTACTTGTAAGAGAAAAAATTAAAGTGTGACCTATGGTGAGGTTATATTATTTATATGTAATAAAGTGAATAAATTGATTTGATTTAATAGAATTTAATTTATTAGTTATCACAAATTAAGTGTCTATTTACCTTCATTACACAATAAAAATTATGTAGGTACCAAATTATTTACTTTTTCATAGACTTTTTTTATATAAATTTTTGTGATTATGTTATGATGTGAGAAATTGATTTGATTCAATAATTTAACAATTAATATAAACTTATAAATAAAATTTTATTAAATTAAATCAATTTGTTCTGTATTTTCTTCACTTTATTTATTTTTTTCATATACATATTTGTGTTTACATTTCATTTCAATTTATTCACTTTTATATGTGATATAACCTCACCATAGGTATGTAGTCATTAGTCACATGTCAATATATAGGTATAGAAGAAAAAAGTTTATATTATTATTCTTTAAACTTTAATTATTTATATAAATACATATATATGTATCAGAATTATTATAAATTAAATTTTATTAAATCAAATCAATTTATTCACTTTATTACAAATAATATAACCTCACCATAGGTCATAGGTACTTTAATTTTTTCTCGTATTACAAGTAGGTAAGAACGCACAATATTTTCCACCTTTTTATTTTATTTTTTGACTATTTTGTTACTTTAGTAGGAATTTATTATGTACATATATTTTCATTTTCTTATTCAAATTAATTTCCTATTTTAAAAGGATACTTATCATCACTGATCACTCATATTGTTTTTGTTATTCTACATTTTCTTCACTTTCCTTTAAATTTTTTTTTCAGTAGGTAGTATGGCATTCGTCATACAAACAACATCGGATGGTAGGATGTTGTTATTTTTTTCAGCTAAAAAGAGGATAATGCGTTGTGTGTGCGATAGATGATCGCTAGTCATTATACTTACTTACTGAGTGGAATATTTAATCTTTATTTTCTTTTGCTGTTTTCGTCAAAAAAGGGGAAATGAAAGGATATTTTTAAAATTTCTCCCACCTGCGCGACTTTTCGCCAATCTTATTTGGCTGTACTGTACATATGTATATGTATGTATGTTATGTTGCAAACTATTTTTGAAAGCAAATTTTTTGAACTTGTAGGAATTGTAATGATTTTTTTTTTAAATATTTGAGAAAAAAAATTATAACAAATTTTCATTAATATTTTAAAGTGAATTTTAGAACAAAAATTCGTAGATATGTATATAGATTTGATAAATAAAAATAAAAATTTGAATTTATTTAAAACAATATAGGTACATAGTTGACATAAATATCATAATATGTACTGTATATACGTAATATACATATACATACATATCAACGGCGGAGGGTGGTATAGTTCAGGGCGTTCAGTGAACACCCGAAAATTATTATGAAAGTGATCATAAAATTTGCTAACCAAATCCAAAAACAAATTTTTTTTGGTAAAAATAAGAGTAAATGAAAACAATACAACTTAAACTCTTTTTTAATTTTGCATACATAAATCATTAGATTCATATTTAAAAATGGACCACCAAAAATTACAAGAGAATAATATTTGGTTACTTCGTTTCGTTTCTGTTTTTTTCTTCATATAATTTTATATGCAAGGTGTTCACATTTTAAAGTGAACATTAGAAAAATCCTACTACACCATGGTAAAAGAAATACTAATAAGGTATAATCGGAACTCTCAGGCGCCATTAAAACGTAAAAAAGATCGTATGGCAGGCAATACAAAAGTATATGGACGATCTGAGAAATGAAATACAAAAGTATATGGAAATTTTACAATTTATTTTTCAAAATAAGATATCTCAGCATCCTCTAAACCAAAAACTAATATTTTTGGATTAAAATATTTTTTGAAGTGTTGCTTAAAATCTATCTTGTTCGGTAATTCTGTAAGTGCCATAGTTTCCCGAGCAATCTGTCGTGAAGCAACTTGATTCATCTATGTATATAGATGAATATAGTTGGATAAAGCTCCATAAAGATCATAAAGACAAATAAAGACGCTCTAAGCTCTATATAGATAGCTTCAAATTATTATTTTTCAAAGATTTTTAAAGCAATCTATATAGATCTTTATTGTTATATAAAGCTACATATAGAATATCTGTCTTCCATCTTAATCAAGATCAATAAAGATAATTCTTTATTTGTCGATAACTGTGGAGCTTATATAAGCTCAATTAGTTTAAACAATACTAAAACGTACAATGGTGCAGTGCATGAGGTGGCTGACTTAGAAACCATAGGACCCTGGTTCGAACTACCAGAGAACCAAAAAAAAGTAGGTAAATAAAATTTCAGTTTTTAAATTATCAATACGTAACAGCAAGTAAAATTACTTTGATTTCATAACGAAAAATGCATTAAAATGGAATTAAAAATTTTTTTTTAAAAAATAATTTTGGATTCGTCGATAAAGACCTTTACAGTTACCTATAAAGATATCGATCCTCTTCGCAATCTTTGAAAAGATCTTTAAAGCTATTCAAAGTTACCTTTATCGATTGGTTGCACGGGTTTCAATAACAAGGACAAAATACCCGAAAAACCATTAAAAAGTTCAACATTTTTAACCTTGTTTTCCATTTTATCTCAAAAACTAGAAAATAAAAAAAAGACTGCAATAGCAACAATACTAAAGAAAACACTTCAGTGAAGATTTCAATATAAAAATACATAATAGTTTTTGGTTCACGAGACGCTGAGATACAGACCTTAATGTTAGGTCTAATTATGTTTGAATTTGTAAATGTATGAAAATTTAACTGCAAAGGACAATACTAAAGAAAACACTTTGATAAATCTTTTAGTATAAAAATATTAGTTTTATGTCTACGGGATGTTGAGATACAGATCATTGAAGTTGAAAATTAAGTCAAATTTGTGTTTGGTCTAGAAAATGTGTGGAAAATTTTCGACTCTTTACCTTGTTTTGCACTTTATCTCAAAAAGTACAAATATAAAAAGAAATATACTATACTATTTTTATTTTTGGAAGTCAGTATTGTGCTTATGGAGGCAGTACCCGATGAGTTTGTTGCCCTTGGTAATATTTAATTCAAAAGATTTCCATCAATTGAAATTGAGATCTGATCACCCCACACACGAGACAGATTTATACAAACGAAACTTAAAAGAGTATAGAAAAGTATGCCTATCTTGCCTGTACTGACTTCCAAAAGTAAAAATAGTATAGAAAGAAATCGTACGACATAATCAAAAGGAACACTTTAACAAACAATTAGGTCAAATAATTACGGTTTTTGATCCACGGGAAGCATTTCAGCAGAAATACTTCAAAATTACATATTACACACATACTCATATTCATGAGTCTTTCTTAGTCACGCTTCTTTTCTATTCATTCTTTATAATCCTTATAAGTTTCTTTTACCATGCTACTACACCATATACCTATTCGTTTACATTTTTCTCTTTTCAAATTCGTTTTCTTATACGTAGGTAGGTACATCATTCAGGTTCATATTTAAAAGTGAACCGTAGTAGAAAATTATGAAAAAATAGTTTTTTTACTTTTCGTTTCCTTTCTCTTTTATATCCTTCAAATAATAATGCATTGTGTTCATATTTTGAAATGAACGTTGTTGTTTTCCTTTCTATTTGTTAACTTTTTTATTTAAATAAAATTAAATTTAATAAATTCAATTTCAATTCATTCAATTTGATTATTAAAGAATATTTCATATTGTGTGTGTGTTGTGATAAAAAATTTGCTTGAGCTGGACGGTAAGAAATAAATAGACAGTTTTTCTCGGGTTAAAAATTAAAAAAATTTTCGAATTTTAAACGGATTCTTAGTTTTTCTTTCTATTGTTTACACAATTTTCTCCTTAAGGAAACCGACCACTTTATATCTGACAGCGATACCTCTTACGTGGAGTGGAAACTCGTGTTTTAAATTATTTTAAGTAAAAACAAAATATAACTTTAATTTCTTTTAAAAATCTGAACATCCGGAAAAAACTACTGGCTCCGCCACTGATACATATGTAATTATATGTATATATACAGAAATATACATAATATGTAGACATATACATAGCTGGCATTGCTGGATTGCAGTAGATGAATAGATAATGATGATTATCCCAGCAGGAAATGGTAAGCGATGGTAAGTGAAGAGGTAAGTTATAGAATGGATAAGCTATTGGTTACAGCATCGATGAAATTTAACATGGCGATGTCATTGAAAAGTAATGCATCCTCCTATAGATTACCATGTAAGCGAAGAGGTAACCGATGTTCAAATCATCGAAGATTTCTTCACTTACCAAGTAAGCGATGAGGTAACCGATGTTCAAATCATCGAAGATTTCTTCACTTACCAAGTAATATATGAAGTGTATAATTACCAGGTAATAGAAGAAATAATCGATGAAATACTATGCAATCATGGTAAAAGTAGGGCAGTGGAAGAATAAAATGGGATACAAATTTCTGCGATACTTTCTCGTTATAGGAGTTCTTTTCTTGTAAACATTTTTGTAATAAAACACATAAATATTAAAATTCACTTATTTAGAATTCACTTATTTAAAATTCAAATATTTGACAAAAGAACTTTTAAAAGAGAAAGTATAGCAGGCATTTTTGGTTGTATAAAATGATCGAAGTCATACCTTAAAAAATTAAGAACAAAGAAAAAATAAAACAAAATTGAAATAAACATAAAATACATTTTTATTAAAATTTTTTTTACAATAAACATTTATATTTTATATTTTTTTTTTCAATAAATGTACTACAATAATTAATAACAATTAAATTTCACTCACTGCACTCACAATAAATTTATACTTGGAAATAATTAATGTTCACTTTTTACTAAACTAAACTAGACTAAACTAAACTAAAATATGAATACAAAACGCAAAACGAAATACGGAAATTTTATGAAGTCGCGAAAATGACGCATAATTTCATAACAAATGTACAATATGAATATGCTACACATTACACATTCGTTTACCTGGTAATGTATCTTTTCATCGATGTAAATTTCATCGAAGAATTCATCGATTACCAATGTAATGCATCGGCTATTTTCCTGCTGGGATATTTGAAATCATAATTTATACGTATAAAAGATAAATATACATATACCTATGTATGTATATATAGGTAAAGCTCCATCCATGTGTGCACAAAAATGACAATGTAATAAATCTACAAAAAATATGTTACGTACATACAAACATATAATTATGTAGGGTACAAAAGCTAAACAACAAGCAAACTATTTTTCTTTTATTTTAATTTTATAGAGAAAGTAAAGATGCAAAAAATAAATATTTTTACTTGTTAAAAAAACATTCGTTGGGTTTTTTTTGTACAAAAAAAAATCGAAATTTTTTGAGATATCATTTAAAAAATATCAAAATATATTCGAATTGGCTTGCGTTTTTGCTAGTTCAATATAAATTTTTATAAAATTTATTTCATTCTGATAGTATTATGATAAAGTTCTAAAGTAATTTTAAATATTTAAAGACTGAGGAGCTTTTGCAATGTTGAAACTTCATTACAAAAGAATGTTAACAACATCAATCTCTTAATTTGTTTGTAAGTTTAAATTTTAATTAAATTTTATTACCGTGAATTGTTAACATAATACCTTCTTGTTTCTCCATTTATTTGGTAAAAGTGTTACATAAATTGATTCCAAAATATAAAAAAATGATTTTATAAAAAAAACGAATAAATCAAAAATTAAACTTATATATCTTTCTGTTGAATTTTCATATAATAAACGAGACATTTTTGAATCTTATTAGTTTTTTTGTTGCTTTTGTTATTGTTTTATGTAAATAAATTTAAGGTGAATTTTATCAACTGACTTTTTTTGAAAATAAATTAAGCAACAAAATATGTATTTGATAGTTCAAAAATCACTATTGACTTGTAGCTTTACACTCTTAACACTAATAACAAGAATTATTTCTTCTTTTTTTAAAATTTAAATTCAATAAATTAGAAAAAAATTATTTGTTTGTATTATTTCTAGTTTATTAGATACACAATAAAGTTGATACTTGTAAGTACAAACGCAACTGTTTTCTTTGATGGCTTAACGAACACTGCATAGTGCATACTGCATTCATCTGACTTTCGTAGATTAACTCAAAAATGTAGAAATCATTTTTCATATTTTGAATGTTATGAATTGGGATGATGATGATGGCTATTACATTACAATATGTTTTACTTTCAGTTGAAGCTTTCAATCTTGGAAGGAAGGTTATAGGTTGAATATTTGATAATAAGTGATTGTTACACGTATACACTATTCAAACAAGCTGCTATTAAGATACATACATTTTTGTCTTGAAAAAAGAAAGGAGAATGTTGTAAATGAAAAAAAAAAAAATAATTTAAAAAAAAAAAAAGAGGCACGTACCAGTCATTGCCCTTTTAATTATGGTTTTCATAAGTCCCTTCTACATAGTTGTTACTTCGACTTCTTCAGAATAAACCATTTTTATAGAATCGAAGTTAGTATTGTGCTTATGGAGGCAGTACCAGACACCAGATGTGTTTCTGATAAATTCACATATAATTATAGGAAATTCTAAAAAATATACATATATACTACATACATACTAAATGATTGAATAAAAATGATTAAAATAGATAGAAAATTCCAAGTAATACAAGTATGAAGACAAAGAAGATTAACTTTATATACAGTTGAAATTTGTTGATGAAATTTAAAAAACAAATAAAAATTTATTCAGATCTGATATTTTGATAATCATTCAAAACTTTTTAAAAAAATACGTTATTAACATTACTTGAAACTGTAATCTTTTTATACATTTTTTTTTTGTGAATTTTATTTTTACTAAATTAAAAAATCCCACTTCCCCCCACCGAAAACAAAATATTACATTTTGTATTTTTTTTCACCTTCTGTGTAAGTCGTCTTCGTATCTTTTAAAATCGTTTTACCAAAATTTTTGCTTTCATCACTAAAATTTTCACATAAATTTATTTTTTCATTTGAGACTTTAATTTCAGCCGTGAAGTTCAAGTAATTTTCTTGAATTTGTTTTTCTGTAGAAAATTGCTCTATATTAATATTAAAATCATTTTCGTGAAAGGAAGATTCATGACACGAGGGGTTAGATATAAAGAACTAAAGCAGGTATTGCTTCATGCTTTAATTTTCTTGTACCAATATGCTCAGATGGAAAATATTCTTCACGATCCTTAACTGTTTATTTTGCTCTTTATGAGTTAAAAAACTGCATCTTTCTCTTCATATTTGACTTATACAATGGTATCTAAAGCAGAAAAGCGAAATAATGTTTTCTGCTTTTTCAACAATGTGGTACAACACATTGTATTCCAAGTCACCTCTTATCCATATTATAAAAGATATTTGTGTATTTTATATTATATATAAAAAATTATACAAATGCAAAAAATTTACTGAGGAAATGAAAAAACCAGTATGTTGTAATAGTAAAAAACACAAAACATAAAAAATTTAAATGTTAAATTTAATTAATAATTATATTTAAAATTAGTACTATAATAAAATATACCTACTGATTTTATTCAAAAATCTATCTACTCTTTACTCGCTTTGTAAAAACACCAACACTATACGTATAATTTACATCTTCACGCAATAAGCGGAAATGTAAACCAAATGCTCACCTTATACCTCAAGATGCAAACAAAGAGTATATAACTTAGAGGTTTAATTTATCCGTTAAATTCAAATTTTTGAATTTTCGTGTGTGTATGTTTGCCAATTTGGCTTCGAATAAGCTTTTGAGATGTTAGACTATACAAGGGTGCAAGAGGAGAGATGTGAAAAGAAGAAACATGTAAAGGAAATTGAAGAAATAAAGAATAATGAAGAACATGCCCATAATTCTAATATTCATCTTATAATGCGGTATTTGTTGTTGTATTTGTGTACCATGTGGTATTTTTTTAGTTTTGTTTTGATTTTGGAAGAACAAAAATAATAAAATAGAGAAAATTAAATTAATGTTCACGTTGTATTTTAATACATATTATGTATGTCGTATGTGAATTTTGTATGAAATGAAAAATATTATACATAAATAATTTTATTATTAATTTTTATTTTGCATTCTATAATAATTATTATAAAATAATGATAATTTTTTCAATCGGAAATCAATTTCACGATTTTTTTTTCTTTTTTGTCAAATTTCATGTTTTTTATTTTTTTTTAAACATATTTTCATTCTGAATAGAAGGATTTATTTTTATTTTTTGTACATAGTAGCTTGAATGATTGGTATATGTATGTACATACCTATGCATATATACCATTTTATCAGACTGTTTACTTTACATTGAATTTGATTCACTATAATTTTTAATAAAAAAAAAAAAAAGTCAGCTGATGTGAATTAGAATATGTATCTATTTGAAAAATTTTTGCGTATTAAAAAAATTTGTTGACAAATAACATTTTTATCCCATGTATTTTTAAGCAGAACAAAAATAACATTTAATAAAACTGGCAACAACATTGAACAAATATATGTTCTGTCTTGACAACTGGAAGGGCTTGAAGCTCAAGCTTATTCTAGCCAAGGATATTCCGAAGAAACCAAGGGCTCGAGTTTGGTTGCCCAAGATAAATTTGGAGGCGGGGAAACTACTCCAAGTTCTACAAAAAGAAAACCCTGAGGTTCCCATGGAAGGCTGGATGATTATTAAAGCGGAGGAACCTCAGACAAACAGCCAATCCTATCTGCTCCTCATCAGCAATAAGAGCCTAGAGGCACTAGGCAAGCAGGATTATAGGCTGAGGTTTGGCATAAGGCATGCCAAACTGAAAGTCTTCCAATCCAACAATGTGGATGAGGGCGAAGAAGAGGCTCTAGCCAAGAAGGCAATGAGTCTCTCTATCGAGGAGAAGAAGGGAGAACCATCAGCTGATGAAGGTGGTTCAAATTAACCTTCGACACTCAAAGTGTGCCTCGGATAACCAGTTGATGTTCCTGAAGGAAGAGGACATCGACATAGCTCTTATTCAGGAGCCGTGGGTTAAAGATTTAACCGTGATGGGTCTCCTGGACAAGCAGTACAACCTGTTCTACAGCCGAAAAAACTGGAATTCCAGTAAGTCAAGAACCTGCATCCTTGCTAAGAAGCACATTAAAGCAATTCTGTGTTCTAATCTTAGTTCGGCCGATTTGACAGTTGTCAAGATGGACAATGCAGGGAAAGAGGCCTATATCACGTCCGCATATATGGCCCATGACAAAAGCTCGCCTACCGAAGAATTCCAGAAACTCTACGACCATGTTCGGACAAGAAAAGCCGTTTTGCTAGTAGGAAGCGACGCCAACGCCAGACACACGCTATGGGGTCGCTCCGAAAACAACGAGCGTGGTTAGCAACTTTTTAATTTCATCATTAGATCCAACCTGCTGGTGTATAATAGAGGTAACACGCCAACATTTATTTTCCCCAGCACGGATACACATACAGGGTGGAAAGAGGTGTTGGACGTTACATTACGCACAGACAGCGATAATTTCATAATAGACAACTGGAGAGTATCGGAAAAAGACTCATTTTCCGACCACAGGTATATACTGTTCAGTGTGAATCTGAAAACAGAAATACCTGAACCCTTCAGGAATCCAAAAAGAATCGACTGGAAGATGTTCAGTCGAGTCTTCAGAAGCAAACTCAATCTGACCGAGAGCAAGGACAGATTGGAAACCGCGAATGAACTGGACACAAGAGTAGAGTCGTTTGAAAGAGCCATGAATGTGGCATTCAAAGTCTCGTGCCCAGTCAAACGCAGCAAAAAAACTTTACCGCCATGGTGGAATAAAGAGCTTACAGTCCTAAGAGAAAGGACGAGAAAATTCTTCAACACCAGCTATAAACATAACAACTGGCAACCTTATAAGGATTACTTGAAGATATACAAGAAATCCCTTAAGAAGGCCAAGACAAAAGGTTGGAGAGAATATTGCCAATCTATTGAAAATCTAGGAGATTCAGCCAAGTTATGCAAGATCCTGTCTAAAGAGAGAACATGTCCTAATTTCATCAGAAAGGAGGACGGGTCGTGAACAGAATCTGCGGAGGAATCCCTAGAAACCTTAATGAAAACTCATTTCCCAGGATGTATCAGCACACAAACGGAGATGAGGGTTTCAGAGAAACAGAATATGACATGGGCTAGTATAGGAAAGCTTATTACCAGGGAAAGGATTTCCTGGGCGACAAGCACCTTCGAGCCTTATAAATCACCAGGTCCAGATGGCATATACCCAATCATGCTTGAGGAACTGCAGGATGTAGTGGTTCCATGGTTAATGGTAACCTTTAAGTCATGTTTGTGGCTCGGACATGTACCCTCGAATTGGAGACGTGTACGAGTAGTTTTTATACCAAAGGCTGGAGTAAGAGGGCATGAATCCGCGAAGGATTTCAGACCAATCAGTTTTACTTCTTTCGTGCTGAAAACTCTTGAGAGATATCCATCTCAGACAGAAGATGGAGGTAAGAGGGCTCTCTCAGTCTCAGCATGCATACATTAAAGGTAGATCAACTGAGACGGCTCTGCACGGGGTAGTGCGCACAGTTGAAAAATCTTTACAATACAAACAATATACTTTAGCAGCCTTCCTAGACATCGAAGGTGCTTTTAATAATGTTCGCACGGAAGCTATTTTAGACTCTCTAGCCGAGTTAGAGGTAGAAGAGGGCCTTAGAGGATGGCTGATCTCAATGTTGAGGTCAAGAGAAATCCGGGCGGATATGGGTGAATACCAAATTACCAAATATGCGAGTAGGGGAACTCCACAAGGAGGAGTTATATCACCCTGACTGTGGCTATTTGTAATTAACAAAATTCTGTCGAGACTTGACAGAGACAAAGTATGCAGACGACCTTGTTATATTAATCTCAGGACTGTTTCCTTCTGAGATCAGCAAGATCATGGAAAGGAACCTGGGTAAGGTAAGCGCTTGGGCAGAAAGTTGCGGCCTAAGCGTCAACCCAGGCAAAACAAAGCTGATGCTTTTCACTGCCAAAACCAAGGTGCCTACTTTTAACTTACCCAAGTTAAACGGAGTAACCTTGTCTTTAACGTCCAGCGCGAAGTATTTGGGAGTAGTTCTCGACCCTAAACTTAGCTGGAAGCAAAATATTGAAGAGCGTGTGAAGAAGGCATGCATAGCCTTCTGTGCATGCAAGAAAACCTTTGGAAAAAGGTGGGGCCTGAAACCACATATGTTACTGTGGATGTACACAGCAGTAGTACGTCCAATCCTTACTTATGGGGCACTTGTGTGGTGGCCGGCCCTAAGCATCATGTAGATCATGTAGAGAAACTGCTACAGCAGGCGACAATATAGGTATTTTCACTGACAGCCAGGCCGCGATCAAAGCCTTGAACTCGGCGAACATCTTCTCTAAACTAGTAGCACAGTGCAGGGAAGAGCTAACTTCAATTTCGGAGAAAGCTTGTGTCACACTTCTCTGGGTTCCAGGACATAGGAACATTGACGGGAATGAGAGAGCCGACCTTTTGGCGAGACAGGGGTCGGAATTGCACGAAGCTATGGCAAAGGAAGTGTATCTTCCTTTTGGTTGTGTGAAGAGAGCTCTCTTCAATCACTTTCTAGCAATAGCTAACACCCGATGGAAAGGTGTTCCGGGGTGTGCAATCTCGAAAAAGACATGGCCATCTTATAACAAACAGCGAACTGGAAGCTTAATTAACAGAAGCCGAAGAGACATTGCCAGGATCACGGCATGTGTCACAGGGCACTGGCCAATAGGGGATCACGCAGAGAAAATGGGTATCCCCTTCAATACCAACTGTCGTAGTTGCAGGGAAGCCAATGAGAGAGAAACCCTTACTCACTAGTCACTACCTCTGCAACTGTCCGGCACTTGCCAGAACAAGGTTCCAGACGTTGGGGAGCTATTCCTTCAAAGGCCTTGAAGAAATATCAAAAGTTACGGTAGGAGACATTATACGATTCCTGAATGGAACAGGATGGCTATAGTGATCTACCGGTATTGCCTAAGGTTACGCGAGGTGTGGTATCAAAACGGCACTTTCAGTGCTAATCGGGTCTTCGGAAGTAATCCAAAGAAACGCCACGTCAACCAACCAACCATGTTCTGTCTTTGTCCATCTTTAACCCTAGGATTGCCTGATCGTATACAAACATATACACGAAAACTTTGATAAAATACGATCCTTTTGAGCTAGGAGCTTGAAACCTTCACCAAATCCTTCGTTGGAGGGTTCTCTCTATACACCCCAATTTTGAAGGTCCTAGCTCAAAATCGGTAGAACAAAATATCCTTTTTTATGCAAAAACACAAATTTGGCCGTGAGTATACAAATGTATACCATACATTTTATATGGAAATTTCGAAATTTTTTTTTCAAAGAGCTGTATCTCAGCACCCCGTGGACTAAAAACCGTAATTTTTTGGCCTAATTATTTGCTAAAGTGTTCAACATTAAAGAAAACAGTTTAATAAAGATTTCAATATAAAAATAATAGTTTTGGTTTACGGGTTGCTGAGAGAGAGGTAGGTCTTAATTATGGTCGAATTTGTAAATGTATGAAAAGTTAACGTTTTTTAGCCTATTTTGCAGTTTATCTCGAAAAATAAAAGAAAAAAAAGAAAATTGTACAGGACAGTTTTAAAGAGGACACTTCAATTAATATTAAGGTCGAAGAATTACCGTTTTTGGTCCACGGAATACTGAGATATCCTTTTTTGAAAAAAAAATTTCAAAATTTCCATATAAAATGTATGGTATACATTTGTATACTTACGGCCAGATTTGTGACATTCTCGATCAGGCAATCCTAGGGTTTAAAAAGTGATATCATTTATAATTTGTATTATTCTTTTTACACATTTTCTTAATCCTTCCTACTTTTCTTATCTACTTTAAAAATAAACAAAAGTCAGTTGATATGCATTAGGATATTCAAAAAAAAATAGATATGAAATTTTTAAAGAAAAAATCTATAATAGTTTTATTAACAAAAACTATCTTAGCTATTAAAACTAAATTGATAAAAAATAAAAAAAAAAAAATTAAACTAGAAAAATAAATAATAAAAATAATTCATAACCATGAATTACATATAAAACATTCATACAAATAATTCATATAGATCAATATTGATCTTCTGTCTTTCTCTATCTTCAAAAAAGTGATATGCATTTATAGTTTGTATAGTTTTCTTTTTACATATTTTCTTAATTCCTCCTACTAATTCGAAAATAAAAATCAGCTGATATGCTTAAGAATATGTATTTGAAAAAGAAGAAGAAAAATACAATTTAAAAATAAAAACCTGTAATATTATTAAACAAAAACTATCTAACTATTTAAACTAAAATTATTAAAATATTTTTTAAAAAAATTAAACTGAAAAAAAAAAATAACAAATAATAAAAATAATTCATAATCATGAAAAAACATTCATACAAATAATTCATATGGATCATAAAATGCACTTATTTTTTATAATTTGTATTATTATTTTTACATATTTTCTTAACTCCTCCTACTAATTCGAAAATAAAAGTCAGCTGATTATTTGAAGAAGAAGAAGAAGAGGAAAAATGCAATATAAAAATAAAAATCTGTAATAATATTATTAAACAAAAACTATCTAACTATTTAAACTACAATCAATAAATTATTTTAAGAAAAATTAAACTGAAAAAAAATCATGATAAATAAAAAATAATTCAATTCATTATCACATAAAAAACATTTATACAATAATTAAAATTGATATTGATCAATTCTTCTTCTTTATCTTCTTCTTTTTCTATCTGCTTATAAGCGATATGCATTGGAAAATTGTGTTGTATTATTCTTTTTGAACAGTTTGAACAGAAAACAGCTGATTTATATTAAAAAATTCAAATAGAAACGGAAAAAATTTAAATTTAGTTCGAAAGACTTAAAAGCTATATTGAGTGCTTATTCGAAATATTTATGTATGTTTTTATGTTCTTGATTTTTGAGAAAGCTTGAGATTAAATCTCTATAGTAGTATATTAATACTCTTTAATGCAAATGAGCCTGAGTTCGAAAAAGCTCTAAATGTTTTCAATTTTGAGTCTGAGATATTAGTAATGCCAAGAACCATGTAATACCATATAGCAAAGATAATTAATAAGAAGTAGATATTCCAGAACAGAAAAGCTGTTGAAAAATAAATTTTTAGTTCCTATTTAGTTCTAATTTATAATTAATATATACAAAAACAACACACATATAAAAAAATAATTGTTGTTTTTATTTTTCATTTTTCAAGTACCCAACCAAATTTACAATTTTTTTATAATACCGTATTTGAATTTTGTTGTTGCTTCGTACCTAAATCCAAAATTTATTGTAAACTTGAAGTCACTGTTTTTTTCTCAATTTTGTATTTTTCCCATTTAGCATAATATACAAGTATTTTTTTTTGTATATACAGATTGTAGTTTATACAGTAGCGGAAAAAACGCATGACTCAAATAATTTTCATTTTTCTAAAAATAATTTATTTATTAAGCTGTATTACAGAATCATATATGGTTTTTCTTTTCTTATAGAAAATACCTTGAAAAAACACACATACACTCCGCGTCACTTGATTACGGCCACTGATTTTTTAAAGTTATTTTGGATATTACTATAAATTTTGTTACGTGAGTATTAGTTTTTATGCTTGTATTTGAGAATACGTTCTGTTACGAATATAATCACGGAAAAAAAATTTGAAAATATAGTACCGTTATTTGTGCAGTACTCATTAAGTACAATCTCTTCAAAAAACATGCATTTTTTTTTCGTCACTTGATTACGGCCAGTGTTGAAAATTAGTGTTCTAACTACTATGACGAACAATTTTTCGACTTTATTCAAAATTATTTCGTTTATTATATTGATAGTGTCCATTAGCTACCAAATTATTAAATTTTTGGAAGAATGGGTAAAGAAAAGACATTGGTAGAAAGTGAAAAGGCAAAAATCGATGTTTTGAACCAAAAAGGCTCTTCAAATCCCCAAATTGCAGAAAAAACTGGAAGAAGAAGAACTGTAATTTATTCTTTCCTTAAAACTATTGAAAATTACAGACAGAATAGAAGAGGGCGAATCGCAGAAGCAACAATTTCTCAAGATAAACGAGCAATTCTTCGCACAGCCTCAAACTCAGGCCTATCAGCAGCAAATATCAAGGCTAAAACCGGAGTTCCTGCCATTTTATCAACAGTACGTCGCGTAATTGATAGTGCCACGCATAAAAAATTAAAAAACGTAAAGAAAAGCGATTGGAATTTGCAAGAAATCACATGTCGTTAAGGAGAAAGTGGAAACGAGTTGTGTTTTCGGACAAAAAACAATTCAATTTGGATGGTCCTGATGGATTTAAGTTTTATTTTCATGACTTAAGAAAGGAAGAACGATTTTAAGCAGAAACCGCATTATACAGGGTGGTGTTATGGTTTGGGGAGCTATTTCATTTAATGGCACGATTGACTTACCTTTTCAAAACACGAGAATGACTGTAGTTTCACATAAAACCATATTAGAAGGAGCTTTTCCAGAGTTTTTTCAAATGTTAAAATAATAAATGTTATCTTAAAATAACACACATACTTAGTTCAAAAACAAACCATCATCCATCCCCACCAAAATTTAAAGATAGTATCGAGAAAAGTTTTTAGAAATTATTAGTTAGGCGACTTTCATGATCGCTACTGTATATTATAATGCACGTACATTATAATGTTAACACTTTGCAAGCATTAGCGATTTTCTAATTTTCTAATAATGACTGTGATCATCTCCCGGCTGCAAGGTTTTAATAAAATTTTATAGGTACACCTAATTGATCAAAATTTGTAGAGTCCAACATATTGGCCCTGATCGGCGAAGTCACGTCACTGAAAGTGAGATGTCACATAAGTGAATTTGTATTTTTGAACTCGAATGTAGCGACATACGTCACACGTGTGAGAGAAATCGGTATTAAATAACGAAGAAGATGTAACAGCCGTCACTTATACAAGCAACAGACAGTCACATCAATACTGAAGGTGACACGAACAAGTTGAAAAGTAAAGCGTTCTGAAAAGTAAGAATGGAAATAAATTAATTAATTAATTCTGAAAATTATGGTAATAAAAGTCTTCAAATTGTTCAAATAAACACACATATTGCCTTATCGGTTAATTTTCATTGAATTTATCAATTTTTAATTAATTTTAACAAAAAAGAAACATTAAACATTCACAAAACATAAACTTTTCAAATGAAATAGAAAATTAAATTTTTTTGATTCTCTCTTCGACAGGATTATTAAAAGAATTTATTAAAATGTTTCTTAAATTTTTACCTAATAATTCATCGACAATATAAAATTTTGGTAGATAATTAACTGAAGATATTCTTTGTTTGAATTGTTTTTGTTTGTCCTGTATAAATAAATTATATTATTATTTTTTTAATAATATACACTGTACCGAACAAAAAATTTATAAAAAATCTGAAACAGCTGTCATAATACAAATTTCCCTGTCATTCCTAAATATCCCTGTCATTGGTACTTTTACTCTCTACAGACGACTACTGCGATACGAAATTTTAGACTATGTGACAAGAGAGGTGACAATTGTCTACAAGTGACGCGACTTCGCCGATAAGGGCCATTATCTAACTACCTCACATTATGTAATATTTTGAAATATAAATATGGGTAAATAAAATGTATTTAAATGTGTATTGTAATGTTGTTAATTAGGTACTTGAATTGAAAACAAAATATCTTAATTCCCTTTTTTATTTGAAAAAAAAATATATAGTTACATAAAATAAAAACAAAAAAAAGCGGGATCTGGATTCTGGATTTCAGTAAAATTTTTCATAGCTTCAAAAACTATAAAAAAAATAAAAATAATTGGATAAATTTTTCATATTATCAATATTATCATGCATTCAATAATCAGAAAACAAATTCTAATTCATATTCCTATACAATGCAATATATTTACATACATAATGCATGTACATACATATTGATATTCTATGGATGAAAAAATAAAAAATATTATACTAACCGATGAAACAAATTTTAAAAAAAGAAGAAAAAAAACAAATATTAAATGAAATGTGCACAGACGGTAAACACGCATTTGTGTACCTGCAAAAACATGTACATACATATATGTATATACATTGTTATATATATTATATAAATATAGGTATACACAAAGTTATACTGGAAACTGGTTTGATTTGGTTATACACAAAAAAAAAAAATAACAAGAGCATGAGCGAATGGATAGTAAAAAAAATCACTCGACTCGATCATTTTTTTTAAGTTTGAATTTCAAAACGTTAGTTCTATTTTTGCTCGCCAGATAGGACAGACAAGAAGGTTTCGTTTAGGAGCCTTTAATGAAATAGAGTGAAAATACAAATGTACTATGCGAAATATCTATAATCATTGCACATAGACACACCAAAATGAAAATTTTTTTGAAAAAAAATATTTTTCTCCCTGCAGATGGCCAGCCAAGGAGGCTCTGATAGAAAGAATAATTTTTGTGTGAATCGAAATCAACAGTATGAGTGTTTGAGTGTATAAACATGTACAATAATAATAACGTGGATGTTTATATATAATTACATATAATATACATATAAGCTAAAAATAAACATGGTGCGGTGTAGTGTTGGTTGGTTGGTTAATTGACGTGGCGGTTTTCAAAATCTTTCGAAAACCCAATTAGCACTGAAAGTGCCGTTTTGATACCACACCTTGCGTAACCTTAGGCAATACCGGTAGATCACTATAGCCATCCTGTTCCATTCAGGAATCGTATAATGTCTCCTACCGTAACTTTTGATATTTCTTCAAGGCCTTTGAAGGAGTAGCTCCCCAACGTCTGGAACCTTGTTCTGGCAAGTGCCGGACAGTTGCAGAGGTAGTGACTAGTGAGTAAGGGTTTCTCTCTCATTGGCTTCCCTGCAACTACGACAGTTGGTATTGAAGGGGATACCCATTTTCTCTGCGTGATCCCCTATTGGCCAGTGCCCTGTGACACATGCCGTGATCCTGGCAATGTCTCTTCGGCTTCTGTTAATTAAGCTTCCAGTTCGCTGTTTGTTATAAGATGGCCATGTCTTTTTCGAGATTGCACACCCCGGAACACCTTTCCATCGGGTGTTAGCTATTGCTAGAAAGTGATTGAAGAGAGCTCTCTTCACACAACCAAAAGGAAGATACACTTCCTTTGCCATAGCTTCGTGCAATTCCGACCCCTGTCTCGCCAAAAGGTCGGCTCTCTCATTCCCGTCAATGTTCCTATGTCCTGGAACCCAGAGAAGTGTGACACAAGCTTTCTCCGAAATTGAAGTTAGCTCTTCCCTGCACTGTGCTACTAGTTTAGAGAAGATGTTCGCCGAGTTCAAGGCTTTGATCGCGGCCTGGCTGTCAGTGAAAATACCTATATTGTCGCCTGCTGTAGCAGTTTCTCTACATGATCTACATGATGCTTAGGGCCGGCCACCACACAAGTGCCCCATAAGTAAGGATTGGACGTACTACTGCTGTGTACATCCACAGTAACATATGTGGTTTCAGGCCCCACCTTTTTCCAAAGGTTTTCTTGCATGCACAGAAGGCTATGCATGCCTTCTTCACACGCTCTTCAATATTTTGCTTCCAGCTAAGTTTAGGGTCGAGAACTACTCCCAAATACTTCGCGCTGGACGTTAAAGACAAGGTTACTCCGTTTAACTTGGGTAAGTTAAAAGTAGGCACCTTGGTTTTGGCAGTGAAAAGCATCAGCTTTGTTTTGCCTGGGTTGACGCTTAGGCCGCAACTTTCTGCCCAAGCGCTTACCTTACCCAGGTTCCTTTCCATGATCTTGCTGATCTCAGAAGGAAACAGTCCTGAGATTAATATAACAAGGTCGTCTGCATACTTTGTCTCTGTCAAGTCTCGACAGAATTTTGTTAATTACAAATAGCCACAGTCAGGGTGATATAACTCCTCCTTGTGGAGTTCCCCTACTCGCATATTTGGTAATTTGGTATTCACCCATATCCGCCCGGATTTCTCTTGACCTCAACATTGAGATCAGCCATCCTCTAAGGCCCTCTTCTACCTCTAACTCGGCTAGAGAGTCTAAAATAGCTTCCGTGCGAACATTATTAAAAGCACCTTCGATGTCTAGGAAGGCTGCTAAAGTATATTGTTTGTATTGTAAAGATTTTTCAACTGTGCGCACTACCCCGTGCAGAGCCGTCTCAGTTGATCTACCTTTAATGTATGCATGCTGAGACTGAGAGAGCCCTCTTACCTCCATCTTCTGTCTGAGATGGATATCTCTCAAGAGTTTTCAGCACGAAAGAAGTAAAACTGATTGGTCTGAAATCCTTCGCGGATTCATGCCCTCTTACTCCAGCCTTTGGTATAAAAACTACTCGTACACGTCTCCAATTCGAGGGTACATGTCCGAGCCACAAACATGACTTAAAGGTTACCATTAACCATGGAACCACTACATCCTGCAGTTCCTCAAGCATGATTGGGTATATGCCATCTGGACCTGGTGATTTATAAGGCTCGAAGGTGCTTGTCGCCCAGGAAATCCTTTCCCTGGTAATAAGCTTTCCTATACTAGCCCATGTCATATTCTGTTTCTCTGAAACCCTCATCTCCGTTTGTGTGCTGATACATCCTGGGAAATGAGTTTTCATTAAGGTTTCTAGGGATTCCTCCGCAGATTCTGTTCACGACCCGTCCTCCTTTCTGATGAAATTAGGACATGTTCTCTCTTTAGACAGGATCTTGCATAACTTGGCTGAATCTCCTAGATTTTCAATAGATTGGCAATATTCTCTCCAACCTTTTGTCTTGGCCTTCTTAAGGGATTTCTTGTATATCTTCAAGTAATCCTTATAAGGTTGCCAGTTGTTATGTTTATAGCTGGTGTTGAAGAATTTTCTCGTCCTTTCTCTTAGGACTGTAAGCTCTTTATTCCACCATGGCGGTAAAGTTTTTTTGCTGCGTTTGACTGGGCACGAGACTTTGAATGCCACATTCATGGCTCTTTCAAACGACTCTACTCTTGTGTCCAGTTCATTCGCGGTTTCCAATCTGTCCTTGCTCTCGGTCAGATTGAGTTTGCTTCTGAAGACTCGACTGAACATCTTCCAGTCGATTCTTTTTGGATTCCTGAAGGGTTCAGGTATTTCTGTTTTCAGATTCACACTGAACAGTATATACCTGTGGTCGGAAAATGAGTCTTTTTCCGATACTCTCCAGTTGTCTATTATGAAATTATCGCTGTCTGTGCGTAATGTAACGTCCAACACCTCTTTCCACCCTGTATGTGTATCCGTGCTGGGGAAAATAAATGTTGGCGTGTTACCTCTATTACACACCAGCAGGTTGGATCTAATGATGAAATTAAAAAGTTGCTAACCACGCTCGTTGTTTTCGGAGCTACCCCATAGCGTGTGTCTGGCGTTGGCGTCGCTTCCTACTAGCAAAACGGCTTTTCTTGCCCGAATATGGTCGTAAAGTTTCTGGAATTCTTCGGTAGGCGAGCTTTTGTCATGGGCCATATATGCGGACGTGATATAGGCCTCTTTCCCTGCATTGTCCATCTTGACAACTGTCAAATCGGCCGAACTAAGATTAGAACACAGAATTGCTTTAATGTGCTTCTTAGCAAGGATGCAGGTTCTTGACTTACTGGAATTCCAGTTTTTTCGGCTGTAGAACAGGTTGTACTGCTTGTCCAGGAGACCCATCACGGTTAAATCTTTAACCCACGGCTCCTGAATAAGAGCTATGTCGATGTCCTCTTCCTTCAGGAACACCAACTGGTTATCCGAGGCACACTTTGAGTGTCGAAGGTTAATTTGAACCACCTTCATCAGCTGATGGTTCTCCCTTCTTCTCCTCGATAGAGAGACTCATTGCCTCCTTGGCTAGAGCCTCTTCTTCGCCCTCATCCACATTGTTGGATTGGAAGACTTTCAGTTTGGCATGCCTTATGCCAAACCTCAGCCTATAATCCTGCTTGCCTAGTGCCTCTAGGCTCTTATTGCTGATGAGGAGCAGATAGGATTGGCTGTTTGTCTGAGGTTCCTTCGCTTTAATAATCATCCAGCCTTCCATGGGAACCTCAGGGTTTTCTTTTTGTAGAACTTGGAGTAGTTTCCCCGCCTCCAAATTTATCTTGGGCAACCAAACTCGAGCCCTTGGTTTCTTCGGAATATCCTTGGCTAGAATAAGTTCGAGCTTCAAGCCCTTCCAGTTGTCACTAACCTTAGCGACACATTCACCAAGAAAATCCTTTGAAAACTGGTCCTCACACTTGATGACCCGGCAGCCTCTGACCACTTCCGATGAGTCGTAGGCCGGTATAGCTCTACCTTTACTTGTCAGGAGATGGTCTATGACCATTTCGGACAGTTTAGCTTCAATTGAAACCCAAGCCTCCGCTGTTAAAGATCCTCCAGTGGAGAGTTCATCCACCAGAGCGACCTGCAGGTGGTCTCTAACCACCTCACTTAACAGACGCTTTGCTTGTTTAACTGAACCTTTGGGCATAGGTTCTGTTTGCCCTTGCGGGTTAGCAGCTTTCCTTTTCTTTGCCCTATGGTTCGTCTCTTCATGAGACCTATTCCGTTTAGAAGACTCCTGTTTCTTCGCAGAATGGTTTTTAGCTTCTTCTAGCCGTTTTTCGAAATCTTCGACTACGGCTAGATATTTCTTTTTATCGTCAGCGTCTCGTTCATGGATGGTACCATTTGCCTCGTTTTTTGCAATCTTTGCAAGTATAAACTTGGCTTTGTTGTACCGTTCCCTGAAGAGTGCGCCTTCAGATTTGTTTTTCTTTAATTTTTGGTCACTATGTCTGGTGACCGTGTTTGTTTTTGTTTTTTGAGCAGACAATGAAACTTGAGTACTATGGCTGGTACTCGCTTTCACTGCCAATGGGTGTTTTCACCCCTTGCGCAGAGGCGGTGTTGCCTTCAACTGGAGGCACAATTGCATCCGGAGATGCTTTTTTATTATTTTGTTTAATTTTATTTATTTGTTGAAATTCACTTTTATCAACATCATTATTATTATTATTTACTTTTTCTTTATTGTTTTTATTGTTTTTTGTGGCTCCCATATATGTTCCCACGAGTATGCCCGGAAAAGAAGGTCCACCACTGCAGAGCCGGCATACAGCAGTAAGGCACTAAATACAACTGACCTTGCCTGAGCATCAGAGGGGACCGTTCGCGACCAGCTCATTATTCACCTGCTGATCAAGCAGCCGCTCAGCACGGTTTCCTACACACCTTCGGCTTAGGTGGGATTTGTAGGGTTTACTCCCTTTGTGCTTGGCTTAGTCTGATATCTCCGAACTGCCCTGTTCGACATGGGTGACCCTACTGGTATAGCAACTGTTACTTCATGACTGGCAAAGACTGGGGCAACAACTGTTAAACCGTCGACATAGCTCAGTTCTTCTCAGATATACGCAAGCCTCTCCACCACGACAAGGTGCAAGCACATCGAAGAGGGCGGTGTAGTGTACTATATTGTAATAATTATTACACGAAACAGTAAGTTAGTTCTAAAGTTAAAGAAGAAGAAGCTAAAAGAATCAGTTAGAACCACATGATTTTTGTGAAACCAACATATTTATAAAACAAGGTTCTAACTGTCACTTGGAACTATATTAGATAAGATAATGTGATTTCAATTTAGCTAGAAGTTCTATCTGAAAAATAAAAATGATTACAGAAATACAAAGGACTTAAAAGTTTCAACAAAAATTTGTACAATCCTCAAGTTTGTTTCGAAGATAACTCATGAAGAGTTTGGACACCACTGATTCAATATGTAAATATTTACACACAATGTAGTATTTAAAGCCATTTTTCTCAAAATGATGTCTTGTGCAGTTAGAACCTGGTGATTCTAAGGTCGCGAAATATCATTATTTTAGTTGTAAAAAAATGACACAGAACTAAAGAAAAGAAAAAAACAACAACTAAAATCATTCATCCTATATATGTAGTTCTAAGCATAACATATACCTACATATAATATGTATAACAACATACATATATGTATATAATTTCATTTACAATGGTTTTTTTTTTTGGTTTTTCTCGTTCTAATATTTTACGTAGGTCGGTAAAATTTGATAATTTAACAAGATTATTTTGTATGAAAATTTTAAAATTTTTGTTATAAAGAGCTCTTATAGAATTATCAAATTTTACTGACCTACGTAAAATATTAGAACTACATATATTCATTTAATAATTCCATAAAATTTAATATCTATGTAAAACAAATTTGTAGAGGTAGGTCAAGAATAAGATCGAAATAAGCAGACAAAAATAAAAAATGTTAAAAAAAGAAGAAAAAAACATTAAAGCAAAGAAAAAATCAAGCCAAAAAAACACCAACAACAAATATCATTTACTTATTTTAGCTGCAAAAAAATGAACCAGAACTACCTATAAAGAAAAAAAAACAACAACAGTTCTTATCGAACCTCGGGAGCGTCAGCAGCGGAAGTTACAGTGTCAATTATTAGAAATATAATTATTATTAAAAAAAAAATTTTTTTGAACAAGAATAATTAGTTATTTCATATTACTGAAAACACAATAAAAAAAAACTAAAACGGTGTAAGTGAAAGTGAAAAGTGAAGTGAAGTTTAAAAAAAAAAACTTTACTTCACTAAACTCCCCAAAATGGGGCTGGATACCCTCGGCACGACTCTGGATAAACGCAAAACCTTATCAAACATCACAATTGGACCAAAATTTCTGATTGTTAGCAGAAAAGGTGAAAACCTGTCCCTAAAAAATGTATCACCTTTTTTAATTAAAAAAGTAATCGACGGTGTGGCTGGAAGTGAAGTCGAAAATGCAACAAAACACGAAACAGCAGATTAATAATTAAAACAAAAACCCTACTACAGGCACAAAAATTGATACAAATTACATCATTTGGACAAAATGGTGGCTATTGTAGAGAAATTCTTTAGTTAACGAATTTTTCTGCTAAAAAGTTAGCAGATTCTTAAAAATTCGTATTCTGGTCACTAATATTTTTCGAAATCTTTATGAAGCTGTCAACAGAGATTCGAAATCTGCTAACAAATGTCACTTTAAAGAAATTTTTTGCCATTCTACACTAGGTAGTTAAACCAGTATTTTTGCGTTTGTTTTTAGAATGTTGGTATAATTTTTTCCCAGCTCTGTAATACTAAGAATTACTAAAATAATTTTATCACGAAGATAATAGACTCCATCCTAGTTCAAATTTGTCGTGTTAACTATAGATTTAATTTGATTCGTTGTAAAAGCATGTAGGTAAACCTGTTTACAGAAGTTGTTATAACCATAAATGTTTATACACTATTTGTTATCATTTACATTTTTTAAATGCATAAATACATTTTTAAATGAAAATAAAAATCATAAGGTAGATATTTCGTATTTATTCTATTTAATTTATATATTTATGTAATTATATTAAAAAAATCATACATTTTAATAAATTCACTATTTCTGTACTAAAACTTAAAAATGACAGAAGTTAGCAGATAACATAAACGATAACGAAATCGAAAATAGGACCTGCTAAGTTAACGAAAAATTAGCAGATTTTTCTGTTAATTTTTGGTACCAGAATACCAATTTTTGTCTTAGCAGATTTTTTTACGAGCTGTCAAAATTTTGTAGGAAAGTTATCAGAATGTCAAATTAGCAGAAACCTACAGAATAGCTCCCAATATCAACGTAAATGTAGAGGAACATAAAACATTAAATGAAGCTAGAGGAACTATTTATTTTCCTGAATTTGAATACATAACAGACGATGAAATACTAGAAGAATTGAAAGTGTCTAACGTAACTAAAATCAGACGTTTTCAAAAAACAGAGAATCAAAATAAAAAAGATATAGGTGTATGTATATTGTTTAACATTCACAACAGCAGATCTTCCAGAACACAAATATATTGGTTACAACAAAATTAAAGTAAGACCATATATTCCTCCACCACTACGCTGCTACAATTGCTATAAATTTGGGCACTTCTCAAATGATTGCAAAAATGAAAAACTATGCAACAATTGTGGAGAAAAATTCCATACCAAAGAAGAAGAAAAATGTACAAAAGAAACAAAATGTATTAACTGTACAAAAAATCATGAAGCAATGGAAAAAACATGCCCAGTTCATTAAAGAAAAAGAAATTAAAAAAATTAAAATTATAGAAAAAGTCGATATGAGAGAAGCAATAAGAAGATTTAAAACCCGTTTTGGAGACAATAATGAGACATACGCAACAATAACACAACAGAAAACAAACAACAAATTAAATAGCAACAATAATCCAACTAATAAACATGCAAATCTATATAACAACTCAAAACCCAGTCAAACAAACAAACCAACAGAAGTAGTAAAAAACAACGAACCAACTGCCTCCCACAGCAAAGCATCACAACAATTAAACATAATAAAAGACATAATCTCCTCAGAAACAACAACAATACATACCGATCCAAATATTAAAGAAGCAATTAACAAAATCTCTATTCTACCAAGAACCATGACCAGAAGGCAAAGACAGACAATATTAAAACAAAATAATAAAGGCCGGAAAAAGAAAAAATCTGAAACTGAAAAGTAACAAACCACAGATTCTGAAATGACAATTGATTAATTAACATGAACATTATACAATGGAATTGCAACGGTTACAACAATCACCTTGAAGAAATAAAATTATTAGAAGATAAGTATAACCCATTTATTTTATGTTTACAAGAAACTAAATTTAATTATAATTTTATACCAATTTGTAAAAAATATAAAACCTATTGTAAAAATCTAAAAACAAATACAATATCACATGGGGGTGTAATGACACTCATCAAAAGTGAATATGATTCAGAGCCTTTCAATCTAAAATCAAATCTTCAAGCTATTGCCACAAAGATCTACTATCCTTTCAAATTTATTATTTGTAATATATAAGTATCTACCACAAAATGAAAATGTAACATATAAACAAACTGAAAATCTTATAGAACAATTTGACTCTCCTTTTATGTTAGTCGGCGACTTTAACTGCAACAACATGCTTTGGGGCTCTTCAACTACAGATAAAAGGAGTAAAATGATAGAAAAACTTATAGAAAATAACAACCTAAATATTTTTTAAATGCATAAATACATTTTTAAATGAAAATAAAAATCATAAGGTAGATATTTCGTATTTATTCTATTTAATTTATATATTTATGTAATTATATTAAAAAAATCATACATTTTAATAAATTCACTATTTCTGTACTAAAACTTAAAAATGACAGAAGTTAGCAGATAACATAAACGATAACGAAATCGAAAATAGGACCTGCTAAGTTAACGAAAAATTAGCAGATTTTTCTGTTAATTTTTGGTACCAGAATACCAATTTTTGTCTTAGCAGATTTTTTTACGAGCTGTCAAAATTTTGTAGGAAAGTTATCAGAATGTCAAATTAGCAGAAACCTACAGAATAGCTCCCAATATCAACGTAAATGTAGAGGAACATAAAACATTAAATGAAGCTAGAGGAACTATTTATTTTCCTGAATTTGAATACATAACAGACGATGAAATACTAGAAGAATTGAAAGTGTCTAACGTAACTAAAATCAGACGTTTTCAAAAAACAGAGAATCAAAATAAAAAAGATATAGGTGTATGTATATTGTTTAACATTCACAACAGCAGATCTTCCAGAACACAAATATATTGGTTACAACAAAATTAAAGTAAGACCATATATTCCTCCACCACTACGCTGCTACAATTGCTATAAATTTGGGCACTTCTCAAATGATTGCAAAAATGAAAAACTATGCAACAATTGTGGAGAAAAATTCCATACCAAAGAAGAAGAAAAATGTACAAAAGAAACAAAATGTATTAACTGTACAAAAAATCATGAAGCAATGGAAAAAACATGCCCAGTTCATTAAAGAAAAAGAAATTAAAAAAATTAAAATTATAGAAAAAGTCGATATGATAGAAGCAATAAGAAGATTTAAAACCCGTTTTGGAGACAATAATGAGACATACGCAACAATAACACAACAGAAAACAAACAACAAATTAAATAGCAACAATAATCCAACTAATAAACATGCAAATCTATATAACAACTCAAAACCCAGTCAAACAAACAAACCAACAGAAGTAGTAAAAAACAACGAACCAACTGCCTCCCACAGCAAAGCATCACAACAATTAAACATAATAAAAGACATAATCTCCTCAGAAACAACAACAATACATACCGATCCAAATATTAAAGAAGCAATTAACAAAATCTCTATTCTACCAAGAACCATGACCAGAAGGCAAAGACAGACAATATTAAAACAAAATAATAAAGGCCGGAAAAAGAAAAAATCTGAAACTGAAAAGTAACAAACCACAGATTCTGAAATGACAATTGATTAATTAACATGAACATTATACAATGGAATTGCAACGGTTACAACAATCACCTTGAAGAAATAAAATTATTAGAAGATAAGTATAACCCATTTATTTTATGTTTACAAGAAACTAAATTTAATTATAATTTTATACCAATTTGTAAAAAATATAAAACCTATTGTAAAAATCTAAAAACAAATACAATATCACATGGGGGTGTAATGACACTCATCAAAAGTGAATATGATTCAGAGCCTTTCAATCTAAAATCAAATCTTCAAGCTATTGCCACAAAGATCTACTATCCTTTCAAATTTATTATTTGTAATATATAAGTATCTACCACAAAATGAAAATGTAACATATAAACAAACTGAAAATCTTATAGAACAATTTGACTCTCCTTTTATGTTAGTCGGCGACTTTAACTGCAACAACATGCTTTGGGGCTCTTCAACTACAGATAAAAGGAGTAAAATGATAGAAAAACTTATAGAAAATAACAACCTAAATATTCTTAATGACGGAACAGCCACCCATTTTAGTTTCTCATATAAAACAATTTCAGCAATAGACCTAACTATAACTTCTCCTTCTCTTCAAAAGTACTTGAACTGGTATGTTGAAGATGACTTACATAGCAGCGACCACTTTCCAATTATAATATCTTTTCCCCAATTTAATAACAATATTGAAAAAAGACGACAATGGATTATAAAGAAAGCAAATTGGCAAAAATTCCAAAATAATCTTGATTTTCCATCAACTCTTCCTTCATGCTACGAAGAACAAGAAAAAATTATAACAAACTCTATTTTAAAAGCAGCAAAAGCGTCAATCCCACAAACATCTCCTAAAATAAATAAACCAAAAGTACCCTGGTGGAACGATTCTATAAAAAATTTAATAAAAGGAAGAAAAAGACTTTATCGTATCTTTTATAGAACTATGGATCAAAACACCAACATAAATTTTCTAAAAATTAAACGAACAGCTAAAAATGTTATTAAATATTACAAAAAACTCTATATAAAAAATTTTATCATTTCTATTAATTCAAACATACCTGTATCACAAATTTTTCAAAAAATACGAAATATTAAAGGAACCAATAATTACAACCAAATAACATCTATGATGAATTTGAAAACCTTATAACTGACCCCTCCGAAATAAGAGAATATCTTTCAACCCAATTTGCAAAAATCAGCTCAAATGAAAACTGTATTGTAGATCACCTTAAATATAGAAAAATAACTGAAGAAAATGAAATATCAATTCCTACAGATAATATCCCAAAACCATATAACCTACCTATCTCCTATGAAGAATTAGAATATGCCATGTTGAAAAATTTACCACCAGAAGGAAAAAACAAACTATTAGCTTTTTACAATAACATATTCATAAATGGTCGGTTCCCAAAAAATTGGAAAAAAACTCTAATTATACCAATCCTTAAACTCAATAAAGATCCAAAAAGAAGTAAAAACTACCGACCCATATCCCTAACCAGTTGCATGTGCAAAGTTCTTGAAAAAATCATCAATAAACGTTTAACATAGTATTTAGAAACATATAATATTTTAAACAAACACCAAAACGGCTTTAGAAAAGATCGTAGTAGTGTAGATAGTCAAACTTTTCTAGAATCAGCAGTGATGGAAGCATTAACAGACAACAAGATACTTGTATCAATCTTTTTCGACATCGAAAAAGCATATGATACAATATGGACTAGAAAAATCATTGAAATTCTATTATACTTAGGTTTTTCGGGCAACTTGGTCTTATTTTTAAAAAACTACCTCAAAAATTGGATCTTGAAAGTTGCAGTAGGAAATTCAGCCTCCACAGAAAAACACTCTCAAAAGATATTCCACAAGGCCCAGTTTTAAGCGTTACCCTTCTCAACATAATGATGAAAACACTTTGCGATGAAATTCAGTCACCAGTCCAATTCACCCTATACGCAGATGACCTTTGTATTTTTATGAGTGGAAAACAAGTTAGTGATACCACACACCATATTCAAAATACAATAAACACAATCCAATAATGGAGTAAAAAACACGGTCTCAAATTCTCATACGAAAAAACATATACCATGGTCTTTTATAGAAAAACTAAAAACATAATAGCTGTAGATTTCTTTTTAAATAACCACAAATTAAAACATACAGACTCATATAAATTTCTAGGTATGACCTTAGATCCTAAACTAACTTGGACAAATCACATAAAAAATATAAAAGCAAAAGCTACACGAAACTTAAACCTTTTAAAAATGCTATCAAAATCAGAATATGGACCAGAAACCAAATTACTATTAAAATTAAATCAACTATATGTGACATCAGTACTAGAATATGGAGCAAGTCTATATTCTACAGCATCCCGTTCTATAATAAAATCCTTGAATTCTGTTTACAACTCAGGTTTAAGAATATCGTTAGGAGCTTTTAGAACCAGCCCATTATAACAAAAGATAGGAAAGCAAACCTTAAAATACGGCCTCAAAATCATAATGAACAAAAATCACCCACTCCATAAAAAATTCACACAACAAGAACAAACCTTCACAAAAAAAAACGAAAAAATACCAACCTATTTACACAAGAATAAAAATCCTACTACAAAAATATTTACCTCAGAGCCCAACTAACTTCCCCATACACCAAAAAATTTACACTCAAAAATATCCTCCTTGGCTTAATAAAAAAGTTATTACAGACCTAGATCTCACACAATATTCAAAACAAAATACAATAAACTATATCTACAAACAAATCCATGATGACAAAATCAATAAACAATACAACGACTTCTACAAAATTTACACTGACGGATCAATACTAAACAACGAAACGGGGTGTGCCATAAAGTACCCGAATAAACAATTTCAATTTTCAATACCACTTACCTAAAAACACCTCAATATTTTCAGCCGACTTATTTGCAATTTCACAAGCTAAGTATTTTAAAAGCACCTAAGCAAGAAACGAAGATACTAATCTGTACAGATGCACCTTCAGTAATAACATATCTAAATAAACTTTACAGTGACCATCCCTTAATACAGCTAGTCAAAGATCTAATCTACGAAAGGAAAAGTCAAAAATTTATTTTTATGTGGATACCAAGTCATGTTGGAATAAAAGAAAAATGAGAAAGTGGATATTTTGGCAAAAGAATCTATAAAGAGACCAACATACAAAAAATACAACTTCTACCTCAAAGATCTAACAAAACAAATAAACAAAAACATACTACAAGAATGAAAAAGCAAATGGAAAAATATAACAAATAATAAATTATAGTATTTTTCTTTTTGGAAGTCAGTATTGTGCTTATGGAGGCAGTACCCGATGAGTTTTTTGCCTTGATAATATTTAATTTGAAAGATTTCCCTCGATTGAAATTGAGATCTGATCACCCCACACATGAGACAGATTTATACAAACGAAATGTAAAAGAGTATAGAAAAGTATGCCTATCTTGCCTGTACTGACATCCAAAAATAAAAATAGTATACGTGAAATCAACGACTCAGTTAAAATAGAAAATATACATAACTTACCTAGAAAAAAGAATATTATATTAACAAGACTGAAAATAGGCCATACCAAACTAACGCACGAATATTTAATTAAACAAAGCCAAACACCAATATGTATTTGTAAAGAAAGGCTCTCAATCAGACACATTTTTGAAGAGTGTCAAATATACAGAAAAGAAAAAATAAAATATAACATCAAAGGTATAAAAGATATTGTAAGAAAAAACCATCAAGGGTTAGAAAATATTTTCAATTACTTAAAAGAAGTAAAAATTTACAATAAAATATTTAAAAAAAAAAACAGAAATAAAACAATGATAATAGATGGAACAATTGTAATATTGTATTAATATGTATTTAACTTCACTTTTACATTTATAAAAAATTATAGCCATATCACAATAATAATATTAAATAATGGTAATAACAATAATAGAAATAATAAAAATATATGAAGAGGTACATACATATATATAAATATAAATATATGTAAATAATTTATGTAATAGCTATAAGAATAAGTATAAAATCAAAACTAAGAATTTGTAAGTTTTTATAAGTGCCTGATAAAATCCTAAAAGGATTAAAAGGCAAAAAAAAAATTTAAAAAAAAAAACAACAATTAAAATCATTTGTTCTAAGCATAATATGTGTATTGTATATGTATATATATAATATAATATATTGTATAGTTTCATTTACAATGGTTTTTTGTTTTTTCTTATCTACAATTTAATTTACAAACCCAGTTATCAATCCCTATTCATTCTATTCAATTCGGAAGAGCTTCAGAATAGAGCTTTCTCAGACCAGTTTTTGAGCTTTCTCAGATAAATTTTTAAAAAAGTGTAAAAACTATCAATTCTTTCGTTCCTCGTGAAGGAATCTCTTAACTCTTAATTACTTAATACTTTTTGCACATATGCAGGATTCAAGTTTATTTCATATATTTTCATTATGTACATTGTATGAGGATAGGGCATTGACTTTATATATATCTGGACTGTACAACTTTTTGTTTCATGTGGGCTCAAAACAAATTTCGATAATTCTCTAAGAGTGAGACATATACATATATGCATTATTTTCGTTTATTCAGTTACCCACCTCACTTTTACTCATTGATTGTCGAAGCTGTCAAATTCGAATATATTCAAATTTAAAAACTTTGGAAAATCCCCCATTGAAATAACGTATTAACAAGTAAGTTACTGATTTATTTAAGAACAATTTGATTTTTATCGAATTTAAATTTAATTTTAATTCAAATCCAGTTAATTTCATTTTAATTTGAATGAAAATTGTACCTCCATCTATCTATTAAAAATATCAAATATTTAAATCAATCTTCGTTAATTGAGACATGGCAGATTCCCTAAGAGTGAGACAACAATATAAATTTAGTCCCATTTATACAGTATGGTCATAGCATATAGAATAATAGCAGACAAAGTATGAATATCCAACCAAAGTAAAGCAGGAGGTATATATACACTCATGAAATAAAAAACTCCATTTTTTTTATTTTTTTTAAATTCAATTAGTGGAAATGAAATGTAAATATTTCATATTTTTCTAAACGGAAATTTCAATTAGTTAAAATGAGACAGACTGACATACAAAAACGACAATATTTTTTGTTTTATTTTTCAGGACGCTGAATAAATGTACATGTTAAATAGCTGATAAACAATAGGACGCTGAATATAATTTAACCAAATTTAACATATGTTCATAACATATGATTTTTTTTTTAGAGTAGCCATACACAAGAATTATGAAATGAAATTTTTTGAAATGTTTGTCCGTTAGATGGTGTTGTTATTTTCATACCCTATATAATTATATAGTATATAATTTTATAAATATATAATTATATTTTTTATTTAATTATATAATCATATACATATATATATATTTTTTGTTTGTTTTAATATTCACATTATATAGTAGTACATAACTATGTAAAACGTAACTTACAAATTTGAATGTTTGAATTTTTTAATGTACTACCCACAAATGTACGGCGGGCAGTGGACGAAGCGGTAGAGTGTTGGCTTCTGATGCTGAAGGTCTCGGGTTCGAGTCCGCCTGAGTTCACTCAGCTCTGAATGAGTACCAATTCACTTTGAGTTGGGTATAAGTGCTCGGTACTAATTAGTTTAGTGGCTTTTGCTTCATAAAAAAGCCAAGTCCACAAAAACTAAGAAATATTAGTACCAAGCCCTGTCATACGAATAAAAAATTCGTTCTCTACCAACGAATTTAGTGGTTCGCATTCCACTTTAAACTGTAGGTGCATGTATGACAGAAGTCGGGGTGCTGAGTACAATGGACTCTCCTGTCTGAGTGCTCGTGGATGCCTAACTCGCATCCCCCCCACCCACAAAAACAACAAAACAACAACCCACAAATGTATTCATTTGGTAGCACTAAATTATTAACTTTAAACTGCTGAATTCATACAATGATTCAACTTCATTGTTAATAAATTCAAATTCGAGTTTAAAAACGGCGACAAAATTTTTTTAAAAGAAATTATTATTTTAAGTTGAAAAAAGTTTTAAAGTATTTTTTTGAGGTACGTGAAATAAAAAAGACATTTTAATTTGTAATAGTGTAGTAGTGGAACAATTTGTTCAGTAATAATATTTAATTTAATAAAATAATTTAATAAACTTTATATTGCACATCTACAGAATGAGGATCTGCATCGCATGTGGAGAAAAACAACACTCTTGGAATAATAAGAAATTTTTTAGTATTCCAAGTGATAAAACCACGTAAGTTATAAGTTTTCTTAAGCAATTATGTTTAAAAAAAATGCTTTTGAGTACCACAATAAGTCTTTTCTAGAGCTATAATTAGTCCTTCCCAAGACTACAATAAGTCCTTTTCAGGACTACAAAGGAAATAACAAGGAGAGTCAAATAAAAGTTTTTTTCAGAAATAATTTTCATTTAGTTCTCTACATTGAGCGAACGCCGAAATGTGTAGCGAAAAGTGGAACTGGTTGAAACAAATTTTCTTTGACCTTGAATATCTGGGTAACTTCTAACTATTAAAAATAAAAACTCCTCACTGAGATCTACCACCCTATTCAGTTTGGCACACGAATTGTGAAACACCCCGCATATTTGAATTATGATTTTATTTTGTTATACATTTCTGTGTATTTTAAAAATATTTGTAGGAAAATACTATGGCTTTATAGTTTAAACAAAATGCATATATTGGAAAGTTTGAAGGAAGCTAGTTGCATTTGTAGTAAACATTTTGAAGATGAAATGTTCACTGCAAACAAGCGAAGGTTAAAAAATGGAGCAATACCTACTCCTGAAGCCGGCTGCGAAGATTTGGGTCTTTTAATGAATTTCATCGAAAATCTTGATGTAATACTATTTTAAAATTTTTTCTTTAACTTTTATTTAATTATTCTTTACGTTTTTTCATTTATTTTATAATTTTATAACCAACCATTCCTACTCCTTCTTTTGTTTCATTTTCTTACTTTTCATTTTATTAAACTTTTGGTTGCTTTATTTTGTAGGTTTCTAATTTTTCAGGTGTAAATGATGTGTATGTAGATAAAAATATAGGTGTTAGTTCAGTTAAAAAAATTCAGGTTTTAGATGAGGAAAAATTCTTAGATTATGGATGTATGAGTAGAGAAAAAGTTATAAATATATTTTCAAAATCGTGCAATTGCTTAACTTCTTTAAAAGAAACTGGCAAATCATCAATAGCCAGACAGAGAAAAGCCTTTCACAAAGTACCCCTCGTAAAGAAAAATTAAGATTGAGTTGTAAAAAGATAAAAGAACGTTTAGGAAGAAGAATTAGATTAGAAGAATAATTTGACACCATGAAATTTAGAGAAGAGAAATTAGTCGAAGAGGCTTTTCAACTATTACCTCCAGAATTATCAAGTTTAATACATTCATGTGTAATAAACAAATCGCGCTCCAAGCATGGATATAGATTTTCCGAAAACTGTAAGCAATTTTCACTTTCTTTGTATTTCACCTCTCCCGTTGCTTACAGATATATGTCTAAAGTCTTAACACTACCATGCATAGCTTCTTTAAATAATTATATTAGACTTTGGCCTTCAGGACCCGGGATATTAGATATCTATTTCAATTCACTCAAACTGAAGATGCAAAACTCTTCAAATATTTCAAAATTTTGTACAATTATGCTAGACGAAATGTCTTTAAAAACTAATTTAAAATACGATAGACTTAGGGGAGAGGTGGTCGGTTTAGAGGACGACGGGTGTCGGAAAACTATGAAGCCTGCGACACATGCCTTAGTTTTTATGGTAAAGGGAATTTTAACAAATTACAAACACTTTTTAGGGTATGAATTTGTGAATAATAGCTGCCCAGCGTCTAAAGTTAAATCTCAATTATTCGATATAATTCGAAAATTGAAGAATATAGGTTTGCAGCCAAAAGCTGTCGTCTGTGATCAAGGATCAAATTTTGTAGCCCTTTGTAAATTGTTAGGCATAAATAGGTATAAATCGTATTTCTGTGTAGATGACACAAAAATATACTTCTTTTTCGACCCACCTCACCTTAGTAGTATGAATATGGGGTTTCTGGCGCATGGAGCTGGCTCCTGGCTCAGTGACGTCATGAGCTTTTGGGCTTTTTGGTTGTGACATGTGGTGTGCTTTGGGATATTATGGGCTTTTTGGTTATGGCATGTGGTGTGCTTTGGGATATTATGGGCTTTTTGGTTATGGCATGTGATGTGCTTTGGGATATTTTTGGGTTTTTTTTGGTTGTGCCATGTGGTGTGCTTTGAGAAACTTTGAGCTTTTTGGTTTCGGTGTGTGGTAGCTTAATATTGTTTATGATGTCATTGTTTTTTAAGTTAACTTTTTAGGATTATTCATAGGTGCTGAGCATGTTGAGACATGTTTGTTCAAGTTTCATATTGTTTATGCTGTGTTATTGTTTTTATTTAACAAAAAAAAAAAAAAAAAAAAAAAAAAAATACTTACTGTATTGTCAGAACCCGGATTTGAACCGGGGACCTTTAGAGTTTCAGTGTAACGCTCTCCCCACTGAGCTATTCTGACGATTGATTTTACGTGTACTATTTGATGTTTTAATGTTCTACTTTCGGATTTCATCAAGTTGTGAAATTATTTTTATATGTATGTTTGTGTGTGTGTGTGTGTGTGTGTGTGTGTGTGTGTGTGTATAAATTTTTTCAGCACTTGTAAGCAGTAGAAAAAGAGAGTGTTTAAATTTTGTCAGCACTTGTAAGCAGTTGAAAAAGGGTGGGGATAAGATTTTTGCCTATAAATTGAGACAATTTTTTCAAACGGCATCAGTCCATCGTGAAATTTCAAAGTGATTATTATTAAATTTTATCTTAAAGTTTGTAAAATGAGTGAAGTACAGAAACCTGAAAAAGTTGGTTCAAAGAAGACAACAAAAGTAGTTAAACGGAAACAAGAAGATAATCTTGTAAGAGATGAACTACCAAACAAAGTATTTGCTTCTGAGCTGGAGGAGTTAAAATCATTTCGATACAATATATACTTAAACTTGGAAAATATGGTGAAAAATCATCCATATAAAATCATCAGTGCAGAAAAAGTTAACACAAAATTTGGTGATCGAGTTTCGCTTGAATTAGAAGGAAGTCAACGATTGAATTTACCAGAAAAATACAATAAATTATCAGATAATGTGTTAACAGCATTAAACAAGGGGAAATATCACTTAATCAACTATGGACAAGTAGGCAAAGCTTACAGTTTAGACTTTACCGAATTTCCGATATCTAATGAATTTCAAGAACAACAACAAGAACAACCGAAAATAACAGAGAATGAGCAACAACCTGTACAATCAGAACCAGATCAACAATATTCAACAGAAACGGAAGCTAATATAAATTTTGATGAATTTTCACAACAATTTGATATAAGTTTACCTGGTTTTTATAATAACATAATATAAAATCAATAAAAAACAATTTTTTTAAATGAATATCAAGTGTTTTTATTTATTAACTAATAATCAGCAAAATAATTATAATATATTGTTCCAAGAAATTCATCTATAAGTCTAATAGCTTCTTTAGCTCTATCTGTTTTTTCTCTTTGTTTTTCTTCTATTAAATCACATTCACAAATATTTTCATTGTCTTCAGGATTAGAACATGCAAGATAATGGCCGCTTGATGTAAATTCTGCACTTTTGCTGTTGTTTAGATATTCTCGAACATTTTCAATTTCTTTTTTGTTGAAAACCACTTCTCCATATGATTCTGCACCAAAAAATGTATCAAATTCATTTAAAAATAATGAAATATTATCTATTATATCCAGATTTCCATTTTCTAAGTACCCAATCAATTTCTCGTGAAATTTCAATAATTTTTCAAATTCATTTTTAAATTTGATAACTTGATTTTGTCTATAACTACAAATACATGTATCTGGTCCTGTAGTTGTATCATCTTTAGCCAAACAACAATCAACGTAATGAGATCCATGAATTGATGTGATTTTTTCCATGTTTTCATATTGTTGTATATATTTTCTATAGTATACAAGAGTTCTCCTATCTTCGTCTGTTAAATAATCTGTGTAAAACTCGCCTTCAAAATCCATCTTTATACTTTGAATAATGTTGGTTAACTGTTAATTATTTTGAGAATGAATTGACTTTTATTAATGATTATTTATTTGTTTAACATTTTCGATTTTCGTGCACCAATATACTCGTAATCGGTTCTGTAGTTATATTTCATCATTGCCTTGAATTCAATCTGTTTCAAATTCATGATATTCATAACATGATAATATACTTATGTTGAGTGTATATGTTTTGTATAGTTGCTACTTTATCAGTTTTCATGTTGAGACATGTTTGTTCTTGTTTAAAACAATGAAACAATGAAGTCTTTTGTTTTTTTAACGGATTATGCTGCCAGCTGCGTTATTGTTTTTAAGTTCAGAAGAAAAAAAATTTCTAACAAAGTATTTTTGCTTTTGGATTATGTGACTAATATTAGAATTATCGACTATTAAGCTTTTAAAATACATTCGAGATTAGTTATATAAAACACATGTGAATCACTTTTATGCTTCATTAATTTCAAGACTTTTTTACCTCCTGTTAGTCAAGCAAGTGATTCTTTCTTAGTCGGTTTTATTATTTTAAAATGGAAACTATAAGTGAAACACGAGAAATTTTGGAATTTCTAAAAGAAATTTTTGAAACTCACGACATGGAGTTTCTAGACGAACAAGAAGATAACAACATGGAGTTTCTGGATGATCAAGAAGATTGCAACAGCAACATCGACAATTCCAACATGGAGTTTTTAGATGAACAAGAAGATTTCAATAGCAACATCAACAATTTCAACATGAAGTTTTTAGATGAAGAAGAAGGTTACAACAGTATCTCATATAAAATAAGTTTTCAATATTTTAATAAATTTTTTGAAAACAATACAAATATTAAATTTTGTTTTAATTGTAAAAACCATAAATACATGCCTGTAAATGTATGTAGAGTTTCAGGGAATTTTGAAGCAAATAGTAATTTTGTAATAAAAGATTTTATTGAAAAACACAGCTTGAAATGTTTTTTATGTAATACCAATTTATTTTCAATAATTTATAATAAAATTTAATGGAATAAAAATAAAATATCATTAGAATATAAACAGTTTAAGGTTTTTTATTTTATTTTTTAATAACTCTTTCTCCTCTATCCACGAATTATGCTGATTAGAAAATCCTAGCCATTTCACAAAAACTTTGCTTCGTTTTTTTCTTAAAATTTTTTCCACTAAATAAAGATCTGGGTGTTTGGTTTTAATTATTTCTTTTTCGTAAAATCCACCTTTAATTGGTTGTCCTTCGTAGTCTTCTAAAAGATATGTTATTGGATTCGTGTTTTGAACTTTTTTTATCGTGAAAATTTCGGTGGTCCAGTTGGGTGTATATCCCTTCTCAAAAATATGTTTATATTTGCTTATTCGTACTTTGTCTCCAACTTTGTATTTTGGTTTATGAAAAACTTTTAAGTTATTGTATACTTTCTTTAATAAAAATTTTTCATTGTTTTTATTAACATCTTTGGGACGCATTTTTATTGTTCGATGAACAGTGTTATTGTATTTGGTAACTAACGCTTTTACGTTATCAATCCATTTATATGATCCATTCATACTGAATTCTTTCCACATCATCTCTTTTAATGTTCTGTTGAAACGTTCAACAATTGATGCTTTCAATGTGCTATATGTTGAATAATGATTAACATTATGTTTCTTCATAAGTTGATTAAATTGTGTGTTATAAAATTCTTTCCCCAAATCTGTTTGTAAATTTTTTGGTGATGTTTGTGTTATGTTAAATATATTATTCATTGCTTCAGTAACATCTTTAGCATTTTTTGTTTTAACAGGGTGTACCCAAGCGTATTTTGAGAAAGTATCAATTACAGTTAATAAATATTTATAATTTTTGTTAAATAAAGAGTAATTTCCCATTTCAACTAAATCAGCTTGCCACAAATCATTAATTCCTTTTACTATAACATGTCGCCGTTTGAAATTTTTTCTAGCAGGTTTATGAAGTTCTTCTACAAGTTGTTGTTTTTGCATATTTATTCTGGTACACTTTCTAATGGGAAAATCGATTCTTCAGGTTTATGTTTTTTCTTTATTTCATCAAATAAAAATTGTTGAATATTTTCAATATTATAATTTAAACTATATAGTTTTTCACTGTGACTTTTTAACATGTCCTGATTCTTTGCAAGATCCTGACGAAATGTTTCTATTTTTATAAGATTTTCGTGTAAAGCATTGATTTCATTATCAACATACTTTTTTGTCACTGCATCATTATCATTTAAAGGATTTTCAAGATTTTCCATTCGTTTTGAATTTATATTAAAGTTTCCTTCATTTGTTAAAATAAAACCTATTCCTGGCAAACCTGCAGGACCAGGAAGCCCACGTTCAGATGAAATTGTAGCATGGTGATGTCTCCGAATAGAGAAACGTCCAAACTTGTCAACGCTCATAATGTAAATAATAAATTTCACGTTGTAGAATATAAATTTATACGATAATGTCTGCTTCTCTGAACTCCTCAATTATTGAAACTATCTCATTGTTGTGATTATTATGACCTGCATGTGTAGATGCTAATAGTAATTTCAATCTATTCACTAATTCATTTGGATCATCCCAGTATACATAATTAGATTTTTCTTTTAGTAAATGCATTAATCCAGAACCAGAATGAGATTTGAACAATCCCTTAATTAGTCTATACTTCGTACTTCTGTTTCCAGATATTTGTCCTCCGTCCTCATAATCTCGTTTATTTGCACTTGTTTGTATTATGATTTTTTTATAATTTTTGAAGTCAACGTTAGTGCATACCGTTTTATTAGGATGTTTTAAAAACAATAATTGTATCAAACCAGGTGTTAGAGAATAAAAATTTCCATCAATAACAATAGTTTTATCGTTAATATCAAAAGAAGAGTTTCCTATTTTCCAAATATTTCTATCATGATCTAAATGTGGTCCGTATTTATAATCAATATCATCTTCTTTTAATTTCATTTCTTTCAAAAATCGATTTGGTGAGTTTGAAAATGCTGGTTGTTGTAGTTGTTGCGATTCATCAAAACTTTCATCGAATGATTTCAAAGAAAAATCAGGTTGTTTAATTGTTTGAGGTGTTTCAAAATTCTCTTCTAACTTATTGAAATATTCATGTGGTGTACTTGAGAATTCAGTTTTCAAACGTTTAGACTTAAATGGAGTCTCACATTCTTCTTCTTTTACTTCAGATTTAATATCCGGATAATAAGTTTTATCTACTATTTTCTTCAAAGGTTGAGCTATTGGTTTAAAAACACTTTCCAATTGTATTTCTTCTTCTGCTTTACCAGTTTTTAAAGCTTGATATTTTTTACGAATAACATTTCTTGTTTTTATAATATTCTTAATTATCTCGTTTTCCATGATAATGCTTTGAAAAACAGCTTAAAAACAGGTATTCAAACAGCTCTGAAACAGCTATGAAACAGCTTAAACAGGTCTTTAAACAGCTCTAAAACAGCTTAAACAGGTCCGAAAACAGCTCTAAAACAGCTTAAACAGGTCTTTAAACAGCTTTAAAACAGCTTAAACAGGTCCAAAAACAGCTCAAACAGGTCTTTAAACAGCTCTAAAACAGCTTAAACAGGTCCGAAAACAGCTATGAAACAGCTCAAACAGGTCTTTAAACAGCTCTAAAACAGCTTAAACAGGTCCAAAAACAGCTTAAACAGGTCTGTAAACAGCTCTAAAACAGCTTAAACAGGTCCAAAAACAGCTCAAACAGGTCTTTAAACAGCTCTAAAACAGCTTAAACAGGTCCGAAAACAGCTCTAAAACAGCTTAAACAGGTCTTTAAACAGCTCTAAAACAGCTTAAACAGGTCCAAAAACAGCTCAAACAGGTCTTTAAACAGCTCTAAAACAGCTTAAACAGGTCCGAAAACAGCTCAAAAACAGCTTAAACAGGTCCAAAAACAGCTCTAAAACAGCTTAAACAGGTCCAAAAACAGCTCAAACAGGTCTTTAAACAGCTCTAAAACAGCTTAAACAGGTCCGAAAACAGCTATGAAACAGCTCAAACAGGTCTTTAAACAGCTCTAAAACAGCTTAAACAGGTCCAAAAACAGCTTAAACAGGTCTGTAAACAGCTCTAAAACTGCTTAAACAGGTCTTTAAACAGCTCTAAAACAGCTTAAACAGGTCCAAAAACAGCTCAAACAGGTCTTTAAACAGCTCTAAAACAGCTTAAACAGGTCCGAAAACAGCTATGAAACAGCTCAAACAGGTCTTTAAACAGCTCAAACAGGTCTTAAACAGCTTAAACAGCTCGGTAGATGAAATATTAATGATATACAACTCTTACATACGTATCTATTTATAATAATACAAAAGTATCAAATCCTTTTCTGTATCGTCCACAATCTAATAAACTATCTTTGTTTATTACTAAAAATCCGTAATTATCTTTCCAACATTTTGAACACATATCTCGAAATTTGTCATATGACATGTCAGTGTTTACATGATCATTAAAAATATGCTTTAAATTCATTTCATCTTGTTTAAAAATTACAATAAAGTTTGAGTTATCACGTATCAAGTGTTTTGGAATATGTGTATAAGTCTGACATAAGTAAAAGCTATCAATATCCTTATGACGTCCCATACAAAAATATGAACGTATATTATTTTGTTTTTCGCAGGCAACATCATCAAATATGAAAATAGAGTTTTGTTTAGCCTGTTCTGGTGACATTATTTCAGTATTCTCAGAAAATGTGTTGTATCCTAACCCTTTAATTGGTGAAATCAGTTTTTTAAGATACTCATATTTGGGTTGATACAAAGATTTTGAGTATATGTAAATATTTTCAAATTTAAGACCATTCGGATGTTCAAGTAAACTCATCATTACATTTGTTTTTCCACAACTCGATGGACTATGTTTAATTTTATTTGAAGTATTTGTTACAAAATCTATATTTTTCACATTTAATGTATCACGTTGTTTAATGAAACGCATATTGATAAGAACTGAAGAAAAAAACTATAAATACCTAATATATAGGTTTTCAACATCATTCTATTCATCTTTTTGTATGAGAAAACATATAAAATGATTAAATATAATCGAAAAACATTTAGTCGAACTCAAACTCGCAAAGGTAAAGGTTTAGTGGATACATTAATTAATAAGTTACCAGTAGAGCTTCATCTTCCTGGTTATCAATATTGTGGACCTGGTACAAAACTACAACAACGTCTTGCAAGAGGTGATCAAGGAATCAATCAATTAGATCAAGCTTGCAAACAACACGATATATTTTATTCTAAACATAAAGACAAAAATCAACGTCATACAGCTGACAGAATATTAGCAGGAAAAGCTTGGGAAAGAGTAAAGACAAAAGATTCAAGTATAAGTGAACGAATAAACTCTTGGTTTGTTACAAACGCAATGAAAGCTAAAGTGAAATTAGGTATGGGAATCAAGAAGAAGAAATCAACAAATAAGAAGAAGAATAAAGCAAAAACGCGTAAAATGTTCCGAAAAGCTATACAAAGTGCCCGTGAAATATTAAAAGCACAAAAACCAGAAGAAATGAACAATGCCATTAGAATAGCATTAACTGCAGCCAAGAACACCATAAAGGGAAAAAAGTCATCAATTGAACTACCTCGAATCATACCTGTTCCAAAAACAGGCGGTATTTTACCATTTTTAGTTCCACTTTTTGCGGGACTCTCAGCAGCAGGAGCATTATCTGGTGGTGCAGCGACAATAGCAAAGGCAATCAATGATGCAAAACAAGCTAGAGAACAACTAGCTGAAAACCAACGACATAATAAAACTATGGAGGCAGTAGCAATGGGGAAAGGATTACAACTTAAACCATACAGGAAAGGTCTTGGTCTTTTTTTAAATCCAAATCCAAAAAACTTTTAAGTAAGCTACCCAATAAACCTCTCAGTGAAATCGATTTAATGAGATATGGTAAAAGTATACCGCACTTTAGAGCTGTATTCATGAAAGATAAACTACCACCAAAACCTTATAAAAATGAGTGTGGTATAGTAAATTTAGATAATTCAAGTGGACCTGGTACACATTGGGTAGCATATCAGAAAAACGAAAATCGTGTTGAATACTTTGATAGTTATGGTAATCTGCAACCACCTCTAGAAATTGTAAGATATTTAGGAAATAATATAGAATATAATTATAATAGATATCAAAATTTCAATTCATTTAAATGTGGACATTTATGTTTAAAGTTTCTGTATAATTTTATTGATGTGAATTAGTATAAATAAATGTGTAAACATGGAACTATTATTCATTTCATTTAAAACCTTCAACATGTCAGTAACATTAACTTTAAGTGGGAATACATCTATATTAACAACTGAATACTTCCCGCCCATTGATTTATTATCTGACTATCTTTGTGGTCTTGTTGATTTTCATACCTATAATTCAATACCTAATGTGGATAGTAGCAATAACTTATTTCATATAGGTAATGAAACTATTAAAATACCTGTGGGATCTTATGAAGTTGATGACATCGCGAATTTCATTCAAAAAGAGCTCGAGAAAACGAAAACTAAGCCTACAATCAAAATACAAGCGAACAACAACACACTCAAAACAGAAATTAAAAGTTCACATAACGTCTACTTTAACAGAGAAAGAACTATTGGTCAACTGTTAGGTTTCAGTAAAAAAGAATTGGGGTCAAATACGACGCATGTGTCTGATTTACCTGTGAATATAACTAAAGTTAACGCTATACGAATTGAATGTAATCTAATAGTAGGATCATATATAAATAATATTCCAGTTCACACTCTTCATGAATTTTCTCCTGATGTAGGACCAGGGTATAAAATAACAGAAGTTCCTAAGAATGTTATATATTTACCCGTAAATGTGAAACGAATTAGTTCTGTTGAAATAAAAATTGTAGATCAAGATGGAGATTTGATTAATTTCAGAGGCGAAATAATTACAGTTAGATTACACTTGAAACCACAATAATAGAACAAGACGTAAAGTATAAAACAAGTAGTCTGATAACTAAAGCTATTATTTCTTATGTAAGTGTCAAGTGGATAAGAACTAAATATGTTGATATTCAACAAACATAATAATAATAATAACTCATTCAAAATTGATAATATCATTAGTATACCATTACCTATTGAACAAACAACAACACAAAGAGAGTGCACTTCAACGAGACCATCATTAACAATTGAAAATAAAAAATTTTTAAAGTCATTGGGGTTTGTTTTGAAAAGCAAACATGAATGATATACTGGATATTTTAGAAGAACCTCACTTTGATGAAAGTATTACTAAAAAAGAATATCATACATATTCACCATTTGTAGAATCGTATAACAATAGTGATGAAATACGAATTTCTATTCAAAACCAAGATTTATACTTACTACCAAGTGAAAGTTTTATATATATTGAAGGAACTCTAACTAAAAGCGATGGTACTGTAATACCTGATTATAAATTAAATAATAATTCTGGGGCCTTCTTATTTGATGAAATACGATATGAATTGAACGGTGTAGAAATCGATCGTTGTCGGAATGTAGGAATCAGCAGTGTTTTAAAAAATTACATTTCATTAAGCGAAAGTGAAAGTACAACGCTGTATAATGCAGGATGGACAGGAAATAGTACTATATTGCCTACATCAGGACATTTCAATTTTTGTATACCTCTAAAAATGCTATTAGGATTTGCTGAAGACTATAAAAAAATAGTTGTTAATGTAAGACATGATCTGATTTTAATTAGAGCAAGAAATGATGCAAATGCGGTTCAAGTACCAGTTGCAGTTACAGACTATAAAATTACATTCACAAAAGTCTTATGGAAAGTACCTCATATAAATGTAGACGATAAAGAAAGACTTAAACTTCTTAAAATCACTCGAAATGCGAAGCCAATTCGTATTAGTTTCAGGAGCTGGGATTTATATGAATATCCGAATATTCCAAATACAAATCACATCATATGGACTATCAAAACATCTACACAACTAGAAAAACCTCGTTTTTTGATATTTGCATTACAAACCAATCGACAAAACCAAAAAGAAGCTGATGCTAGTAAATTTGATCACTGTAAATTAGCTAACGTTAAAGCTCATTTAAACTCTGAGACGTATCCATATGATAATTTAAATATACTTTTTGAACGTAATCGATATGCGTTGTTATATGATATGTATACAAAATTTCAAGAAACTTATTATGGAAGGAATTGTCAACCGTTATTAAAATGGGATAGTTTCAAGAGTATAGCACCAATTGTTGTTATTGATTGTGCTCATCAAAATGAAACAATAAAAACAGGACCTGTTGATATTAGAATAGAGTTTGAGTTAGCAAGCAACGTCAATATTCCTAACAATACTTCAGGATTTTGTTTACTGCTACATGATCGAATAATTGAGTACAATCCACTGAATGGAGAAGTTAGAAAACTGATATAAATGAGAGCATAATATAGAAATTTATTTAGTATTTCAAAGAACTTGTGAGAGAGAATACACATATATCATAAAATGTTTGATAAAATTATTATCGATGTTCAAGGTTTCAAAGACTATAATAATAAGTTTATTGTTAAAGAACTTGCTATTTCTTTCAATGCGCGTGAATTTCAAGTGTTTATTATAAAGCCACCGTTTGATTTTTCGCGTTTAACAACAAAAGAGAAGAAACAAGTGAATTGGTTACATAAAAATCATCATGGTTTAACTTGGAATGAAGGATCAATATCTTTTCAAAGTGTTAAAAAATTTCTTCGAACAAATCTGAGAAATTCTAAAGTATGCGTGTGAAAGGTCATGAAAAACAAAAATGGATTAATAATATACTTGAGAATAAGATTGAAGTATACGATTTAGAAGAAGAAGAAGAATGTCCGAAATTTGCAACATTGCTTCAAAACTATCCGCATGTTCTGCGTTGTAATATCCATGAAGGATACTGTGCTTTAGAAAATGTATGTCTTCTAAGAAATTATCTTGATGTAAAATTGAATTAAAAAGTGGTAAAACTTTTTTTAGATAAATAAAACCAATTTTTTTTAAATGAATGTTTTTTATTTTATTTTATATATATGTAGTTATTTTTCAGTTTTATTATTTTATAAATATGTATTTATTTTCCAGTTTTCTTATATAATATACGTATCTATTTTTCAGTTTTCTTATTCTAAACTTATTCTAAAATGACCCCATGCGTATGTACTAACACCATCTTCTTTAACACATCTCTTATCATCTATATAACTTAAAGCTACTTTATTTACATTTTGAGTATATATCTTATGAATGTATGACCTAAATACTAACATATTACCATAAAATAATTGTTTCTTATATAAAAAATCTCTATAATTATCTAAACTTAAATTATCTACAGCTGTTTTTTTAACACCTTTAGCTTTTTTTATTAATTTACAATCTTCTACATCTATTGAATACATTTTTGATTTTAAACCTACAAACTCTTTCATTATCCGACCATTGTTCTCATCTTTCATTAAACCTAATACTTTTTTATTTTTAAGCGGAATATTATAAGGGTTATCAGGTAAGTATTCGGAAGTATCAAATTTAGTGTCAATATCATTTATAATGTCACTATAGAAATCTTCAGTTTCTATTGAATATATAAACGAATCTGTATCCATGTAAGCAAGAAGTACTTTTTCATCATACTTGGGTTTTATATAATCGTAGTGAAAGTCGTACATCTTCCACTTTGATAATTCTAATACAACGAAACCAAGATAAATTGGTTTGTTATAGTATGTTCGAACTCTTTCAAGTTGTATAGCTGTCATATTTTCTGTAAACTGAGCTAAGCTGTGGAAATTCGGTTTAGCTATTAAAGCCCTAGCACCTAAATGCTTACCACTACTTTCCCAGTCAGTAACGATTTTGACATCTTTTCGTTTGTCAACATTTTCCATCGTTTTACCGTACACAGCATTATTCAACAACTTGAAAAAGTTCTTTTCAAAAGTATTTTTTGCAATAGTACGATAATATGTATTTAAATCAATATATTTTTTCAACCAACATGATTGTTTAAACTGTAGCGCTCTGTGAATTTTCACTAATTTCAAACCGTGTTTTAAACATTGCTGAAGATTTCTATAGTGAATTATATAATTTCTTTTTACTGTCAAATCTGTAATTAATTTGTTGAATTTTGACCCCGGACTTTTTTTATTTTGTGCACAAAACGGTAAATCATTATGTAAATCATGAAGAGATTCAGGATACTCTAAATCTACTTCTAAAATATAACCCGTATCTGAGTTATCTGTAATATTAAGAATATTTATATCTTCAACGTTTTCTACCCATTGAAAATCAGAATATGGTAAAGGTTGTGACATAGCCCAACCGTATAAATTATTTGCATCAACATACATTAAATATGAAGATGGTTTATTTTCATCAAAATTACTCATATACTTGTTATTCGCTGTAGAATGTCTATGCGAACATTGAGTAATTCCACCACGGATACCTTTTTTAATAAAATTATACATATTTATGTCGGTGAATAGTTCAAGATTTATTTCAGTATATTTTAACATCGCGTCCCATGATAACCCCGGAGTTGTATAATACTGACAGGGATCCAGCGTATAAATATTTCTACAAACTTTTCTGAAATTTTCGAATACATCTGTTAAAAGTAATACATCGGTTTTCAAATATAACTCTAAATAATCCCAAATATTTTTACAATCAAATTTTTCCCAGACTTTCTTAGCATGAATGTAATCTTTATCAGAACATTTACTATTTGTTAATTTGCTATCGAAATGTTTTTGTGAAGGTAAACACGTTTCATCTAGACGTTCAAAAGAATTAATGTATTCGTATGGAAATACTCCTTTACGTGTTAGTAATTTGAAATTTTCTTCTTCTGGATATAAAGATTTAACTGTTTTCAAATCTTCCGGGGATAAATTTCCTACTAATGAATCTAGACTAGACTGCATAAATCTTACGGAATCTAAAAATCTAAGTTGAATTGTATCAGTTTCATTAACGAAAATTCGTTTTAAAAGTGATACATACAATTCTTTATTTAATGGTATCAAATTTATATCACCATCAATATTTGCTAATTCTTTAACAAATAAGTGACAGTCATAACCAGAAAAATTATGAAAGAAAATTGGGAAAAACTTTGGGACTTCATACCGCAAATTACATTCATTATGCGCTGGACCCCTGTACTTTCCTGTTAAATGACAATGGTCGGCTACTCTTATATTACCTAAATATTTCTTACATATATGACAAATCTTACTACTACATTGTCTCCTTTCTTCAAAAGCTGTGAGTGGTTTCATCGCCTTTGGATTCATAATAACATTATTATGAATATCTAATACATCTTCAACCAGGGATTGTACAAATTTTGCTGGTGAGTCCTTTCCTTTATACACTTTTAATTTACTTAAGCTATCATCATAAGAACATTTGATATAATAAGAGAATGCACAAGGAATGTGTTGTTGTATATTTGTTGTTGATGAAATATCTGGATTTGGAATACACGTATCTAATCCTTGTAAAATGCATTCAAAGTCTGCGTATATAACAAATGGGACCTCTAATTGACGTTCGTATTTCTCAAATTTTAATTCATTTTTTTCTGGTGATGGCATAAGTGTAACAATCTTACTGCATTCATTTTTATGTATATTGTACGCCTCTTCGGTATAAAAATGTTGTAAACATCCATTGCATAAAAATATCTTCTCTTTATGTTTTGTTATTTGAGATTTTATTAATCTTGATATGTTCTTGGTCCACACATAATGACTCTTTTCTCCATCTTGAATCAACAGTAAATTGATATGTAATTTCTTCTCATTTTTTGTACAGTAATACGGTCCCACTATTTTACATGTATTAAATTGCATTTCTTCACAACCGTATACGTTTATACTAATTTCAGGATTTAGGTCTTCAAACTTTGCTATATCCGTTACCTTTAGTGGAAATTCAAGATCATCAAATTCTAATATCATATTGTTTTTCAGAAGAATTGTGTTTGCAGAAATATTTTCAATATTATATGATGAAACTCTATCAGAACTCATCTCCGCAGGAACTAGAGCTGAAATTATTGCCCATTTAAAGCAGTATTCGTCCGTATTTTTCACATTAATACAAGCATGTTTACGTGCAATTGTTGTTGGTAATGGTAAATACTGAGAACCTCTTATTGGCCTGTACTGATTAATGTTGATTTCAAGATGGATTATTCTTATAAGAGTCCAACCACTATCTCGTTCTTGAAACTCTTGCATTTTTGTATGAATTTTATCAATCATAACTTCGTATGCAGACGATAACTCAGTTTCATTTCTAACGATTATCATTTTTGATTGAAATGATTTAACTGAAGTTGTTATTTCATCGTTATCATCATTTTCTTTTGTTAATTTCATATACTCTGCAAATAGTTCTATGTTGAATTTAAAAGATGAGTGTTTAATCAGTTGTTCATTTAATGTTTCTATAATAATATCTTTCTCCGCTTTTAAAAAGTTAAGAGGATCCAGATTTCCTTCATCCTTGTTTTCATAAATGAGCGTTTCAATTCGTTCCTCAAAGCTACTTTTCACTACTTTCAATTTATCATTAATTGGTTCGGCTGCTTTTATTTTATGTACATTTGTTCTTAGATGATAACTCCAGTTCTTGATTGAAATTTCTTTATTACATGTTTGGTATAAAATTTTGTTTTGTGATGATGATGAAGACTGATTGCTAATATCATTAGAAATAGCATCAACTGAAGACACCTTATGCTGGGTTCTCATGTGTATTAGCCAATTTTCTTTACGTGTAAAACTCTTCTTGCAAATACTACAAATTTCTTGAGGTTGAGCATGAATATCATTGGAAATAGCTTCAACAGATGACACTTTATGCTGGGTTCTCATATGCGTTAGTAGATTTTCTTTGCGTGTAAAGCTCTTCTTGCAAATGCTACAAATTTCGTGGTCACCATGAGCTGATTGGACATGTCTTTTCAACGAATTTTTAAATGCAAATCCATTTCCACACATTTCACATATAAAACTCTTCATTTTGTAGTCTATGTAAATTAATTTCTTTATTTTAATGAACAATTTGAAACTGAATAAGATTTAATATCCTTTTTTAAGATTTTCAAACACAACTTCAAATTTAACAGAAAATTAATTAAACACTTTGAAACTGAATAAGATTTAAGATCCTTAAAAACAGCTTCAAATTTAAAAGAAAATTAATTAAACACTTTGAAACTGAATAAATTTTAATATCCTTTTTCAAGATCCTTAAACACAACTTCAAATTTAACAGAAAATTAATTAAACACTTTGAAACTGAATAAGATTTAATATCCTTTTTTAAGATCCTTAAACACAACTTCAAATTTAAAAGAAAATTAATTAAACACTTTGAAACTGAATAAATTTTAATATCCTTTTTAAAGACTTTAAACTTTAAAACAAAATCAAATAATCACTTTGAAATTTCACGATAAACTGGTGCCGCTTGAAGAAATTGTCTTCATTTATAGTATGAATTTCTTATCCCCAAAATTTTTTTAAACTAATAACGCACATTCGAAAAACTTTAAACTTGAACAAACACGTCTCAATATAATTATTTGCAAAAAAGTAATAAAAAACAATAACACAGCATAAACAATATGAAACTTGAACAAACATGTCTCAACATGCTCAGCACACATGAATAATCCTAAAAAGTTAACTTAAAAAACAATGACATCATAAACAATTTAAAACTTAAGACAAACATGGCTCAACATGCTTAGCATTGATTAAGCACACGTGAATCAGAACTGTACCAAAAATTTTCCATTGCTTTTTCAATGATAACGCCCATAATTTTAACCCTCACTGATAAAAAAATCTTAACCCCCCGCGCAAGTGCTGAAAAAATTTATACACACACACACACACACACACACACACACACACACACACACACACACACACAAACATACATATAAAAATAATTTCACAACTTGATGAAATCCGAAAGTAAAACATTAAAACATCAAATAGTACACGTAAAATCAATCGTCAGAATAGCTCAGTGGGGAGAGCGTTACACTGAAACTCTAAAGGTCCCCGGTTCAAATCCGGGTTCTGACAATACAGTAAGTATTTTTTTTTTTTTTTTTTTTTTTTTTGTTAAATAAAAACAATAACACAGCATAAACAATATGAAACTTGAACAAACATGTCTCAACATGCTCAGCACCTATGAATAATCCTAAAAAGTTAACTTAAAAAACAATGACATCATAAACAATATTAAGCTACCACACACCGAAACCAAAAAGCTCAAAGTTTCTCAAAGCACACCACATGGCACAACCAAAAAAAACCCAAAAATATCCCAAAGCACATCACATGCCATAACCAAAAAGCCCATAATATCCCAAAGCACACCACATGCCATAACCAAAAAGCCCATAATATCCCAAAGCACACCACATGTCACAACCAAAAAGCCCAAAAGCTCATGACGTCACTGAGCCAGGAGCCAGCTCCATGCGCCAGAAACCCCATATTCATACTACTCACCTTATCAAATCTTTAAGAAATAATCTTATTGATAAGGATATTATTTATAAAGAGAGAGCTACAGAAGGGGATAAAGTGAGGAAAATTTCTAAAAAAGCTTCATGGGATGATGTTACGAGTTTTTATGAGTGGGACAAGAGCAGAGAGTTTAAGCTAGCTCATAAATTAACAGGAGCACATATTTGTCCTTCAAACTTTGATAAAATGAAAGTCAAATATGCAACACAGGTAGTTAGTAATACTGTTTCTATAGGAATTAGCATGCAAGTAAGTCTAGGCCAAGCCAACAATTCTGCTTTAGGAACATCGAATTTGTTAGAAAAATTTGATTGTTTATTCGATGTATTTAATTCATTGAAACTTAGAGAAGCGAAAAAATTTATTATTCCATTTTTATGTGCATTACGACTTTCTAAATATTCAATGTATTTTGAGAAATCTTTTAAATCTTCTAATGCTGGACGAAATGTCATAACACGTGATTCCATTTTTTTTTTATTCGAAAAACAATACTTATAAAAAAATATTGAATACTTTTTCTAAAAAATTTTAAATTTCTGCGTTTGTTTTTTTTAGCTTTTATTAAATAATTTTTTCTGTTCACTTTTTTTTCAAATTTGTCGATTCCATAATATGAATCTTAATTTTTTTTTACAAAATTTTGACCACGAATAGTAAATTATTTAATTAGAACAAATTTTTTACTAATTAATATGAAAAAATAATATCTACAAAAAATATCTATTCCGTTCAACAGCGTCAACTCAACATGATCTTAAAATTTAAAAACAACAAAACCATGGTGTAATGATATATATTATTATTTATATATTATTATTTATCTTTAAGAAGCATCACCAGATTTGTTACGTTATAAGAAAAGTAACAAGAAATTTGTTATTTTCAACCTTTTCTATAAAATGTTTTCTTTTTTAATTTCCTAAAATAATAATTTTAGAAAAAATGACGTTATTATTTGTTGACGATTATTATGTTTTAATAAATATTCCTTGATATTTGTACCACAATCAATTGAATGTCGTTTTTCAGTTTTTTTTCACATTATTATTATTTACAAGATTTATCATCTTTTTTATATTATTATTATTATTATGATTTTGTACTGATTGTTATGATATTGATGATAAATTATTATTTTTATTCACTTTGTTTCAATATTTATTATTGTTATTAAAATTTTCATGCCTACCTAATCTATAATCATGGTCAATTTGACGTTTAACATCTGATTCATAGAACGCTGAATGCTGAATTGAAAAAAAAAATTTGAAAATTGAAGTGGGAATAATTTTATGTTTTATCTCTTTTTAGCTTTAATAATTTATAGTTCTATTTATTAAAGTGAAAGACAGACTCATCTCATATTTTTTTTTTCACTCACACCAATAAGAAAAACAACAATTTTCACAGAATCGGGAACACAATTTGTTCTACACTTAGTATTCTATATTTCTATATTCTATGGTATGGTGTTAAATAGAGAAATTCTATCCAGTTATATTGATATCATTGGGATAGGGATATATAAATATATAATAATATATATTTACTATTCGAATTGAATAGAGCTGTAAGAACAATGCAATAGAAATCATTGTTGCTGTTCCTGCTACGGTAAGTAATTATACACCGTGTGCGCATACCGTGGTTGTGATTCAAAAAATCATGGCGCTTGATATTCGTCTGTTTACACCTATTTGATATTTCTGTGTGATTCGAAGAAGAAGAACAACACGTATTTGACTTTTCTTCGCTGTGTACTGTGTAGGGTTACCATCCAACACTTTTGAAGAGTACATGTACTCTTTTCAAATACAGAAATTACGTACTCTCTCTTTTTTACATTTTTGCTTAAATGTACTCTTTTTTGTTGTTATCCTACTTTTTTTGAAATTGTTTGAAATATTTTTTTGGATTTGGGAAGGAAGAATTAAGCACCATCTGTGATTCAACTGTAGTAGCAATAATTGTACTACGTGCTACGTATAATACAGTCATCTAGTACATTTTATGTTTTCTTTGATCAAGTTTAGATTTGTTAAATTAAGTTTCTTTTCTCTTCTTTCTTCTGTCTGGTAGGTTGGTGATTTGATTGCTCGATTGGCCTTTTCTAAAGAAATTTAATATTTTAATTTAAAATTGGAAATATAAATATAGATAAAAAAGTGAGTAGTTTATAATTAGAAATTGAAAGTGTTATTGAAGTTAATTTGTTTTTTCCTTATTATCATAGGACATGTCGCGCAGAAAGTGCAAATATAATGAAGAATGGGAAAAAATGTATCCCATGCAGACGCGGCTCGTCCTTGAGGGCTAATGGGGCACTGCCCCACCAAGAATTTCAGCCTAAATTGCATAATTTCATTATAATAAATTTAAAATTAATTGTAAAAAAAATTTGAAAAAAATCGAAAATAATTTGGTGTAAATTATTTTTCAATGTACATGCAATATGGAAAAAAAGTGATAATATAATATATACTATAGATATAAATATATAACAATTTATGTATAACTATGTACATACAATATACATGGTTAAACAAATTTCAAATTCTCTTTGTATAGACTATAGGTATTGCTATTGATAGGTTTTACGTTTAAATTTTTTTTGTATCAATCAATAAGATCATACTGATACTCTATGGGGCAGTTGTTGAACTGCCCCATAAAAGAGTAAAATTTCATATATTTTGTGTATGAATCATTCTCTCTCTTTATTCATTTTGTACTAAAGAAATTTATGTTCGAAGGGCAGTTTCAATTCTGCCCCTAAAGTGAGAAAATGTTTTGTCTTATACATAACAATACAACAGAAATTTTTCTCTCAATTTTTTTTCTCATAGGATTCTACATGGTTAAAAATGTTTCTCTCATAATAAATTTGTCGTTTTAAAATTATTTTTGTAAAAATTGCTATAAATTCTAAAAACAATAGATATTCATATTATTTTTATTTCTTCATGATATTTATTAATAATTATTGTATTACTTATTATAGTTAAACCTTTTTTTTCATTTTAAATTTCCAATTTTACACCATTTATAAAATTCATATTTTACAGTGAGAAAATATAATTTTGAAACAATTTGTTAAGTTTTATAAACATTTTAAATCAATTTTCCATGAATTTTGTTACAGCTTAGTGATGAATTAATATTTTACATAAAAAATTTTTACCATGTACGTAAATGTTCTAATAATACATATTTGTTTTTTTTTTCGTTTCATCTATACAAAAGTGTATGATCATTTTATACTACGGGGCAGTTGGTTGATTGCCCAATGTTGTAAACCAACAAATAAAGTACATTTTTTTTTCCTATCAATACAACATAATGTTCGTTCTCATATAATTTTTTCAATACAACATAATGTTTAAATTTTGTTGCTTGTTGCTTTTTTTTGTATACATTTTATTGTTGCATTTTTTTTTTTTAATTTTTATATGGAAGGAATGCGACTAGCCAACTTTGAGATATTATATCTTGGGCTATGTTTTATCAATTTAAGTCAAATAAAAAGCATTATTCAAGGAAACATTTCACCCGTGTATTTATTAGGCTTTCAAAAATACATAATGCAAATTTCCAACCATAAATTGAGGAAATAATACATATTTCCTTAAAAAAACTTCAATATTATTTTTCTCTTAATAAATTTTTTTTTTTTTTAAAAAGGATTTAAACGTAACTTTAGATTGACACAACTATTTAAGTTTTAAAATAAAGATAAAGAACAAAATTAAAAAACGAATTTTTAAAATCAATTCCTAAATAAATAAAAAACATGAAGCTTCTTAAATATTTGAAAGTGTTAAAAACAGAACAGAAGTACATATAAATAAACTGTCTTCACAGAAAACGTTTTTTCTGCACAACTTTCGAAACCTAAGCATTGATGCGCGTAGTTTTTTTGGTACACTATAACTCGCATCCTATTGGTAGGATATTTTTCGCGTCAAGGGAGTTTTGAAGAGAATAATAAACAAAATACCTTCCAAAAATTTCAAATCAGTCAGATAGTAGAGTTCGGATATTTTCAAATTGAAAAAACAAATTTTTGAGAAAAACGTGTTAACATTGATTCGAGCGTTAGCATCCTTGAAACTTTAAGCAGCCCCACCAAGTGATTTCTTCACGAGCCGCCACTGATCCCATGTTTAAAAAAAGAAAATCTGACAGCGAAGTTCTTTGTGATATATGTAATATAACAATATGTTTTGCCAATAAAGGTAAATCAGATTTAGACCAACACTTGTCTTCTCAAAAGCATCGAAATAAAATTCAATCTGCTGCTACTTCTGCGAAGGTTACTTCTTTTTTCATTAAAAATAAATTAAATGAAAAAGTACTCGCTGCAGAAGCAACTTTGGCTTTCCACCTCGTCGCCCATCATTAAAGTTATAAATCTAGCGATTGCTCTACAAAATTATATCGTTTATTATTTAAAGATTCAGAAATCGCTTCAAAGATTTCATCAGCACGAACTAAATCTGAAGCGATTGTGAATAGTGTACTCGCGCCTATGTCACTGAAAATTGTATTGGAAAAAATTTTATCTACAAATAATTCATATATAGGAGTATGTTCAGATGGTTCGAACCATGGAGCAGAGAAAATATTTCCAATTGTAATTCAATATTTTGACTTTGAATTTGGAATAAAACATGCAATCATAGAACTGAAGTCTGTCCAAAACGAAAAATCTGAAACAATTTCAAATTTGATTTTCTCATCATTAAAATCTAAACGTTTAACAGACAGATGTATTGCTTTTACAGGTGACAATTGTAATACTAATTTCGGTGGTGTTCGAAGAAAAGGAAACAATAATGTTTACAGTAATTTACAAAGATTGTTTAATAGGAGTTTAATTGGTATAGGTTGTCCAGCCCATATTTTAAACAACTGTGTGCAACATTCACTTGATGGACTATCTCTTGATATAGATTCAATAATATTAAAGATATATAATCATTTCTCTATATATACAATACGGGTCGAGTCTTTAAAAGATTTTTGTGATTTTGTGGATATAGAATATAAAAAACTCCTATCATACTCAAAAACAAGATGGCTCAGCTTATTTCCTGCAGTCGACAGAATTTTAAAATTGTATAGTGCACTAAAATCGTATTTTTTATCGCAAAATCAAGTGCCTGTACTTATAAAACTATTTTTTCAAAATGAACTTAATGAAAGCTATTTATGTTTTGTGCACTCCTTGATGTACATTTTTCATTCAAAAATAGAAAATATAGAGAACGAAAAAAATTCAATTATCGAAGTTATTTCTGTTTTGAAGAGTGTAGAATATATTTTAGAAGAAAGAAAAACTCAAAGTTTTCTTCCATTAAAAGTAAAAGAAATTTTAAAAAAGAATAACGATGATTACAAAAGCAATGCTATGAAGAAAAAATTACTACATGTATATGTATATGAACGAGCTACACAATATTTAAAAATATGGACAGAATCTTTGGATGAAATCGATGTTTTTAATTGGATAGCTTTGAATAGCAAACCTACCTGGCAAAATATTGAATTGACTGTTCAGTATTTAGAAGGAAAAGGATTTTCTATAGATGACTCATTACTTTTTGATCAAAGTGTTAACTTAAATAAATTTTTGATGGAAAAACAGGAGAACGAGGAATTTTGGCATAAGCGAAGTGATGAAAAATGGGTTGAGTTTTTTAATAATCGGAGTTTAAGTGCGTCTTCAGAGCTCAGAAAAATTTGCAGCTTTTATTTCGCTATACCAGCAGCTTTAAAAAATTTTGACTGTCAAACGTTCTATAAATACGCTTTAGAAGATAAAGAGTTGTTAACAAAAGTTCAAAGCGAACAAAAATATGATTTTAATTGTAATAAGGAAAATCCGAATGACCTGTAAAAAATTAAATTTATAATTTACAACAATATGTAAAATTAATAACTAGTTTTAACAACTTTAATATTTTTGCTGATTTTTTTTGTTAAGTTTTGTTTTCGTTTTTTTTTTCTTTTTGTTAATTTTTTGTTAGTTAAAGTGATAATAGTTTTTGACTGAAATATAACAATGTATCACAATCTGTTGTTTGTCTTTATAAAATATCCTTTAGTTATTCCATCCTTAAAATTTTTATTTTTATTTGAATGCTTTTGTATTTTTCTTTTGTCGAAAACCCGAAATATGAAGTGTTAAAAATGTACTCTTTTATACTCTTTTAACATATGTTTTCAATCAGAAAGGTTTACTTTTCTATGAGTCTGAAGATGGTAACCCTAGTGCTGTGTGATTCGAGTTTGTTGTGTTGTAACAAAAATGGAAGATAAAGAAAGTTTTATACTGTTAAACGTTTTAAGAATAGCGTTAATTTATAAAAAAAAAGAAAATAAATCAGAAAAAAAATGGAAAAAAACAAGAAAACATCAATATGGTCAAGGAAGTGGTTATTGAAAAGGGGTTATGGGAAAGATGTCACAGAACTTATATTCAAAGAACTGCAGTTTGAGGATTTACCATCATTCAATAACTACACAAGAATGAAAAAGGAAACTTTCTACAAACTATTAAAAAAAAAGGAACCTCTAATTAAAAAACAAGATACAATCTTGTGTGAATCGATACCAGCATCAACAAGGTTGTATAAATTTTTCAGTTTTGCAATTGAATAAGTTTAACCTGCTATGTTATGAATTTTTACAGATTACTTTTGACATTACTATTCTTAGCTACAGGATGTACATATAGAGAACTCTCGTTCAACTTTAGAATTTCTGTTCCAGCTATTTCGATAGTAGTTTCGGAAACATTAAGATCAATTTTTGATTATAACGTATTTATTAATAATAAAATTTCTTTTTTTATAAATGAAAAATAAAATTTAAAAAATAACCAATAAACTAAACTAATAAAAATAAATAAATAAAATTTTTTTTTTTTATAAATAAAAAAAGTAGTATAGATATGGGCATTCTAACTCAAGGAAGGGTTTTTGTGCACAGCTTTTTTGGATGACGTCATAAGCTTTGAGCTTTTTGGTTGTTACGTGTGGTGTGCTTTGGGAGCTTTTGAGCTTTTTTGGTTGTGGCATGTGGTAGAAGCTTTTGTGATTTGTGGGTGGTGGCGTGTGGCGTGGGTTTGAAGCTTTTCGCCGTGGGTTGAAGCTTTTAGGGCGAAATGGTGGATTCTGACGGGGGAAAGAAGCTGAGCTAGATGAAACTGGTTTTATCTGGAAATTATTGGTTTTTCTGAGAAATTTTGTTATCTCGGTTAGTTTCCTGGAATTTTGTTATCTCGTTGGTTTCCTGTAATTTTGTGTTTGATTTCTGAGAAATTTTGTTATCTCGTTTATACTATAATAAAACATAAAGTTCATTAACAATATATGTACTTATATGAAAATGTATAATTCCATGTTAAGGCTAATGTATGTATGTATATTAGAAATTACAATAAAATAATTAGGCTAAAAAAAGTGTATATAGGTTGATATTACATAAGAATGTTTATTACTATAACTTTTTATGTCGAGTCATGTTAGTGATAATAAAAAAGTAATAAAAAAATTCTTAATGATAATAAACTCTAAAAATTTTTTTGGAAATTTATATTAAATAAAAATAAAACTAGGGTTCATACATGAGAATGAATGGTGTGGTGTAAAATATGTATGACTATAAAAATTATTGTTGTGAGTTCAAACCTCATGGCAGCTTTAGTAATAAGGTTTATGATTGATTGATTGATTTACAGTAGATTTTTAAATGAAAACTATGCATATTGTAGTTTAAACAGTTGTTTATTGAAAAATAATTAAATAAAGTATAAATATATTTTAATTTACAATAATTCTGTTTTATTTATCCATGAGTTATGCTTATTTGAAAATCCTAACCATTTTACAAATTCTCAAGGAGTGATAATTTATTATCTCATTTAAGAAAGAATCATACGGTTGAAGTGAAAAATCCAGTTAAGCCAATAGCGAGAGCAAAATTTTGTGATGCATCGATGCATGTCAAAAAGATGTTTTAAAAAAGAATTGGTCATATCATGTAAGAACAAATCTTCACAAAAAAATGCAGCAGAACCTTTACCTTTAAATGAAAATTTGAAGGTAATCAAAAGCGCTTTTGAAGAAAGAGTTGAATTATATATGCTTGAAAACAAAGATGAAGGTGTATTAGATGTTTTAAAATTCTTTAATACATCAAAAAATCATATTTTAAATGCTTTAATAAATCTGCTTGATAAACATTAATCATTCAAGTTTAATATGGAATTATTTTGCGAATATACAAAAATAACAAAAGGAAATGACGGTTAAGATGATATTACACTTTCAGTTAAATCGTTTCAATCTTATATGACAATTATACAAAAAATCGAAGATTTAAGTCAAGTTTATGAAGAGACTAGCGGGCCCGGCAGACGTTGTTCTGCCCTTTCGGGTAGGTGGCGGGATGAGTTTGATTTGGATTCATACTATCGATTTCTGGAAATATACTTCATGTATACAAACGACAAAAATTCAAATTATTTTTTTTCAAATTAAATTAGTTGTTATCCTAATTAAAATAATGTTTTCAAATGAAATTATAATAATTTTTCTGAAAAAAATGCTTATTGTAAAGCTTTTTGGTAGACAACATTTTTTGTTGTTCCATCTGTCGTGTAAACAAATAATGCCGATGGTTTGCCTACTCGTGAGCATGCAACATAGAGCTGTCTATGTGAAAAGCATGGAAATTCCAAATTTATACCGCAGACTTCCAAAGACTGGCTTTGTGCCTTATTGATGGTGATCGCAAAAGCAAGACGAACAGGAAATTGAAGTCGTTTAAAATCAAATGGCAAGTCGGATGGAATCATTGGAATTCGGGGAATCAAAACGTCTTCGCCTTTGTATTTTCCTTTCAAAACAGTTGCTTCGATGACGTTTTTCATTAGCTCTTTCACTGGAAGTCTGGTGTCATTACAAAGTCGTGATTGATTTATATTGCGAAGCATAATAATTGGTGCTCCAACTTTGAATTGTAGATTATGTGGTGGCATTCCTGGCAAATCAAGTGAATTCAAAAATTCGGTGGGATAATTCACCACGTCATCTTGATTCATAACAGTGTCTACTGACTTGTATGTAACTAATCTACCTGTTATGTCATTTTGAATAGCGGTGTTAAGATCATTGACATCTTTGTTTTTTGCTGCCAATATTGCTCGTTCGCTCAACCAAACATGATTTTTGTGTTGCTGTGCTATATTTGGGAACACGCTTTGAATCAATTCTTTTTTGGATTGTGTTTCACTACAAAAAGTGGTTGGTAGTGTTATGAAGCCATCTAAATTATTGATTGGAATTTTGCCATTTCCAATGTCCAACAATTGTTTCGAAAATTCATTTTCTGATGTATCGTTTTGCAATTGAACACGCATGTTTGTACTGAGGCTAAGTGTTTTTACATGTCTCCCCAAATTTGAAGATTTCAAACACGCATTAAGTTCATCGGCAGGAGTAGATCGAGGAATAACAGGTAATGTTTGTCGAAAATCACCTGCTAACAATATGACGGCACCACCAAACAGTTCTTGATTTCCTCGTAGATCTTGTAATGTTCAATCTAATGCTTCTAATGATTTCTTATGGGCTATAGTACACTCATCCTATACGATTATTTTGCATTGTTGCAAAACTTTTGCCATTCTAGATGACTTAGGGATATTGCATGTAGGGTTTTCGGCAAACTGCATGTTCAATGGCAGCTTTAGTGCAGAGTGTGCTGTTCGACCGCCATCCAAGAGATTGGCAGCAATTCCAGTAGAAGCGAGTGCCAATGCTATTTTATTTTGCGATCGTATGGCTGCTAAAATCAACGAAATCAAAAATGTTTTACAGTGCTTCCAGGCGCATCTAAAAAATATATTCCACCACTTTCGTCGTTAACAACTTGCATGATTGAATCGTAGGCATGTTTTTGTTGATTATTCAATTTTTTAGTATTTGTTTGTACAAATGTTCTCAATTCATTGCAATTAAATTGTTTTTCATGTTTGAAATCTTGATTAAATATGTCGTACATTGGACGATCTGGCGATATCATGCCTAATTGTGTTAATGCTTTATTTGCGATCGCTAAATACATGTCTTCAATCATAATCAATGCTTCATTATATGTATGTGCACGTCCATTGTGATAAATAATTCTACATTTGAAGTGGTGCGACGCATTCTATGTAAAATATCATCTGTCATGTAATCTCGATATTTCATCCACAATTCTAGTGAATTTTATGGGAAACATGTTGATATTATTACTGAAAATAATGTTCGTATTTGACGCGGATGAGCTTAAATTAATTGACATTAGCTGCGTTTTCTTTGCCAAGATCTGATCTGGATCAGATCAAAATCAAAGAAAACGATTCGGATCTCTAAATTTTTTTTCTCTAAAGTTTGTATAACTGACAATTTGTCAAATATTAAACAACAAATAATAGCTGCGTTCCATTGGGATTTCAGGCGAAGATAAATCTACTTTCATTTTCATCTACGATCAAAATAGCGTTCCATTCACCAACTACGCCTAACTAACGCTTATCTACTCCGGCGTAGCCGAATTGAACGCAGCTAATAATAAAAATACAAAAACAACAAATTGTCAGTTACTGGAAATAATTTGTTATTTTTCATAGTCGCCAACTTTTAGGAACTAAAAGTTCAACAAATACTGCCCCTAGATTTGAGTATCGAAACTAAAAACCATATCTTGAAATATAATCAAAGAACCTTTTTTGATTTCGAGTTTTTGTTGTATTCCATGTAAAACTATGATCTGATCCGGATCAGATCACAAAGAAAACGCAGCTATTCAATACAAAAATTCATGTATTTCAAAATTTCTTGAATTTTTAAAAACATCAACCACCGTAAATAAATCAAACTATGCCTAAAACCTTCGTCACAATATAAGCAACACACACACAAAATTTCATCAAAATCCGTCGAGGGGTTCGCGAGTAAATTGGCTACACACGAACGGACATTTCAGTTTTATATATATACTTAGATGGTTGACAAAATTCACAAAAAAATGCAAGAATTTTAAGAAAGAGATAGTGGTTGGACTCTAATAAGAATTATTCATGTTGAAATAAATATTAATCAATGGAAGCCCTTACGAGGATCTCAGTACATATCACTTCCAAAAACTATACAAAATAAAAAAGCTTGTATAAATGTGAAGAATGAGGATGAGTACTGTTTTAAATGGGCTATAATATCTGCATTGAATCCAGTTGAAAAAAATTCTGCAAGACCATCATCGTATCAGATTGAAAATATCAAGTCTGAAAAAATAATTTTAAAAAATGACGTTAATCTTGATTTTTCTAAACTAAAAACATCTGATATTCATAAATTTGAATTGCTGAATCCAAAAATCCGTATTAATGTATTTGGATATGATACCTACATTCTTTTTAACCCTAGGATTGCCTGATCGTATACACGCGGACTTTGACCCTTGATAAAATACGATCCCTTTGAGCTAGGACTTTGAAACTATTTTTATACTAAAACATTTATCAAAGTGTTCTTTTTAGTATTGTTCTTTACAGTATTTTTTTTTTTTTTTAGTTTTCAAGATAAAATGCATAATAACATGAAAAACGTGAATGTTCCATACATTCTTGTACATTTATAAAAGCAAACATCTATATCTCAGCATCCTTTGAACCAAAAACTAATATTTTTGGATTAAAATATTTGCTGAAGTATTGCTTAAAAGCTGTCTTATACAGTAATTCTGTAAGTGCCATAGTTTTCAACCAAAAGGACAAAATACGCGAAAAACCATTAAGAAGTTCAACATTTTCAACCTTACGGAAACTAGAAAAAATATGAAACTGTAATAGCAACAACATTAAAGAGAACACTTTAGTAAAGATTTCAATATAAAAATAATAGTTTTTGGTCCATGGGATGCTGAGATACAGCTCTTTGAAAAAAAAAATTTTAAAATTTAAAATGTATGGTATACATTTGTACACTCACGGCCAAATTTGTGACATTCTTGATCAGGTAATCCTAGGGTTAAATAACAATACAATTGAGGGAAAAGTTCATTGCAAAATAAAATTTGTAGGTACATACTATATACCTACTAATATAAAAATATTTTTAGTTAAGTTTTTTCTTCTTCTGGTTCACTTTGTTTTAAATATTTTAGAAATTATTAGTACATATTATGTACTTACATATTATACATACTTATATTTCCGAATATATACCTACATATTTTTCAAAAATTATAAAAATAATTTATCTATTAGTTAAACTCATAATACCCACATAATATGATAATAAAAAATTTTCCTAAACTTAAGTTGAATTACATACATATGTAGGTATATCTACTACAAAAAATTAAAATAAATTCTTCTTTTCAGAATGAAAATAAGTTAAAAAAAACATGAAATTTGACAACAACAAAAATCATAAAAAGGAGTAAAATTTATATCCGATTTAATAAATTTATCATTATTTTAGAAAAATTAAAAAAAATGATTTAGAAGCAGAATATCTTGAAAAATATGAAAATTAAAAATTTTTTTTTCATTTTATACATAATTTACATACCACAAGACACATTAATATCATAATCAACAATCATTATTCTCAATTGTATTGTTTTTGTTTTTCGAAACAAAATATAAATATCCAAAAATTTATACAATCAGAATCAAAACAAAATTTAAAAAAATCATATGGTATACAAAAACAATTAATACAATAATGTGTGTGAATGAAATAGAAAATAAAATAAAAATGGTAGATTTCGACGATATTTACGAAAATTCGAAATACATATTTAAAAAACTTTATACTTGTACAATTGTACTTGCAGAGCTTGAAGAACTCAAGAGCTTTACTATTGGAAAATAACGATCAAATTTTGTTGATTGTTTAAGAAATTTGAAATGTAACACTCAAGTAACGGAAAAATTGATCGTCTAATTATATATGGTCTTTGGGGGAAGAAGCTGAGCTAGATGAAACTGGTTTTATCTGGAAATTATTGGTTTTTCTGAGAAATTGTTGTTATCTCGTTTAGTTTCTTGGAATTTTGTTATCTCGTTGGTTTCTTGTAATTTTGTGTTTGATTTCTGAGAAATTTTGTTATCTCGTTAATTTCTCGGAATTTTGTGGTCTTATCTAGAATTAGAATTTTATTGATTTCTTGGCATTTTGTTATCTCGTTGGTTTCCTGTAATTTTGTGTTTGATTTCTGAGAAATTTTGTTATCTCGTTAATTTTTCGGAATTTTGTGGTTTTATCTAGAATTAGAATTTTATTGATTTCTTGAAATTTTGCGGTTTCTTATTAAGAAAATATTTTGGGTGAATATGATATTCAGAGTATAAATACCTTGGAAAAAACAGTTTTGACTACAGTACCTTTGAGTTTTCAATTCAACAAAGAGGTTTTCGTAAATTGTTATAGTGAATCAACATTTATATCAGTTTTATAAATTAGCATTTTTAAATAAGTTAAAATTATATTAAAAAATGAAGTTTACATGTGAATTATGTAATAAAGATTTTTCAACAAAATCAGTTTTAAAAAGACATGTTAATAGCATTCATGGTGAACGCGTAGTTTGTGATATTTGTGGGAAACATTTAAGTAGACAAGACAAATTATTAGAACATAAAAAGAAGATTCATACTGTTATCGAGAAATTTTCCTGTGTAGTGTGTAAAAAGGAATTCTCAAGGAGTGATAATTTATTATCTCATTTAAGAGAGAATCATACGGTTGAAGTAAAAAATCCAGTTGAACCAATAGCGATAACAAAATTTTGTGATGCATGGCAAAAAGATGTTTTAAAAAAGAATTGGTCATATCATGTAAGAACAAATTTTCATAAAAAAAAATGCAGCTGAACCTTTAAATGAAAATTTGAAGGTAATCAAAAGCGCTTTTGAAGAAAGAGTTGAAACGTATCATATATACTTGAAAACAAAGATGAAGGTGTATTAGATGTCTTAAAATTCTTTAATACATCAAAAGATCATGTTTTAAATGCTTTAGGAAATCTACTCGATAAACACACATCATTCAAGTTTAATATGGAATTATTTTGCGAATATATAAAAATAACAAAAGAAAATGACGGTGAAGATGATATTACACTTTCAGTTAAATCGTTTCAATCTTATATGACAATTATACAAAAAATCGAAGATTTAAGTCAAGTTTATGAAGAGATGGTTGACAAAATTCACAAACAAATACAAGAATTTCAAGAAAGAGATAGTGGTTGGACTCTAATAAGAATTATTCATGTTGAAATAAATATTAATCAATGGAAGCCCTTACGAGGATCTCAGTACATATCACTTCCAAAAACTATACAAAATAAAAAAGCTTGTATAAATGTGAAGAATGAGGATGAGTACTGTTTTAAATGGGCTATAATATCTGCATTGAATCCAGTTGAAAAAAATTCTGCAAGACCATCATCGTATCAGATTGAAAATATCAAGTCTGAAAAAATAATTTTAAAAAATGACGTTAATCTTGATTTTTCTACACTAGAGTTCCCACTAAAAACATCTGATATTCATAAATTTGAAATGCTGAATCCAAAAATCAGTATTAATGTATTTGGATTAGAAGATAATAAAATTATTGGACCATATTATTCAACTTCTAAAGAAAAAGAAATTCATATAAATTTAATTCTTGTACAAGAAGAAAAGGCTCATTACGTTTGGATAAAAAACATATCTAGGTAATAGAAATAGGGTAAATTGTCGCCGAAGCTATTGAAGCAAAGAAAGTAAAATAGCTGGATAATTGAAAGTGAGCATCTATTTTACAGACATTTCAAGTTAGAATTTGCCGATAATACAAATTTAACAATAAGATGTATATATGATAGTAATTACAAGAAGCACGCAAAAAGTATATATATAACAGAGATGCGAAAAGGAAATGAAACAAAACCGTAAACAGGCCCTGTGCGGGCAGAGAAGGAGGTATCACATTTGTCTTTTTTATGAAAAAGAAAAAGCTTTCAATAGTTAATTTTGTTTTACGTTATGTTCTGAAGATTGAATGCACACACGCAAGCGAAAACAACTGTTTTACATTATTTGTGTATTTCTATTCTATATACACAAAAAGCATTAAAATATATTATATATCTTCTCCCTTTTCGAGATTTTTAATGTATATTGATTATTGCTTTATGATCATTATAAAAAATAACAAAAAACAAAATCATTGTAAATGAAACTATACACATACATGTTGTTATACATATTATATGTATACATTATGCTTAAAACAAATGATTTTAATTGTTGTGTTTTTTTTCTTTATAGTTCTGTGTCATTTTTTTGCAGCTGAAAAAAATGATATTTGTTGTTGGTATTTTTTGGCTTGATTTTTTCTTTGCTTTTATGTTTTTTCTTTTTTCAAGCATTTTTTATTTTTGTTTACTTTTGTCGATCTTGACCTACCTCTACAAATCTGTTTTTACCAGTGTTAATTTATGTTGTGCATCTAAATAGAAATTAAATAATTTGGAATTATTAAATTAATTTAATTCTAATATTTTACTTAGGTCGGTAAAATTTGAAAATTTAACAAGATCATTTTGTATGAAAATTTTAAAATTTTTGTTATGAAGAGCTCTAATTTAGCATTTTGTTGAAGGGACCTTTTTAGAACTATCCTTTACATTTTTTTGTGTTTTTTTTTGTTTTCAAGATTAATTTCAAAACAAGACTTAATACCTATAAAAACATTTAAATTAACACTTCATTCTATTTTTGATTTCTTGTCTTGTTTTAAAATTTATTTTGAAAACAAACAAAAAATACAAGAAAAGCGTAAAGGATAATTTTAAAAATGATCCTTCAAAATTATCTTTTTATATTATCAAATTTTACTGACCAACGAAAAATATTATAATTATAAATTCATTTAATAATTCCATAAAATTAAATATCAATGTAAAACAGATTTGAAGAGGTAGGTCAAGAATAGGATCGAAATAAGCAAACAAAAATAAAAAATGCTTGAAAAAAGAAAAATAACATAAAAGCAAAGAAAAAATCAAGCCAAAAAATACCAACAACAAATATAATTTTTTTCAGCTGCAAAAAAATGACACAGAACTACTTATAAAGAAAAAAAACACAACAACTAAAATCATTTGTTTTAAGCATAATAATGTATACATATAATATGTATAACAACATATAAATATGTATAGTTTCATTTACAATGGTTTTGTTTTTTGTTATTTTTCATATTGATCATAAAGCAATTTACAAACACATTCATCAATCCTCATTCATTCTATTCAATTCGACAGAGCTTCAGACCAGAGCTTTCTCAGACCAGTTTTTGAGCTTTCTCAGATAAATTTTTATAAAAATGTAAAAACTATGAATTTTGACGTTCCTCGTGAAGGAATCTCTCTATACTTGATACTTTTTGAGCACGCTTTAAGTATTTCTTGCTATGAATATCATGAATATGAAACAGAAAGAATTTTAAGTAATGGTGAAGTTGAATTAGTTAAAATTCAAGATCCTAATTACAAAACTAATGTTGAATATATTGATGCTAGGAATGTGAAACAAGTCTACAAAATGCAAATTTCATAAAAAAATATTTTTAAATTCATCTATATATTATTCAAAAAATAATAATTTATTTTAGTCATTAATTAACTTTGAAAGTGTCTAGTTATAAGAAAAAAATGATTTACGAAGATCTTATAAAAAAATTTGATCATACTTTATTGGATAAGCATCGAGAACAACTTTTGCGTGACGCAACATTTTTAACACCATATTACATCATGGAAAGGGTTAAATCAATTCATGGAATACACTATATAAGCTGTCCTTGGTCTAAAGACAGAACTACATCTGGACCAGATACATGTGAATGTTGCGATGTAAATCGAATTGAAAGTAGGATCCTAAAACTTCTTACCTTTTACAGTAGATTTTTAAGTGAAAACTATGCATATTGTAGTTTGAACTGCTGTTTATTGAAAAATAATTAAATAAAGTAAAAATATATTTTCATTTACAATACTTCTGTTTTATTTATCCATGAGTTATGCTCATTTGAAAATCCTAACCATTTTACAAAAACTTTATCTCCTTTTTTTCTCAAAACTTTTTCTATTAAATAAATGTGTGGATATTTTGATTTTAAAAGTTCCTTTTCACAAAAACCTCCATTAATTGGATCACACTTATAGTCCTGTAAATAATATGTTACTGGATTCGTATTTTTTATGCTTTTAATTTTGAAAATTCCAGTCGTCCAATTTGGTTTATATCCCTTTTCAAAAACGTGCTTATGTTTACTTGTACGAACAGAATCACCAATATTGAACTTTGCACCAGGAAAAACTTTCAAATTACTATATACAGTTTTTAGCAGCGATTTTTCATTAGATGAATTAACATCTCGAGGGCGCATTTTAATAGTACGATGTTTTGTATTGTTGTAACTTTCAACCAGTTTTTGAACGTCATCAATCCATTTATATTATGTTCCTTCAAAACTAAATTGTTTCCACATTAAAGCTTTTAAAGTTCTATTAAAACGTTCAACAATTGAAGCTTTCAAAGTGCTATACCAATGATTATAGATTAATACAATAGATATTTCGCGTAGTACATTTGTATTTTCACTCTATTTCATTAAAGGCTCCTAAACGAAACCTTCTTGTCTGTCCTATCTGGCGAGCAAAAATAGAACTAACGTTTCGAAATTCAAACTTTAAAAAAATGATCGAGTGATTTTTTTTATTATCTATTCGCTCATGCTCTTATTTTTTTTTGTTTATAACCAAGTCAAACCAGTTTCCAGTATAACTTTGTGTATACCTATATGTATTTATATAATATATATATAACAATGTATATATATACAATACATATATATATGTACATATATTTTTGCATGTACACAAACGCGTATTTACCGTCTGTGCACATTTCATTTAATTTTTTTTTTCTTCATTTTTTAAAATTTGTTTCATCGGTTAGTATATAATATTTTTTATTTTTTCATCCATAGAATATGTATGTAAATATATTGTAATTGTATAGGAATAATGAATATGAATTAAAATTTGTTTTCTGATTATTGAATGCATGATAATATGAAAAATTTACCCAATTATTTTTATTTTTTTTATACCTAGTTCTTGAAGCTATGAGAAATTTTACTGAAATCCAGAATCCAGATCCCGCTTTTTTTTTGTTTTATTTTATGTAACTATATATTTTTTTTTTTACATTAAAAAGGGAATTAAGATATTTTGTTTTCAATTCAAGTACCTAATTAACAACATTACAATACACATTTAAATACATTTTATTTACCCATATTTATATTTCAAAATGTTACATAATGTGAGGTAGTTAGATATGTTGGACTCTACAAATTTTGAACAATTAGGTGTATGTACCTATAAAATTTCATTAAAACCTTGCAGCCGGGAGATGATCACAGTCATTATTAGAAAATTAGCAAATCGCTAATGCTTGCAAAGTGTTAACATTATAATGTACGTGCATTATAATATACAGTAGCGGTCATGAAAGTCGCCTAACTAATAATTTCTAAAAACTTTTCTCGATACTATCTTTAAATTTTGGTGGGGATGGATGATGGTTTGTTTTTTAACTAAGTATGTGTGTTAATTGTGTTTTTTTAAGGTATTTTCTATAAGAAAAGAAAAACCATACATGATTCTGTAATACAGCTTAATAAATAAATTATTTTTAGAAAAATGAAAATTATTTGAGTCATGCGTTTTTTCCGCTACTGTATAAACCACAATCCGCATATACAAAAATACATACTTGATAATGCTAAATGGGAAAAATACAAAATTGAGAGAAAAACAGTGACTTCAAGTTTACAATAAATTTTGTATTTAGGTACGAAGCAACAACAAAATTCAAATACGGTATTATACGTATCTCACAAGGGAGATCAAATTGCAGCATAGCGAAGCGAAGCGCAGAGTAGCAAAGCGTAGCGAAGAGTAGCAAAGCGTGCTATGTAACTCGACTATAACTTTTTATGTATACGAAGCGGAGAAATGTCATTTCTTAATTGTTTTTGTTTGAAAAATTCAGTTCAATGAAATTTAAAATAATTTTCAATAGCCATACATATTAAGAAAACATTTTTATTCATATATTCAGATATCATTTATGTTAATAATATATTATTTATGAAATTATATGTATATATATAATACAAATAATTTATATTTTATATTTATATACATACACTCCGCGTCACTTGATTACGGCCACTGAATTTTTAAAGTTATTTTGGATATTACTATAAATTTTGTTACGTGAGTATTAGTTTTTATGCTTGTATTTAAGAATACGTTCTTTTACAAATACAATCACGGAAAAAAAATTTGAAAATATAGTACCGTTATTTGTGCAGTACTCATTAAGTACAATCTCTTCAAAAAACATGCATTTTTTTTTCGTCACTTGATTACGGCCAGTATTGAAAATTAGTGTTCTAACTACTATGACGAACAATTTTTCGACTTTATTCAAAATTATTTCGTTTATTATATTGATAGTGTCCATTAGCTATCAAATTATTGAATTTTTTGAAGAATGGGTGAAGAAAAGACATTGGTAGAAAGTGAAAAGGCAAAAATCGAGGTTTTGAACCAAAAAGGCTCTTCAAATCCCCAAATTGCAGAAAAAACTGGAAGAAGAAGAACTGTAATTTATTCTTTCCTTAAAACTATTGAAAATTACAGACAGAATAGAAGAGGGCGAATCGCAGAAGCAACAATTTCTCAAGATAAACGAGCAATTCTTCGCACAGCCTCAAACTCAGGCCTATCAGCAGCAAAAATCAAGGCTAAAACCGGAATTCCTACCACTTTATCAACAGTACGTCGCGTAATTGATAGTGCCACGCATCAACAATTAAAAAAATTGAAGAAAAAAATCCCTGTTGAATACGCCACGTAAAGAAAAACGATTGGAATTTGCAAGAAATCACATGTCGTTAAGGAGAAAGTGGAAACGAGTTGTGTTTTAGTACGAAAAAAAATTTAATTTGGATGGTCCTGATGGATTTAAGTTTTATTTTCATGACTTAAGAAAGGAAGAACTATTTTAAGCAGAAACCGCATTATACAGGGGGGTGTTATGGTTTGGGGAGCTATTTCATTTAATGGCACGATTGACTTACTTTTTCAAAATACGAGAATGACTGTAGTTTCACATAAAACCATATTAGAAGAAGCTTTTCCAAAGTTTATTTAAATGTTTGGTCCTCTGGCTTTGATTTACCAACAGGATAATGCTCCAATTCACACCGCAGGACGTGCTAGACAGTTCACCGAAAAATAAAATGTGTGATTGCTACCGTGGCTACCATATTCGTCGGGTTTAAATATCATGGAAAACATTCGGAGATGGCTGTAAAGGGAGGTCTATGAAGGAGGAAGAAAATTTGAAGATAAAGCTTCACTAATATAGAAGCAATAAAATCTGCTTTGACAAAAATCTCGCTGAAGTACTTGACATCGTTATACAATTTTATGTTATCACGAATTTTCGAAACAGTTCGTCACAACGGAGGCAGCAATCATTATTACAATTAATTGAAAATTATAAAAAATTAATAAATCTCATATAAATAACACAAAAAAAGTTGTTTTTCATTCAAATTTTTCTTTTTTTGAGACAATTTCAATACTGGCCGTAATTAAGTGACGAATTAAAAATGCATGTTTTTTTAAGAGATTGTACTTAATGAGTACTGCACAAATAACGGTACTATATTTTCAAATTTTTTTTCCGTGATTATATTCGTAACAGAACGTATTCTCAAATACAAGCATAAAAACTAATACTCACGTAACAAAATTTATAGTAATATCCAAAATAACTTTAAAAAATCAGTGGCCGTAATCAAGTGACGCGGAGTGTATACATATAATATATAAATTAATAATATTAATATAAATTATATGTATATAATATACATATTTTATATATGTAGTTATAATATATAATATCACAACGATATTCTGTCAAATGTCAAACACAAAGCGAAGCGTGCTATGTAACAAGGGAGATCAAATTGCAGCATAGCGAAGCGAAGCGCAGCGTAGCAAAGCGTGCTATGTAACTCAACCATTAATCTATACACCCATGTTCTAGATTCCGCTAAAAGTGGAAGTGGAATACGAATTCAAATCCATGCGAAATGGAAAATGGTGTTCTGGATTCCACGCGGAATTATATATTTCGAACATTAATTTCGAATCAGCTGTTGTTAAATTCTCACATAAAAGTTTTATTTCTTCTTTGCTTTTTTTTTTTTTTTGATAATTCTGTGGTTTTTTTTAAAAACAACTTAACTGCAAATTTCTAATTTTTCAGGAGAGCCATTTTAAAAAAAAAAATTATATAGCTTTTCATCATTTGATGATACTTTTTCAAAAAAATTTTGGTTAATAATAGTACATTTTTGAATTACAACTTTTTGCATTTTATAGAGCTTGAAAAGACGAATTGAACCATATTCATAACTAAAAAATTGAAAATTTTCAGTTAAGTCGTTTTTAAAAAAAACCACAGAATTATTTATTAGTTAAGAATTTTTGTCTATAAAATTCACAAATATTTCTAACTGCTCTTTATTTTTGGGTGTTTTTTAAAAATACATTAAATGTATAAATATATTTATGGAAAAACATAATTATACTAGGATAATAATATGCATTAACTTTAAAATAAATTTAAATTTATTCACTATTTATATAATTTATTTAATAAATTTAAAAAAAAACTTCACTAATATAATTTTCGACCACACAAATACAAGCCACGATTGAATTTGACAACTATTATTTCAATTCCACGTACAAAAACATTGCGGAATTGAATTCACGAAAATTTAGTGAAAGTGGAATGTGGAACACCTAATTCCACTTCCGCAACTTCAATTCCGAAAAAGTGGAATTCAGAACATGGGTGATAATATCATTTACCTCGTATACGCGTAGCGTTAATTCGCATTAACTCACTCCGTCTTGACTAAATACGGATGCATAAACCAAATTTCAAAACGCCGTATAACTTGCGCCCTGAAATTTTAAGTCAATGCCTTTACAGGGACCCGAGATATTTACCTTTCAAGTCGGATTTTTTTACGAAAACGATCAAAAATAGAATGAAGTGTTAATTTAAATGTTTTTATAGGTATTTCTTGTCTTGTGTTGAAATTTATCTTGAAAACAAAAAAAACACAAAAAAACGTAAAGGATAGTTTTAAAAATGCCCCTTTAACAAAATTAAAGCTCTTTATAACAAAAATTTTAAAATTTTCATACAAAATTATCAAATTTTACTGACCAACGAAAAATATTAGAATTATAAATTCATTTAATAATTCCATAAAATTAAATATCAATGTAAAACAGATTTGAAGAGGTAGGTCAAGAATAGGATCGAAATAAGCAAACAAAAATAAAAAATGCTTGAAAAAAGAAAAATAACATAAAAGCAAAGAAAAAATCAAGCCAAAAAATACCAACAACAAATATAATTTTTTTAAGCTGCAAAAAAATGACACAGAACTACTTATAAAGAAAAAAAACACAACAACTAAAATCATTTGTTCTAAGCATAATGTATACATATAAATAATAAATGTGTATAACAACATATAAGTACACATATATTATATTTGGTGTTTATAATCTACGTATTTAAGTCTTATAAGAGATCCATGTTGATATCTACTGTGATTTTTCATATCACTAAATGATAAAGTTGAAACAGAATTAAATGTTGTCCATTGAAGCTACAATAAAATGAGAAAAGTTACACATAATTTAAAAAAAAACTTAATCCGATATAAACATAATTTTTTACAAATAAAAAATATACAAACATATCATAAATTCTATTGTTTTAAACTTCTAATTTGTTTTATCAATTGTGAAAAATTATTTTCACCATGGAATGTGTGTGTATTAATATTGAACCTTTTTAAGTAAAATAACGAAAAAATTGTAAACACGTGGTAGTAAATTAAGTACATAATATTTAATTTGAGAATATTTACATTGTACATATTAATCAATTTAAACTACTTATTGTTAATTATTACTTACCGTAATATCATCCAATTGTTAATTGTATACTTACCGTTTACTTAATAGAAATTATTGTATGTATTCAGAAGGTAGCGAATAAACTACTTTAGAATTTGATCTTTCTTCTTCGAGCAACTGTGGACGTGGAATGTGGATAGTCAAAATAAATTTGATTTGTATTTAATACTTACCTTTTAATGTCGAATTTTTAACTTTGATTATTTTGTGCTAAAAATATAATACATTATTATTATTAAAGTTAAAAGAGTGAATTTAATTTTACATGGGGTCCAACCGGGATGTAAAGAGTACAGTATATTCAGTATATTATGATAAAATTCATAGAACTTAATGGCCCCTATTCTGCTATTTATTCGTATCACTTTTTGATCACTGTCACGAGATGTATGTATCACTTAAATTCATAAAAGATATTACAGTATTCATGTGATACTATAATATAACATAAGTGGTGTGATGTAATTCTAAATAAAAACGTTAACACTGTTAGTTGACGTTTAATTCCTTTGAATATTTTTATTTATTCAAAGTTTAAGAGACGTTTAAGTGTGATTTAAAAATAAAATTTACTAAAGTTTTAAACTGCTTTCGCCTTTCTGTTAGGAATTTTCTTACTTTTGTGAAAAAAGTTTATATTAACACAAAAAGAAGTAAAATTTAGTCTGAATGTATTTTTTTTCTTACCTTTTGTTTAAACTCATCATCTTCACGTTAATTTTTTTCGTGATTAAATAATCACCTGAAACCGATAAAATCACAGTTCTATGTGAATACCAGAATAGCACAAATAATCGATTTGGTGATATTCACCACTTTTCGATGTTTATCTCTTAAATCTAATACGGTAATCCCATATTTGTAAGTTCACATCACATAACAAGTAATACGACTATCAGAATAAGGGCCAATAATATGGAATTCAAGTGAAAAATTGTAAAACACGTGGAAAATCATTTGGTGTAACATTGGACAAAGGTAACCTGTTAAAAATCATTATTTATTATTTTCACTAAAATTGCTCAAAATATTAAAAAAGGACAGTGATCATTAAATAATTAGAATTAAAAAATTCTCTTGCATTAAATTTTTATTACAAACTTAATTAAAAGAGTACAGGGTGCAACAAATGATTAAGACCAAAAATTCCCTGCATTAAGTTTTTATTAGAAAACTTAATTAAAAGAGTACAGAACGCACAAAATAACAATTAAAAATACATTTCGTTGAATTGGTAATTTTGTGGAATCATATAAACATATTATAAGTGGAAATTTTTGAAAATTTACTGAGTTTTATAATTTGGTTATTTTAAGCTCTATATACTATTTTCTCGAAATTCTAATAAAATAATGTGGTAATTTGTAATTTTGATGTTGATAATGTAGATCATTTATTGACAGCTTAAATGGGTTGACTCTGGCCACACTAAATTATGTTTATAACAAATGTCATTATATTATATATTATACCTCATGAAGTAAGTAATTAGTAGAAATCTATGAATTTTCAATTTAGCTCTGTCTCATCAAGATTGTCGTTCAATGGTTCAATGTAGTTCACTTCATAATAACTTGTGTAGTGCATTAAAATAAAGTATTCAAAGAAAGTAAACCGTGTATTTTAATGACAAAGAATAAATCATCTTAAAACATCCTTACAATAAAGAACTCTAGTATATTCTTAAAATGAGAGGGAGAGAAAGAGGAACCCTTCGAAGAAGCAATCCTACGGTTGAATTTGATTCAGTAGCACCTCGTGAATCGGGTGATTTAAGTACAAGGTTCAATTTTTCGGATATTGAAAACGTAATGTTGCGACAGCAGATACATTTCTTTTTAGTGTACATATATTTTCGTACGCCCCTGTATTATTACAGATGGCTGTACATATTTTATGCAATTATACAATTATATTGGATATTATAATAGGGGCCATTAAGTTCTATGAATTTAAGTATACTGAATATACTGAACTCTTTACATCCCGGTTGGACCTCATGTAAAATTAAATTCACTCTTTTAACTTTAATAATAATAATAATAATAATAATAATAATATTATTGTAAAGCGTAGTGCTAAAAATTATTTAAAGTATTTTCAAATTAAGAAATAATTTATTTTCAATATTACAAAAGATTATCTTTTTCTTTTCACTTCACTAACTGAAACAAATTTACGCTATGGTATAACCAAAATTATGAATTTTTTGTTTATGTTTTTTTTTTATTAGTAAGAATTTTGTTATTTTATTTCGTTATTTTGTTTTGTTTTGGTTTTTTTATGGATGTATATTTTTGTCATTAATAGAAGGAAAGAGTTATAAAACTTTGAAACGATCGTCTCATTATTTACTGCATTTCCAAATTCACAGTTTTGTTTTAATATCTGTTAAAAAACTTTTCTTTGAGGTTAATGCTTTATAGCTTTACTGATGATGGTGATATGTAATTTTTCAATTTTTGGATAAAAATATCCAATTGTAAAAATCCATAAAAATGTTTTTTACTTGTTTCGTATTTCACTATTTAGCAGGATTTCTAGCAGGAAAAGTAAAAAATTTAGCAGGATTTAGCAGGAAATTTTGAAGAATCTGGCAGGATTTGGTGAAAATGAGTTGGCAACCCTATATATATTATACCTCATGAAGTAAGTAATTAGTAGGTGGCAGCTGACCTTTCAGTAGGGAGATTAACATGTGAAATCGTACAAGACCGATGGAGCATGCCGTAACCATTGAATTGTCGGAAGTCCAACTATGACCTCCACGTGGTGCCACTGGTAACAGACTCTCAGTACGGTCATGTCTCTGCTGAGAGTCTGGCCAACAATAGATTGGGCGTCCAATTCAAGGGTGGAACAGCATATGCCCAGGGATGCATGGCTAGGGGAGAGCCTAGTCGTTAATATGCGAACTCTGGATACCAGGCGATCTCCAGTTTTAATAAAGCCTTCCTATGGTAATGCAGAGCTCTGCCATAGGTGACCGTATTTTCCCGTGCTACTCGTGGGACCAATTATGGAACTAAATACAAACAAAAAACAAAAAACAAAAACAATAATTGAAGATGTAACTAGGGCATCAATTGAGACGAAAAATCTCACAAAGGCAGAAGAAGCAATTCTTCAAAATACGCGAGACTTAGGGAACCTACAAAGTTGTAATAGCTCAGGGGACTCAAGCGGCAACGAAACAGACAGCACAATCGTCTGTTCAGAAAAAACCTTAACGGCAGACAACCAGTCGACTTGCTCCGACTTAAGAGGAAACCTAGAAAGCCCCAAGCTCGGTAGTAAAATAAAGCCGGGCGAGGCTGCTTGTAAAAGGTTCAAGTGGCTAATAGCAAAGGGGTACACTCCAGAAGAGGCTAGACAATTAGCTCTAAAGCCTATTGGAAGGTAGCGAATAAACTACTTTAGAATTTGATCTTTCTTCTTCGAGCAACTGTGGACGTGGAATGTGGATAGTCAAAATAAATTTGATTTGTATTTAATACTTACCTTTTAATGTCGAATTTTTAACTTTGATTATTTTGTGCTAAAAATATAATACATTATTATTATTAAAGTTAAAAGAGTGAATTTAATTTTACATGGGGTCCAACCGGGATGTAAAGAGTACAGTATATTCAGTATATTATGATAAAATTCATAGAACTTAATGGCCCCTATTCTGCTATTTATTCGTATCACTTTTTGATCACTGTCACGAGATGTATGTATCACTTAAATTCATAAAAGATATTACAGTATTCATGTGATACTATAATATAACATAAGTGGTGTGATGTAATTCTAAATAAAAACGTTAACACTGTTAGTTGACGTTTAATTCCTTTGAATATTTTTATTTATTCAAAGTTTAAGAGACGTTTAAGTGTGATTTAAAAATAAAATTTACTAAAGTTTTAAACTGCTTTCGCCTTTCTGTTAGGAATTTTCTTACTTTTGTGAAAAAAGTTTATATTAACACAAAAAGAAGTAAAATTTAGTCTGAATGTATTTTTTTTCTTACCTTTTGTTTAAACTCATCATCTTCACGTTAATTTTTTTCGTGATTAAATAATCACCTGAAACCGATAAAATCACAGTTCTATGTGAATACCAGAATAGCACAAATAATCGATTTGGTGATATTCACCACTTTTCGATGTTTATCTCTTAAATCTAATACGGTAATCCCATATTTGTAAGTTCACATCACATAACAAGTAATACGACTATCAGAATAAGGGCCAATAATATGGAATTCAAGTGAAAAATTGTAAAACACGTGGAAAATCATTTGGTGTAACATTGGACAAAGGTAACCTGTTAAAAATCATTATTTATTATTTTCACTAAAATTGCTCAAAATATTAAAAAAGGACAGTGATCATTAAATAATTAGAATTAAAAAATTCTCTTGCATTAAATTTTTATTACAAACTTAATTAAAAGAGTACAGGGTGCAACAAATGATTAAGACCAAAAATTCCCTGCATTAAGTTTTTATTAGAAAACTTAATTAAAAGAGTACAGAACGCACAAAATAACAATTAAAAATACATTTCGTTGAATTGGTAATTTTGTGGAATCATATAAACATATTATAAGTGGAAATTTTTGAAAATTTACTGAGTTTTATAATTTGGTTATTTTAAGCTCTATATACTATTTTCTCGAAATTCTAATAAAATAATGTGGTAATTTGTAATTTTGATGTTGATAATGTAGATCATTTATTGACAGCTTAAATGGGTTGACTCTGGCCACACTAAATTATGTTTATAACAAATGTCATTATATTATATATTATACCTCATGAAGTAAGTAATTAGTAGAAATCTATGAATTTTCAATTTAGCTCTGTCTCATCAAGATTGTCGTTCAATGGTTCAATGTAGTTCACTTCATAATAACTTGTGTAGTGCATTAAAATAAAGTATTCAAAGAAAGTAAACCGTGTATTTTAATGACAAAGAATAAATCATCTTAAAACATCCTTACAATAAAGAACTCTAGTATATTCTTAAAATGAGAGGGAGAGAAAGAGGAACCCTTCGAAGAAGCAATCCTACGGTTGAATTTGATTCAGTAGCACCTCGTGAATCGGGTGATTTAAGTACAAGGTTCAATTTTTCGGATATTGAAAACGTAATGTTGCGACAGCAGATACATTTCTTTTTAGTGTACATATATTTTCGTACGCCCCTGTATTATTACAGATGGCTGTACATATTTTATGCAATTATACAATTATATTGGATATTATAATAGGGGCCATTAAGTTCTATGAATTTAAGTATACTGAATATACTGAACTCTTTACATCCCGGTTGGACCTCATGTAAAATTAAATTCACTCTTTTAACTTTAATAATAATAATAATAATAATAATAATAATATTATTGTAAAGCGTAGTGCTAAAAATTATTTAAAGTATTTTCAAATTAAGAAATAATTTATTTTCAATATTACAAAAGATTATCTTTTTCTTTTCACTTCACTAACTGAAACAAATTTACGCTATGGTATAACCAAAATTATGAATTTTTTGTTTATGTTTTTTTTTTATTAGTAAGAATTTTGTTATTTTATTTCGTTATTTTGTTTTGTTTTGGTTTTTTTATGGATGTATATTTTTGTCATTAATAGAAGGAAAGAGTTATAAAACTTTGAAACGATCGTCTCATTACTTACTGCATTTCCAAATTCACAGTTTTGTTTTAATATCTGTTAAAAAACTTTTCTTTGAGGTTAATGCTTTATAGCTTTACTGATGATGGTGATATGTAATTTTTCAATTTTTGGATAAAAATATCCAATTGTAAAAATCCATAAAAATGTTTTTTACTTGTTTCGTATTTCACTATTTAGCAGGATTTCTAGCAGGAAAAGTAAAAAATTTAGCAGGATTTAGCAGGAAATTTTGAAGAATCTGGCAGGATTTGGTGAAAATGAGTTGGCAACCCTATATATATTATACCTCATGAAGTAAGTAATTAGTAGGTGGCAGCTGACCTTTCAGTAGGGAGATTAACATGTGAAATCGTACAAGACCGATGGAGCATGCCGTAACCATTGAATTGTCGGAAGTCCAACTATGACCTCCACGTGGTGCCACTGGTAACAGACTCTCAGTACGGTCATGTCTCTGCTGAGAGTCTGGCCAACAATAGATTGGGCGTCCAATTCAAGGGTGGAACAGCATATGCCCAGGGATGCATGGCTAGGGGAGAGCCTAGTCGTTAATATGCGAACTCTGGATACCAGGCGATCTCCAGTTTTAATAAAGCCTTCCTATGGTAATGCAGAGCTCTGCCATAGGTGACCGTATTTTCCCGTGCTACTCGTGGGACCAATTATGGAACTAAATACAAACAAAAAACAAAAAACAAAAACAATAATTGAAGATGTAACTAGGGCATCAATTGAGACGAAAAATCTCACAAAGGCAGAAGAAGCAATTCTTCAAAATACGCGAGACTTAGGGAACCTACAAAGTTGTAATAGCTCAGGGGACTCAAGCGGCAACGAAACAGACAGCACAATCGTCTGTTCAGAAAAAACCTTAACGGCAGACAACCAGTCGACTTGCTCCGACTTAAGAGGAAACCTAGAAAGCCCCAAGCTCGGTAGTAAAATAAAGCCGGGCGAGGCTGCTTGTAAAAGGTTCAAGTGGCTAATAGCAAAGGGGTACACTCCAGAAGAGGCTAGACAATTAGCTCTAAAGCCTATTGGAAGGTAGCGAATAAACTACTTTAGAATTTGATCTTTCTTCTTCGAGCAACTGTGGACGTGGAATGTGGATAGTCAAAATAAATTTGATTTGTATTTAATACTTACCTTTTAATGTCGAATTTTTAACTTTGATTATTTTGTGCTAAAAATATAATACATTATTATTATTAAAGTTAAAAGAGTGAATTTAATTTTACATGGGGTCCAACCGGGATGTAAAGAGTACAGTATATTCAGTATATTATGATAAAATTCATAGAACTTAATGGCCCCTATTCTGCTATTTATTCGTATCACTTTTTGATCACTGTCACGAGATGTATGTATCACTTAAATTCATAAAAGATATTACAGTATTCATGTGATACTATAATATAACATAAGTGGTGTGATGTAATTCTAAATAAAAACGTTAACACTGTTAGTTGACGTTTAATTCCTTTGAATATTTTTATTTATTCAAAGTTTAAGAGACGTTTAAGTGTGATTTAAAAATAAAATTTACTAAAGTTTTAAACTGCTTTCGCCTTTCTGTTAGGAATTTTCTTACTTTTGTGAAAAAAGTTTATATTAACACAAAAAGAAGTAAAATTTAGTCTGAATGTATTTTTTTTCTTACCTTTTGTTTAAACTCATCATCTTCACGTTAATTTTTTTCGTGATTAAATAATCACCTGAAACCGATAAAATCACAGTTCTATGTGAATACCAGAATAGCACAAATAATCGATTTGGTGATATTCACCACTTTTCGATGTTTATCTCTTAAATCTAATACGGTAATCCCATATTTGTAAGTTCACATCACATAACAAGTAATACGACTATCAGAATAAGGGCCAATAATATGGAATTCAAGTGAAAAATTGTAAAACACGTGGAAAATCATTTGGTGTAACATTGGACAAAGGTAACCTGTTAAAAATCATTATTTATTATTTTCACTAAAATTGCTCAAAATATTAAAAAAGGACAGTGATCATTAAATAATTAGAATTAAAAAATTCTCTTGCATTAAATTTTTATTACAAACTTAATTAAAAGAGTACAGGGTGCAACAAATGATTAAGACCAAAAATTCCCTGCATTAAGTTTTTATTAGAAAACTTAATTAAAAGAGTACAGAACGCACAAAATAACAATTAAAAATACATTTCGTTGAATTGGTAATTTTGTGGAATCATATAAACATATTATAAGTGGAAATTTTTGAAAATTTACTGAGTTTTATAATTTGGTTATTTTAAGCTCTATATACTATTTTCTCGAAATTCTAATAAAATAATGTGGTAATTTGTAATTTTGATGTTGATAATGTAGATCATTTATTGACAGCTTAAATGGGTTGACTCTGGCCACACTAAATTATGTTTATAACAAATGTCATTATATTATATATTATACCTCATGAAGTAAGTAATTAGTAGAAATCTATGAATTTTCAATTTAGCTCTGTCTCATCAAGATTGTCGTTCAATGGTTCAATGTAGTTCACTTCATAATAACTTGTGTAGTGCATTAAAATAAAGTATTCAAAGAAAGTAAACCGTGTATTTTAATGACAAAGAATAAATCATCTTAAAACATCCTTACAATAAAGAACTCTAGTATATTCTTAAAATGAGAGGGAGAGAAAGAGGAACCCTTCGAAGAAGCAATCCTACGGTTGAATTTGATTCAGTAGCACCTCGTGAATCGGGTGATTTAAGTACAAGGTTCAATTTTTCGGATATTGAAAACGTAATGTTGCGACAGCAGATACATTTCTTTTTAGTGTACATATATTTTCGTACGCCCCTGTATTATTACAGATGGCTGTACATATTTTATGCAATTATACAATTATATTGGATATTATAATAGGGGCCATTAAGTTCTATGAATTTAAGTATACTGAATATACTGAACTCTTTACATCCCGGTTGGACCTCATGTAAAATTAAATTCACTCTTTTAACTTTAATAATAATAATAATAATAATAATAATAATATTATTGTAAAGCGTAGTGCTAAAAATTATTTAAAGTATTTTCAAATTAAGAAATAATTTATTTTCAATATTACAAAAGATTATCTTTTTCTTTTCACTTCACTAACTGAAACAAATTTACGCTATGGTATAACCAAAATTATGAATTTTTTGTTTATGTTTTTTTTTTATTAGTAAGAATTTTGTTATTTTATTTCGTTATTTTGTTTTGTTTTGGTTTTTTTATGGATGTATATTTTTGTCATTAATAGAAGGAAAGAGTTATAAAACTTTGAAACGATCGTCTCATTACTTACTGCATTTCCAAATTCACAGTTTTGTTTTAATATCTGTTAAAAAACTTTTCTTTGAGGTTAATGCTTTATAGCTTTACTGATGATGGTGATATGTAATTTTTCAATTTTTGGATAAAAATATCCAATTGTAAAAATCCATAAAAATGTTTTTTACTTGTTTCGTATTTCACTATTTAGCAGGATTTCTAGCAGGAAAAGTAAAAAATTTAGCAGGATTTAGCAGGAAATTTTGAAGAATCTGGCAGGATTTGGTGAAAATGAGTTGGCAACCCTATATATATTATACCTCATGAAGTAAGTAATTAGTAGGTGGCAGCTGACCTTTCAGTAGGGAGATTAACATGTGAAATCGTACAAGACCGATGGAGCATGCCGTAACCATTGAATTGTCGGAAGTCCAACTATGACCTCCACGTGGTGCCACTGGTAACAGACTCTCAGTACGGTCATGTCTCTGCTGAGAGTCTGGCCAACAATAGATTGGGCGTCCAATTCAAGGGTGGAACAGCATATGCCCAGGGATGCATGGCTAGGGGAGAGCCTAGTCGTTAATATGCGAACTCTGGATACCAGGCGATCTCCAGTTTTAATAAAGCCTTCCTATGGTAATGCAGAGCTCTGCCATAGGTGACCGTATTTTCCCGTGCTACTCGTGGGACCAATTATGGAACTAAATACAAACAAAAAACAAAAAACAAAAACAATAATTGAAGATGTAACTAGGGCATCAATTGAGACGAAAAATCTCACAAAGGCAGAAGAAGCAATTCTTCAAAATACGCGAGACTTAGGGAACCTACAAAGTTGTAATAGCTCAGGGGACTCAAGCGGCAACGAAACAGACAGCACAATCGTCTGTTCAGAAAAAACCTTAACGGCAGACAACCAGTCGACTTGCTCCGACTTAAGAGGAAACCTAGAAAGCCCCAAGCTCGGTAGTAAAATAAAGCCGGGCGAGGCTGCTTGTAAAAGGTTCAAGTGGCTAATAGCAAAGGGGTACACTCCAGAAGAGGCTAGACAATTAGCTCTAAAGCCTATTGGAAGGTAGCGAATAAACTACTTTAGAATTTGATCTTTCTTCTTCGAGCAACTGTGGACGTGGAATGTGGATAGTCAAAATAAATTTGATTTGTATTTAATACTTACCTTTTAATGTCGAATTTTTAACTTTGATTATTTTGTGCTAAAAATATAATACATTATTATTATTAAAGTTAAAAGAGTGAATTTAATTTTACATGGGGTCCAACCGGGATGTAAAGAGTACAGTATATTCAGTATATTATGATAAAATTCATAGAACTTAATGGCCCCTATTCTGCTATTTATTCGTATCACTTTTTGATCACTGTCACGAGATGTATGTATCACTTAAATTCATAAAAGATATTACAGTATTCATGTGATACTATAATATAACATAAGTGGTGTGATGTAATTCTAAATAAAAACGTTAACACTGTTAGTTGACGTTTAATTCCTTTGAATATTTTTATTTATTCAAAGTTTAAGAGACGTTTAAGTGTGATTTAAAAATAAAATTTACTAAAGTTTTAAACTGCTTTCGCCTTTCTGTTAGGAATTTTCTTACTTTTGTGAAAAAAGTTTATATTAACACAAAAAGAAGTAAAATTTAGTCTGAATGTATTTTTTTTCTTACCTTTTGTTTAAACTCATCATCTTCACGTTAATTTTTTTCGTGATTAAATAATCACCTGAAACCGATAAAATCACAGTTCTATGTGAATACCAGAATAGCACAAATAATCGATTTGGTGATATTCACCACTTTTCGATGTTTATCTCTTAAATCTAATACGGTAATCCCATATTTGTAAGTTCACATCACATAACAAGTAATACGACTATCAGAATAAGGGCCAATAATATGGAATTCAAGTGAAAAATTGTAAAACACGTGGAAAATCATTTGGTGTAACATTGGACAAAGGTAACCTGTTAAAAATCATTATTTATTATTTTCACTAAAATTGCTCAAAATATTAAAAAAGGACAGTGATCATTAAATAATTAGAATTAAAAAATTCTCTTGCATTAAATTTTTATTACAAACTTAATTAAAAGAGTACAGGGTGCAACAAATGATTAAGACCAAAAATTCCCTGCATTAAGTTTTTATTAGAAAACTTAATTAAAAGAGTACAGAACGCACAAAATAACAATTAAAAATACATTTCGTTGAATTGGTAATTTTGTGGAATCATATAAACATATTATAAGTGGAAATTTTTGAAAATTTACTGAGTTTTATAATTTGGTTATTTTAAGCTCTATATACTATTTTCTCGAAATTCTAATAAAATAATGTGGTAATTTGTAATTTTGATGTTGATAATGTAGATCATTTATTGACAGCTTAAATGGGTTGACTCTGGCCACACTAAATTATGTTTATAACAAATGTCATTATATTATATATTATACCTCATGAAGTAAGTAATTAGTAGAAATCTATGAATTTTCAATTTAGCTCTGTCTCATCAAGATTGTCGTTCAATGGTTCAATGTAGTTCACTTCATAATAACTTGTGTAGTGCATTAAAATAAAGTATTCAAAGAAAGTAAACCGTGTATTTTAATGACAAAGAATAAATCATCTTAAAACATCCTTACAATAAAGAACTCTAGTATATTCTTAAAATGAGAGGGAGAGAAAGAGGAACCCTTCGAAGAAGCAATCCTACGGTTGAATTTGATTCAGTAGCACCTCGTGAATCGGGTGATTTAAGTACAAGGTTCAATTTTTCGGATATTGAAAACGTAATGTTGCGACAGCAGATACATTTCTTTTTAGTGTACATATATTTTCGTACGCCCCTGTATTATTACAGATGGCTGTACATATTTTATGCAATTATACAATTATATTGGATATTATAATAGGGGCCATTAAGTTCTATGAATTTAAGTATACTGAATATACTGAACTCTTTACATCCCGGTTGGACCTCATGTAAAATTAAATTCACTCTTTTAACTTTAATAATAATAATAATAATAATAATAATAATATTATTGTAAAGCGTAGTGCTAAAAATTATTTAAAGTATTTTCAAATTAAGAAATAATTTATTTTCAATATTACAAAAGATTATCTTTTTCTTTTCACTTCACTAACTGAAACAAATTTACGCTATGGTATAACCAAAATTATGAATTTTTTGTTTATGTTTTTTTTTTATTAGTAAGAATTTTGTTATTTTATTTCGTTATTTTGTTTTGTTTTGGTTTTTTTATGGATGTATATTTTTGTCATTAATAGAAGGAAAGAGTTATAAAACTTTGAAACGATCGTCTCATTATTTACTGCATTTCCAAATTCACAGTTTTGTTTTAATATCTGTTAAAAAACTTTTCTTTGAGGTTAATGCTTTATAGCTTTACTGATGATGGTGATATGTAATTTTTCAATTTTTGGATAAAAATATCCAATTGTAAAAATCCATAAAAATGTTTTTTACTTGTTTCGTATTTCACTATTTAGCAGGATTTCTAGCAGGAAAAGTAAAAAATTTAGCAGGATTTAGCAGGAAATTTTGAAGAATCTGGCAGGATTTGGTGAAAATGAGTTGGCAACCCTATATATATTATACCTCATGAAGTAAGTAATTAGTAGGTGGCAGCTGACCTTTCAGTAGGGAGATTAACATGTGAAATCGTACAAGACCGATGGAGCATGCCGTAACCATTGAATTGTCGGAAGTCCAACTATGACCTCCACGTGGTGCCACTGGTAACAGACTCTCAGTACGGTCATGTCTCTGCTGAGAGTCTGGCCAACAATAGATTGGGCGTCCAATTCAAGGGTGGAACAGCATATGCCCAGGGATGCATGGCTAGGGGAGAGCCTAGTCGTTAATATGCGAACTCTGGATACCAGGCGATCTCCAGTTTTAATAAAGCCTTCCTATGGTAATGCAGAGCTCTGCCATAGGTGACCGTATTTTCCCGTGCTACTCGTGGGACCAATTATGGAACTAAATACAAACAAAAAACAAAAAACAAAAACAATAATTGAAGATGTAACTAGGGCATCAATTGAGACGAAAAATCTCACAAAGGCAGAAGAAGCAATTCTTCAAAATACGCGAGACTTAGGGAACCTACAAAGTTGTAATAGCTCAGGGGACTCAAGCGGCAACGAAACAGACAGCACAATCGTCTGTTCAGAAAAAACCTTAACGGCAGACAACCAGTCGACTTGCTCCGACTTAAGAGGAAACCTAGAAAGCCCCAAGCTCGGTAGTAAAATAAAGCCGGGCGAGGCTGCTTGTAAAAGGTTCAAGTGGCTAATAGCAAAGGGGTACACTCCAGAAGAGGCTAGACAATTAGCTCTAAAGCCTATTGGAAGGTAGCGAATAAACTACTTTAGAATTTGATCTTTCTTCTTCGAGCAACTGTGGACGTGGAATGTGGATAGTCAAAATAAATTTGATTTGTATTTAATACTTACCTTTTAATGTCGAATTTTTAACTTTGATTATTTTGTGCTAAAAATATAATACATTATTATTATTAAAGTTAAAAGAGTGAATTTAATTTTACATGGGGTCCAACCGGGATGTAAAGAGTACAGTATATTCAGTATATTATGATAAAATTCATAGAACTTAATGGCCCCTATTCTGCTATTTATTCGTATCACTTTTTGATCACTGTCACGAGATGTATGTATCACTTAAATTCATAAAAGATATTACAGTATTCATGTGATACTATAATATAACATAAGTGGTGTGATGTAATTCTAAATAAAAACGTTAACACTGTTAGTTGACGTTTAATTCCTTTGAATATTTTTATTTATTCAAAGTTTAAGAGACGTTTAAGTGTGATTTAAAAATAAAATTTACTAAAGTTTTAAACTGCTTTCGCCTTTCTGTTAGGAATTTTCTTACTTTTGTGAAAAAAGTTTATATTAACACAAAAAGAAGTAAAATTTAGTCTGAATGTATTTTTTTTCTTACCTTTT